>JACGWO010000001.1:60914010-61474010 GCA_034509735.1 Sesamum alatum
ATTCATACGAGAAATATGTAGTGACCGAATTAATATGCAAATAATTTGTTAAATGTTAGATATAAAGAGGGAAATTTGATGGTAAATAATGACTCACTTGCCATGGCCATCCCGTGTTGGTTTCGTCGGGATAATTGTATGCATTTGTATCATAGCAAGAGAGGTTCCCTATAGAAGAGACGACACCGGCAAAAATCCGGCCAAGAATATCGGTTCCTCTCGGAGCTCCGTCAATGCCACGGCACAGCATTCTTACTGAGTCAATTGGTTGCAGGTTATATTGAGCAGCATATGAATATATTGATTCCAGGTAATCCTTTAGCTCAAATGAATGCTTCAAATGCCTGAACCAATTACAATAATCAATTAGTTGTTGCTTTAATTATAAAGATAAATATTTAGATGATCAATTAAAGTGTTTACGAGCAGGTCTTGAACTTTTGACTAAGGATGGAGAGGCCATTGGCTTTGGAGGCAATTTTGTCAATTTCAGACCATGATTTTTTTATAGTTTGATAACAATTGTGACTGACCTCCTGCAGAAAAGAGCAGCCCAATTAAGATCATATACTATAGTTCCCTGTGCGCTTTAAATAAAAGGTTTGATAATAAAGTATGAACGAATGATAATTAATATTACATACCTTGAAGTCATTGGTGACGATGGAATAATATCCATTCTGTGGAGTAATATTGTCGAAATAAAGAATAGGGGCTGATGAGGCTAGAGCGCCTAAAGCAATGTGCGGATACTTAAGGCGAAACCAAGAAGCCAGCACTGAAGGAGGCAAAATGATTCTCAGGAATGTTATGAGACGATATCATGTATTTTATTTATAGAAAGATTTTATACACATGACGTGTGTATATTAAAAATACATACTGAATCTCTTAAGTTTAAACTTACTTCCTCCATATGATCCTCCAATGACAATAATGGGAGAATTGTGAGCAGAAAACTTTTCCTTCACATGTAACAGCACCTCCGCATAATCTGCTATGGCTTGAGCTGAGTTGAAATATCCACGTAATGTTTTGTTTTTCATGGCTTCTTCCATTGATCCAAACGGGACTGATTTTCCATAAAATCGGTGCTAATGAAGCAACAAAGAGAAAGTTAACCCAAATATTTTTATTTTTAAAAATTTGAAGTTAACTGGAAATAAAATTACAAAAACAAACAGGCAGTATAACTGAAACAATTACCTCAATGAAAACTGCAAGATGTTTGAAAAATGGGGCAGTGTGGCTGATAAAACCAACGACGTCTAAGTCGTCGTCGAGAGGTCCTTCTGCCCCAAAATATGCGAAAATTGGAGAGTTTGAATTTGCGCCAGCCCAGTATCTGGAATTAACCATGTATCTTTGTTGGAAAGTGGCATAACTCTGGGGTGCATAGTTGAAGTGATCAAGGGTCTGAGTGTAAAAATATGTCTTAAGATCCTCTGAAGTTGCAGATGCAGATGCGATTTTATCAGTATGCCTTAAGATTAATGCCTGTTTATGTGGACTCAGCCTTGGGATTTTGTATGGAGATAATGAAACAGATTCTAAGAATAATGGAACAAGAAGGAGAGGGTAGACTTGGAACAAAAGTACAAGTAACCTAGATGGCAGCAGCATCATCATGCAAGACGAAGTTTAAATTTTGGTGCAGGATGATTTCCTTTTCTTCTTTGTGGTTGGTTTGGTTCGATGGTGATCACAAGCAGCTGCTATATATAGGCCAGCATAAAAGAAATACTATGTGGAGTATTGGTATATAGTTAGTGGAGAATAATCTCTTTATCTTAACCAAAATCTAAGTTGAAGAGAACTAGACCTTTCTCAATGGATTGGTCAAGTGTGTGTATCATGGGTGTGAAACCATAAATTCTCTGTCCATTTATATTCAATTCTTAATTGATGGAATGCAGAATTTTTTTAGGAAAGCATCCTTTTGTTTTTTGAAATGGCAAACTTCTTTTGAAAAATGAAAAGGCAATGGCATAGCGCACTGACGTATCTCCGGGAAAATTCATACCTAAATCAGATTTGGCCGAACCAAACCCGGTTGGGTTAGAATTTTACCCTCATCATAGATATGTTTATAAAATTAAAAAATGTGAAAAATACTGAAAATTATTAGTCGTCAACTTTGATCTAAATTTTTGTATTGATTCAAAAAATGAATAGTAAGACTTGGACGGAAAAATATAGAACTTATGCTATTTGACACGGAGAATTTCCATTGGAGATGATGTAGGCATCGTTGGCACCATTTCCTGAATGAAGAGAATTTTCATGTACACTTTGTGAGAGATGCTTTCGTATAATTATAAGCTTTGTGCTTAGTTAAAACACACCCGCACAATAAGCTGATAAAATATACACGCAGGAAAAGAATGTCAAAAATCATGGATAACTACATGTCTAGATTACCCCACAATGGACTATTAAAACATTTCACACCGGTTGAGCACAAGGAATCTGATTAAAAGAATAAGTGAATGCTTTTTCAAACTTTTAATTATAACTAATGTGGATAGGAAAAGAACATACATTACTCACTTAGTATCGATGTTACATACTTCTTTTGTTCTTATGTCTAGATTACACCAACCTGGAAGAAGCAAATGAATTTCTAAAATGATTCTTTTATTTATTTTTTCTCATGTCCTTTAACTCCTAACACCTAATTGGTAAATTTAGATAAATGTTGTTTATGACCAGCTAACTACTGATCATGTCTTTCCTCCTGCATCATAAGAAGCCATTTGTCACTGAAAGTATCCATTGATTATATTCATATATCATACCCAAACTTGATTTAGAGTCGTTTAAAAATAACAACAGGTATTAGTTACTGTTATTGATTGACATTCATTTTCATTATCCAGAAATCATGGTTCCAACTTAATTTATATACTTGGTTTCTGTAAATAATCCAATACAGCCTGCATGAAGTTCCTCTAGCACCCTGTGATTCGACTAAAAATAGAAAACCAAGCAAAGTAACTCAAATTTGTACAAAGTGCACTCATGGCAGTACTAACTAAAGAAAAGTGTCTCTGTAAGCCCTCTATTAATGTTTTTGCTTCAAAGTCTTCTATTCCTCAATGGATGCTTCTGATTCAGTAGTATGATTTTTCCGCCTGACCTACTCAATTATTTCCATGCACCTAGTGATTTATCCACTCTGGGAGCATATAGCTTTCAAGATTCAAATGGCTATCTGACTATGCAAGGCTTTACCTATTGCTAATTTTAAGAACTTCCCATCAGGAAGAAATGCTGATGACATATCGACTCTTACACACTTCGTAGCATGATCAGCAATTGTAGAAGAGGTACGATGAAGAGAAATAATTAGGTTTTGCAAGTGGGAATATCACAAAAAGACAGTTGCTCTCGATTTGTTTAGCTCTTTCATAAAAGAAAGAGTTAGTGCAATGTGAATGCCAACAACAAATAGACAAAGTTCTCATGAAAAATCTTACCAGTCGTATGCGTTCAGGATGCTGTGATATTAATTATCCTACAGTGATATGGCCCTCGTTAGTAAACTCTTTCTACAGGTGGGATTAAAAATCTTTGCAATTGCTAGAAAACACGGGAGGAGAGTATTGACATGAGCGAAGAGGGGAAGCTTTGCAGTTATAGAGGCATATATCAATTGTGAATGGGGTGCATACATGTTTTAATATTCTTGCAGCTATTGCAGCATGATCTTACCTTCTCTAGTGCAAAACCTTGAAAATTTCGACTAATATAAACACCCACTCTAGTAAATACTGCAACTTATGACACTTTGCATAGAAAGAAAATGGAAAAAATCAGCAATTCATGTATCTAATTTCATCTTATGAAGTCACATACTTCTCCTCACCCAATCACTAATTGATGGATAACGAGAGGTGATATGATTTAAATAACTAATAATGAAGTATTCTATGTAAACAATTGACTTGAGGCCATGTTTCTGGACAGTTTTAAAATATATAAGCACGTAATGTTGTGGCTTTATACATGTCGGACAGCAACAAGAGTTACACCAGCTTCTAGGCTATATCACATGGTAACGTCTATGTAAAGCATAATACAAAATGCAGTACAAACTTGCTATAGAAAATTCAAATGGCTTCCATTAGCCAAATGCCGAAATTTTCTCATAAATTTCAAAATAAACCTCAATTATCATAACCTCAATAAAATTGTAATGTCAAATAGAAAAAAACAGTTGCGGACCAATCAATGCTGCTCGTGATCATCGCAAAAACCTCCCAACTTCAGTGAAATATGCACTAGACACGCAATACAATTCACAATTCAAAACAAATAATTAAAGAGTGCGAGATCTCATAGGAGAAAGGAACAGAACGAGAACGCACTTGACTTCCAAGAAAATCCAGTATGTGGACGGAGCCGCCATGGGTACGAAGAGCAGACACGCGTTCGGTAACGGCAACACAGGAAGCGGCGTCATCTTGGAGGAGCGTCGGCGCCATGCCGCCCGTTTACCAGTACCGCAGCCTTGCCTCCTCCTCCTCCTCCTCCGATTTTCCCTCTTCCGTCGTCGCCTTCCATGCCAGTTCTCTGTTGACTCGACGTCGTTTGCAGAAATGGCTGCTACTTCTATTGTGACGAACCGAAGTGGGATATTTTCATCCTCGTTTGGAAGTTTAATTTAATAGACCGTTGCAACTTGCAACCTTAATCAAATGGCTATGAAATACACAGGTTTGAATTTATTTTTAGTTCTATAATTTAAGTTATTTGATATTTTTATCCTTTGATTTTTTTGGGTAACATTTTAGTATCTTTTTAATTTTTATAATTTTAGTTCTTTTTTCGTTAGAGGTCACTCTTCTCACCGAAAAAATGCATGTACATTTCACGTGACGTTTTAATTGAAATTTTTGTTCCTATTAACCCATTTTTGTCAGTATTTTTGTCCTTCAAATTTCTAAAATAGCATTTTGCTCCTTCATTTTTTTAATCTTTGCAATTTCAGTTCTTTTTTTCTCTTTGTCAGAGTTCACCCTTCTAGCCGATAGAGGTAAACTCCGGCGAATAAAATGACCGAAATTGCGAAAATTAAAAAGATACATGACTAAGATGCTACCCTAAAAAATTAAAATACGAAAATGTCAAATTACTTAAGTTACGGAACCAAAAATGCATTTAATCCAAATAACTAATGAATTTAAAAGTAATCTATCAAATATAATTTTAAAAAATAATCAAGTTTCTACATATAAGCATGTTATACTTTAACGAATTATTGATTATTTAGAAATTTATATGTATATATTTTCATTAAATTGGTCCGAATGCTTATTAGGTTATCATGTTCACCGGTTCGGCCGTCAACATACTAAAAGTAAACCTATTTTGGTTCTGTCTCACTAGCAAATTGAGTTGGGTTGGAGATGATATTTTGCTCATTGGTTCTCATGTAGAGTGAAACTAACAAAGGGATCTATTTGTTAAACAGAACAAATTTCATGGGTACTAAATATAATTTTTCAATTACAGATAATTTATGTATAATTACATCAAACCTCAGAAGATGAAAGTGTAATTATCCCTTTATAGTAATATAAAAAATAAAGGCTCTACGCTTATAAACGATGATTAATGATATTGTCGCATCAATTTAATTATGTCAATTACACTCGTACTATAAATTTAAAATTTAATTATAATTACTTTTTTTATTAACAAAAGTAATTCTACGTCATTTTAACACAACTATACCAATTCTTCGTTGTGTCGACAATACTTTAAGTTGTGTTTTTTTTTTATGTGATTGTGATTTATATATCTTATTTTTATTTATAATGTATTTGAAAACATAAAAATTTATTTATTATATGCATAAAAAATAACGTATCATGACGACTAATTATTTTTTTTTTAAAAAAAAATAAGCTTTTGAGAAGCACAAGCGAAAATACCATGATTACTAAATAGATATTTTCTTTAATCACAATTTATTTTACTTCGGTGCAATGTGATTTTTGTTTCATATTGTAATAACAAACTATCGTGCTTTTTTTGCAGCAACGTCCCACGTAATTTTTTTTGTTCACATGAATGCAAAGACTGAACTAATTATTATTTCTACTTTTTATTTCAATAAAAATAGTAATTAGACATTACATATACATTCAAAGTTTAAATACTAAGTACGACCTATTACAACACGATACGAAGTATCTACATTAATTAAGAAGAGCACTATATAGTTCCATCTCACGCATTGATACCATAGCTCAGTGGAAAATAACACAACTACTCTTCAAAAGTAATACTAACATTTATTTAGAATTTGATATTCGCAACACTTATTGTTGCTTTACTATTTCTTTAGGGCATGGAGTTCTGCATAGTACTTGTTGATCCATTCATGAATTATTTTCATCTCTGTATTCCGTTGCTCGACCAGCCACTCTGGATCGGTTTTCGCAGGAGAAAGTATGTCTAGACAATGGGACCCTGCTGGAAACATTGTGTCATTTTTCCCTCTCCCAATTGGGATCACCATTTCACTACAAGTCTAATTGAAACAAGAACAAAATTAACATTCAAACAAAACATTGTATATTAAAAATATGTGGCATTTTTAACTTCATATATACAAACATCACACCTTAGGTTGCAGTAAGGATTATTATCTTTTATTCTTGATAAATTTTCAATTCTTTGACCTGATTAATACGGATATAATGTGTTCGAATTGAAGAGAGAAATCAGATCTTAAATAATGACTCACTTGCCATGGCCACCCCGTGTTGGTTTCGTCGGGATGATTGTATGCATTTGTATCATAGCAAGGGAGATTCCCTAGAGAAGAGACGATGCCGGCAAAAATCCGGCCAAGAACATCAGTTCCTCTCGGAGCTCCATCAATGCCATTGCACAGCTTTCTTACTGAATCAATTGGTCGCAGATTATATTGAGCAGCATTTGAATATAACCAGTCCAGGTAATCCTTTAGCTAGGAGGAATTAGTCAAATGCCTGAACCAAAAATTAATTAATTATTTATTGCTTTAATAAGGATAAATATATAGAGGGTATACATTTTCATATTTAGATCAATAGAAAATATGATTTTTTACGAGCAGGCCTTGAATTTTTGACTAAGGATGGAGAGGCCATTGGGTTTGGAGGCGATTCTGTCAATTTCAGCCCATGATTTTCGTATAGTTCAATAACAAGTGTGACTGACCTCCTGCAAAAAAGAGGAAGCCCAGGATCGTTTTAAAGAAAAGATTAGATAATAAAAATATGTAAAAAGCACGAACAAATGATAATTAATATTACGTACCTTGAAGTCCTCGGGGACGATCGAATAATATCCATTCTGTGGAGTAATATTGTCGAAATAAAGAATAGGGGCTGATGAGGCTAGAGCACCTAAAGCAATGTGTGGATACTTAAGCCGAAACCAAGAAGCCAGCACTGAATAAGGAGAAAAATGATTCTCAGGAATATCACGAGATGACATCATGTGTTTTATTTATGGAAAAACTTTATACACTTGGCATGTGTATATTAAAAATACGTATTGAATCTGTAAACTTACTTCCTCCATATGATCCTCCAATGACAATAATGGGAGAATTGTGAGCAGAAAACTTTTCCTTCACATGTAACAGCACCTCCGCATAATCTGCTATGGCTTGAGCTGAGTTGAAATATCCACGTAATGTTTTGTTTCTCATGGCTTCTTCCATTGATCCAAACGGGACTGATTTTCCATAAAATCGATGCTAATGAAGCAACAAAAAGAAAATTAACCCAACTTTTTTATTTTTAAAAAATAAAACTTACTCCAGCAGTGTGATTCGAAATAAAAGTATATAAAGGTCATATAACTGACATAATTACCTCAATGAAAACTGCAAGATGTTTGAAAAAACGGGCAGTGTGTCTGATAAAACCAATAATGTCCAAGTCTTGGTCCAGAGGTCCCTCTGCCCCAAGATATGCAAAAATTGGAGAGTTTGAATTTGCACCACCCCAGAATCTAGAACTAACCACGTATCTTTGTTGGAAAGTGGCATAACTCTGGGGTGCATAGTTGAAGTGATCAAGGGTCTGAGTGTAAAAATATGTCTTAAAATCCTCTGAAGTTGCAGATGCAGATGAGATTTTATCACTATCCTTTAAGATTAATGCATGCTTATGTGGACTCAGCCTTGGGATTCTGTGTGGAGATAATGAGACAGATTCCAAGAATAATGGGACAAGAAGGAGAAGATAGACTTGGAACAAAAGTGCAAATAACCTAGATGGCAGCAGCAGCATGCAAGTGGTGGATGGTTTTCTTTTCTTATTTGTTTTCTTTTGGTTCAATGGTGATCACAAGCAGCTTCAATATATAGGCTGGCATAAAAGAAATACTATGTGGAGTATTACTATATAGTTAGTGGAGAATAATCTCTTTATCTTGATTTATAAGTTGAAGAGATCTAGACCTAGCTTAATGGAATGGTCAAGTGTGTGTATCATGGGTGTGAAATGCCATAAATTCTCTATCCATTTATATTCAATTCGTAATTAATGGAACACATAATTTTTCAGAAAAGCATCCCTTTCGTTTTCTGAAATGGCAAACTTCTTTTGAAAAATGAAAGCCATGGTATAGCCTACTGACTTGAAAAATGAATAGTAAAACATGGACGGAAAAATAGAACTTATGCTATTTGAGACGGAGTATTTCCATTGGGGAAGATGTAGGCATCGTTGGCACCATTTCCTGAATTTTGAAAAGAGTTTTCATGTACACTTTGTGAGAGATGCTTTCATATAATTATAAGCTTTGTGCTTAGTTAAAACACACCTGCACAATAAGCTGATAAATATACATATACATGCAGGAAAAGGATTTCAAAAATCATAAAGAACTACATGTCTAGATTACCCGACCATCGACTATCAAAACATTTCACCAGGACCAGGTTGAGGACAAGTAATCTGATTAAAAGAATAGGTAAATGATTTTTCAAACTTTTAACTATAACTCGTGTGAATAGGAGAAAAGCATACATTATTCACTTAGATATTGATGTTACCCACTTCTTTTTTTCTCGTCTAGATTACCCAAACCTGGACGAAGCAAGTAAATTTCTATATTGATTCTTTTATTTATTTTTCCTCATGTTGTGCTTTAATTCCTAACACCTTTAATTAGTAAATATGACCAGCTAACTACTGATCAAGTCTTTCCTCCTGCAGCATAAGAACCCATTTGTCACGAAAGTATCCATTGATTATATTCATATATCACAGCCAAAACTTGATATTTAGAGTCATTTGAAAGATTAAAACAGCTACTAGGTACCGTTATGGTTGACATTCATTCACATTATCAAGAAATCATGGTTCCAACTTAATTTGGTTTCTGTAAATTATCCAATACAGCGTGCATGAAGTTCCTCTAGCACCCAATGATTCGATTCAAAATAGAAAACAACTAAGCAAAGTAACTCAAATTGTATGAAGTGCACTCATAGGCAGTACTAACTAAAGGAAAGTGTCTCTATAAGCCCTCTATTAATGTTTTTGCTTCAAAGTCTTCTATTTCTCATAATGGATGCTTCTCATTTAGTAGTATGATTTTTCTGCTTGACCTACTATATTATTTCCACGCACCTATTGATTTATCCACTCTGGGAGCATATAGCTTTCAAGATTCAAATGGTTATCTGACTATGCACGGCTTTACCTATTGCTAATTTTAAGGACTTCCATTGGGAAAAAGTGGTGGAAATATCGACTTCTTACATGTTCTTCATAGCAGGATCAACAACTGTAGAACGTTGAAATTTACGACTAATATAGGCACACACTTTAGGAAATACTACAACATATGGCACTTTGCATAGAAAGAAAATGGAAAAAATCAGCAATTCATGCATCTAATTTCATCTCATGAAGTCACAAACTTCTCCAAACCAGATCACCAATTGATGGATAACGAGAGGCGATATGATTTAAATAACTAATATGAATACTCCATTGTAAACAATTGACTTTAGGCCATGTTTCTGGACACTTCTAAAATATATAAGCACGTAATGTTTTGTGGCTTTATACATGTCGGACAGCAACAAGAGTTACACCAGCTTCTAGGCCATATCACATGGTGTCGTCTATGTAAAGCATAATACAAAAATGCTGTACAAACTTGCTCTAGAAAATTCAAATGGCTTCCATTAGCCAAATGCCGAGATTTTCTCAATAAATTTCAAAATAAACCTTAATTATCATAACCTCAATAAAATTGTAATGCCAAATAGAAAAGACAGTTGCGGACCAATCAATGCTGCTCGTTATCATCGCAAAAACCTCCCAACTTCAGTGAAATATGCACTAGACACGCAATAAAATTCACAATTCAAAACAAATAATTAAAGAGTACGAGATGTCATAGGAGAAAGGAACAGAACGAGAAACGCACTTGACTGCCAAGAAAATCCAGTATGTGGACGGAGCCGCCATGAGTACGAAGAGCAGACACGCGTTCGGTAACGGCGACACAGGAAGCGGCGTCATCTTGGAGGAGCGTCGGCGCGATGCCGCCCGTTTACTAGTATCTCAGCCTTGGCTAACCATCCTTCTCCGATTTTTCTGCTCTTCCGTCGTCACCTTCCATGCCAGTTCTCTGTTGGCTTCGACGTCGTTTGCTGCTACTTCTATTTTGACGAACCGAAGTGGGAAATTTTCATCCTCGTTTTTTGGAAGTTTAATTAAGAGACCGTTGCTATCATTGAAGCTATTCGTTCTTCTTTCCGCAATGTTGATGTTGTTGATCTTCAACATGTCAGAAGCGATGCAAATATGGCTGCTCATCTTTCGGCTAGAATGTCCATTTCTGTTGTACAGGAAGCCAGGAAGGGTGTGAGCCTCCTAATGCTTTGCTTTCTGTTCTGTTTCAAGACTTTCTTCGTATAATATAAGTTTAGTTCCTTTTAAAATTAAAAAAAAATAAAATAAATAAGAGACCGTTGCAACTTGCTACCTTAATCAAATGGGTATGAAATAACTAATGAATTTTAAAAGTAGTCTATCAAATATAATTTTCAAAATAATCAAGTTTCTACGTATAAGCATGTTATACTTTAACGAATGGTTGATTGTTTAGAAATTTATATATACATGTATATTTTAATTATATTCGTTCTAAGACATGTTATGTTATCATGTTTATTGATTGGGCTGCTGACCGATTAAAAATGAACTTATTTTGGTTTGGTCTCAATAGCAATTATTATGTATTTTAACTTGTTGACTGTTGAGTTTATCTTAATATAATTTAAAATATTTGGTTAATTGGACGGTATAATCATGACGGCTTTTTAATCGTTTATACTTTATAAATCAACTAGTTTCGTATATACTAAAATAAAATATAAATTATACCTTATTAGATTTTGTATTGTTATTTTAATTCAATCAATACAATATTTACAACCCTAAGGCATGCATAAAAACAAAATCAAAAAATAAAAATTGTGCAATAACTTAGTCATTAACATTCACGTTCACCATTTGTCATATTCTTATAAAAAATAAATTAGACTTAAGTAAAATAAATAGCATTCTATTTCATATTTTTTAGAAATGTATGGCCCAAGTGAAGGCAGGCCGGATACAGAGCAGCATGTGCTTGCCAGTGGACTTTGGTTCCAACCGATCCTTCCAATCCATAAATGAGCTACACATCTAACGACATGATTGGTGTATAAAAACAAAATTAAGCGAAAATAGAATAAATTTAGGAATCAAAATGAACTGAATAAATTAATTTAAAATAATTTTTTTCAATTTCCAGTATTAAGTAAATGAATTTTATCGTATTCATGATCTTTTAACTTAAATTTGTTTTTAAGTAATTTGCTTTTTACTTAATTATGCATCCACTTAAAAATACATTCAAATAAATCACACATTTTTACTTGTGTATTCAGCAAAATTATTTCTCAAAATCATGAATAGGGTCTACTCGAATTGATGTGATTCACAAATTGATTAGTGTCCCAATACGTGAGGTACTTGTTTGCTTCGAATTCATATGAACCTCACAATTTTGTCCCGAAAAGGCTCGTCACTAGGAAAATGAGGCATCGGGTTTATAGACCACTAACCCTTGCCTACACTATCAACCTAAAAAACGAGGGGTTTGAGATGATCACATGGCCTCGTTCCCAAAAACGAGGCCAAATGATGTGACTGGCTAATTGATCGGTGTCCCATTGTGCGAGGAACTGTTCGCTTTGATTTTGTACTAGCCTCACAATTTTATTTTAAAAGACGCATCACATGAGCGGAGATGTTATGATTATCATATTTTGCAAACTAATTATATAATTACATTTTTAATATAAAACTAATAGACTTAATTTAGCTGAATGTAAAACAAAAAACACTAATAATATATTGGGAATAATTTGTAAATAACCATGTTACCATAATTACATATTACTGACAATTATAGAAGAACTCAATCTCAAATAAATTTCAGACATAATACTGTTACAAAATTTAGTAATAGCTAATAATGAGTATTCCTAGTGAATAAAGATGCCAAACCAGACCAGTTCCAGTTGTGATGTCAATAACAGGAAAAAAACAGTAATTAATAGGAAAACTGAAAAGGAAAATTTAATAGGGAGACAGCAGAACGATGTCATTTTTACCCCAAATTCCAGAAATTACACCGCAAAAATAACCAAATATCAGTATTGTTATTATTTCGGGCTTGGTTGTGAATTCCCAGTTGTTCCCAATCGGACTGTTGAACCTTAAGATCTGACCAAGAAAAAGTCTTGTGAAGCAATTAAAGCAAGCCCAATCCCCAAAATCCACCACGCAAATCACACACACAACACACAGTGACTGCCGGTGCCATTACCGTATATGATTTCCGATCTGATCTGGTGATAATGAGGCGGCGTGATTTAGTATCCGGCGGCGGCGGCGGGGTTTGATTGAAATGCAGCCGGGTAATAATCCACCGACACTGCCATTTCCACTTAGTCCGTTACTGCTATTGAATGCCGCTGGCGGCGGCGTTGGTGATTTGGGAGAGGGAGGGTTCGAATTGTCGAGGTATTTGTTCCTAGGATCGCTGCTCTTCTATCGAGAAGGAGGCGGCATGGACTTGTCTAAGGTCGGTGAGAAGATCCTCAGCTCCGTTCGCTCTGCGCGCTCCCTGGGCCTCCTGCCTTCTACAACCGATCGTCCTGAGGTATTATTATTTTGTTCCTGGAAACATCTTGAACTGAACTGAGATATTGTTGTGTGAAAGGATCGCGTGTGCAATTGAGGTGCTAATTTATAGGCAATGGACGTGATACATTGTTACTGTAGTCTGTGAAGTTAGTAATTTTGCGGCTATTTGCACACTGATGATCACGCAGATGTGTATGTATCGTAAGTCTGGAATTAGTATATACTTATGAACGTATGGCGGTTTTTGCTTCTGTCAATAATAATTTTGGACTTCTGTCCCTAAAGTACTTAAGGTGTTTCGGAAACTCAATTCAGTAACTTATTGTTTGTTAGAAATTATTAAGGGTGTAGGTAATGTTAGAACTCTGTTGTGCACTTTACGAAGTTTCTACATGTTGATTGTTTGGGATTATACATACTGCTATTTTCATTTTTTATTCATGTATAACTATAACTAGTGTATTTATTCATTTATCTTAGTTTTGTTGATTACATGGTCGTATCCAGTTGATCTATAGTTGAGCAAGGGATAGACTGCTGTTCACTATTTAAAAGTATTTAACGGTAATTGGCCGAGGTTTACAGAAGAAATATTTTGCAATTCAATTTAATATCTATTATTTTTTCTGCAATTCAATGTAATGTCTATTTAATATTCTTATAAGGCCTTAGATGTATTATGCCAACCCGAATGTGATTGTGTTCAGTTGGCTAGATGGAAATGGGGCTAGGGGGCTAGACTGAAGTTCCACTTATTTTTTTCTGTAATTTGTATTTGAAGGGGTAAACTTGTATACAAAAAGAGTGTCACTGTTTCTGACAGCAACTTGGCTTCAAATACCTGAAAAATCATTAAAAATGGGAGATGAAAGCCCAGTTCATGCTACAAATGGAAATTAATATTTCTACTTGATTAGGATTTTTGAATTTGCTAAATTACATCATAGAAAGTAAACCGATATTGAATGTGAATCACTATTCTTCCCTTAAAGTGATTACCGTTCATGATGACATGAGCCTTTCTATCTTATTTCTGACTTAATGTACGCAATTAATTCTGCTCGCAGGTTCCAGCACGAGCTGCTGCAGCAGCAGCTGTAGCCCGTGTTCTTGCTACACTACCTTCAGATCAGAGGCATAATCTCTCTTCCAGCTCCGAAGAATTAAGTTCAATATACGGGAGCAGATCTCAAGGTCCAGCTGTTGATGAACTCGAGAAGGAATTCTATGAGGAGGTTATCTATTACTGTTTAGTGGCTCAAGTGTCTTTCCTGTCTAATCTGGACACAAAATCTTAGATAAAGGAGGCGTTTGGGTCGAATAATTATCTCCATGAGAGTTCTGATTCTGCTCGTTTGTGGAATAATTGCAATTTCATTTAGTCATGACAAGCATTGAAAGGCTTAGAAATACATTTCGTGGTAGCGTTATCTTTGTCATTATCCATAGGGGGAAGGTTGTCAGTCCAAAATTTGTTGTAAGCTAGTGCAGTTTGGATTAAATCAGATCCTGAATAGCAGATTTCAAATAAGCCTATTGGTTAAGTTGAAGTTCTTGGTGACTTTTAACAGAAGAAACGTTTCTTGTTGATACTTATATAATTGAACATCTAATTACTATAGAAATGTACAACTGCACAGAATATCATACTAAGCAGTATTAATGCATAATTCATTGTAAATCATGTAAACCTCAGAGGGTGATAACTATCGAAAGATGATTGTGGTAACTTCCATTACGTCACACCTATTCAGTTAATGTGTCGTGATTTTGTTGTTAAGTTCTTTTCTTTCAAAGCCAACATCATCTCTGTTCGATGTTGGTTTGCACTTCATCAACTATGGTGCTCATCTTCACATATGTCGCAAGTCGAGTGTTTCTGTGGGTTTTCTTGTATTTATTTGCTTGTTCTCCTTTATTCTGTTCATATCTTCTCAATAACATGCAATTAACAGAAACTGCTATGAATTTGGTTTTCTAGGATTTTGATCCTGTTAGATATATTTTAGAAAGAATTCCCTCTGAAGAAAAGGAGCCAGCATATTTTGAGGAAAAGGTATTATTCCTTATTTCATCTCTTCTTGCCTCCTCATGCTTCACATGCTTATGTTGTTACCCTTTTGTTTGATTAACGGCATGCCACTTAGTGGGGACGTTTTCTTCTCTTCCCTTTTTTGCCCCCTTTGTGCTTCTCGGATTGATTCCATCCACTTATTTGTAGTATGCTTTATCTGTTGTGTGTTGTTCAAAGGATCATACTCTGCATTTTTTGTTTTTGTCAGTGTCATCTATATATGCCTCTGGTTGTTTGGTGTTTACGTCTATGCCTGTCTATCGTTCAACTTTCTGTATATGGCAGTATATCTGGGTGGAGGCATGCAGCACACACATCAATGCATATATTCATCTCCGAGTTTTGTGTATGTTTTTGGTCATATCAAGTGTTCATGCATTTTGTGCTTCCTCTTTGGCTACATGCAACTTCATTAAGGCTGCTAAATTGCAATGAAATTTGTGCTAAATGAATTACATATATAGTCTTCATTGTTCTTTTGTCTCTGGATGAAGTTCTTCGATTGATGTAATGATAGGAAATGCTCTCATGGAAATAAATTGCATGTTTATTGATGAAGTACATATAAGCTCTTAGAGGAATTTCTCCCCATTGAGATTAAGGTGTGTGGGTGCACTTCACGGCCTGAATTTTTTTGTTGACTCACGGTTGCTATAATTGTGGCAATTCTCCCCTGAGAAATCCAAAAGGAGCTTGGGTGAGACTATCACATGCATATAACAAAAAAGAATATAGTAGTATGGGCAATTATAACAAAAATAAATCAGAAGTTAAAGTAACAAGAGTAAAAAAATGGACAACTGTTTAAAGATGTTGTTACTGGGTTGATACATTTTAAAATAATGTTCTTAGTACTTGTCACCTGCATTTTGTTAGGGTGATTTCACACTTGATATCCAAAATCAAGCACTTCACTTTAAGTGCTACATTGTGGACCTGTGGTCCTTTTGTGTTCTTGTTGCTCTGTCAATTTTTTTCTGGTGCTCTTTATCGGGTTTTGAGCAATCAGACCTTTTTTTCCCCTCCTTTCGTACAATGATTCATTGTTAACCAGAATATTAAACATCTTATCAACCGGTCATTTACAGATCAATCTGCATTGCATTCTTTTATAGGCCGCTCTTCGACTAGCACAACTGGATAAAATTTCCGAGCGCTTGTCACGCCATGTGATGGAACATCATGAAGAAGAAATGGGTTGGTTTCCTTTCTGAATACGTTAAATTTCCTGACTGCGGGGAAGTTCTTCCAAAGTATCATATGGTGCATCTATATCTGTTTGATCTATGTATTACGTGCTCTCCCTTGCTATACTTATTTTAATTTATACTATTAGTGTAATTCATAGTATCTAAATATTTTCTTCAGTCGAAGTCAGAGTATGCTGTATGTTGCTTGGTTTAAAACTCTTGAACTATCCCTCCGATGGTTCAATTTGATACCTCTGTAATTGTGCTGGCTGGCCCAGTTTCCCTGAGAACATTTTCGTAAAGTTTGATACCCTGCCTGCATATTTCTTGCATAAAAGAGATATATATGTCTTCAAGTTCTTTTATCTTTGCCACTGGCAGCATGTTTGCTCCGCCACATTACCTCGAGAAATTGTCATTGGTTCCAGTCTTGGTCCCAGTGTATTTTCTTGCATCTATGTATTCTTAGAGATAAGATTTCCTCGCTACATATCATTTAGGATAAACTTGGGTTCGTTAATTTTGCTCTTATTTTCTTTCCTTGCTTTGATACATGGATTTGATTGGCTGCATTCTTTTTCTGATTTCACATCGTATTCTTGCCATCCTGCCACGCTTATGACATGCATAAGCGAATTGCTTATTTGTAATTTCTCCTTCAAGTGTTGTATTCTTGAATTTGTCAAAGTTTTCTGCGTCTTATCTCTATTTTGTTGCTTGGCTCATGGAAATGTTTGGCACACTCCGGTCACATTTTTTATGCCCTCCCTGTCGTTATGATTCATAACTTTTCGCTTATTTGGAACTTCTTCAATTCTCATCCATGAGTTGTGGTTGGCTACCTGTTTCAGTGAAGGGGATGAATCTGGTAAGAGAATTAGAAAAGGACTTGAAGATTGCAAATGTTATTTGCATGGTAAGCAGGTGACTACCATTAAACTGTTAGTGTTAGAGTAGTATAAATTTTCCCTTTTTTCCTTTTATAGATTTCCACCTATCATGCAGTAATAACCGGATCTTGCTAACCAAACAGAGCTATCTCTATCAGAAAACATGGAAATTATTATTCAAAGTTACTATGAAATATGCCTTCTCACAGATTTAGGAAGTGTTTACCAAATGGGCCCCAATCAAAGGGAAAGGTTGTCTTGCAAAAACTAAGGTTATCATCATAATTATTTTCATGTTCTATGCAGAATGGGCAGAGGCACCTGACCTCATCAAGGAATGAGGTGTCGAGGGATCTCGTTGTTACAGAGAGTTCAAAAAAGAAACAAGCCCTCCTGGTAATTTCACCTGAAGCTATATATGATTTGTTGGTTCTGCAATCCTTTCCCCCACCCACCCACCCACCTAAACAAGAAAAAGATGAAAAGAAATAAGAAAACGAGAAGCTATATCTACAGGTATTCTCAGAGTGTCAAGATCATGATTTACAGTAGAATGCACAAATTTTAAAGAGAATGTCTCCCCTTTCTATTGTTGATTATCATTTTTGTCTTTGGACCTTCAGAGGACTCCTAATATGTTAACTTTACGAAGGAAAAAATTCTCATAGATGCTGTTTAAAAATAAAGTTAGTATTTAGCAAAATTGATTATTATAGTTTTTGTAGAGTGTTGGTATGTGCTTTTTCATCTTATCTTTTATTTCTATCAGACCTTACGTCTACAACTGATTGCAAATTTTAACAAGTAAGATTTGTTTCCTTCCATTTTGCCTCTGGATTCACAGAGATGATTATTGCATCGTCCATCCCAAAATAAAAACAAAATCTTTTACTTCTTTATACATTTCCAACTTTGAGTGAAATGAAGGGAAACAAATGTAGTTTTTTGTTAAATATCTCCATTTGGTGCAGTCATTGTGTTTATTTTTGATTGACATGCTATAGAGAGACTTTACCTCTAATTTCCCCATCAAAATGCAAGAGACAAATGGGGCAATAATTTTTTGGTTGGTTTAATCATCTAGCAACTTGTCCTTTGGATGTTTGTGTCAGATAGTGATACTTTTATTACCTATATTATGTTATTGGAACTTGCAGGAGATACTCCCCATCCTAATTGAGCTTCGTCATGCAGTGGACATGCAAGCGGATCTTGATACTTGTGTTGAGGAAGGGAATTTCTCTAAGGTACTATTCCGCTTTGTATATAGACTCCAGAGGGCAGTTTTCATGTTCGTTCTTGTTTTTCTTCTCCCCTCGTTTTTAAGCTGGTTTCTGCTTCCCATGCATCTTATCATGTGTAGTTGAAACATTTGCTAAACCTGTGACTATACATTCTCAGGCGTTCCAAGTACTATCCGAGTATTTGCAAGTTCTAGATAGTTTGTCAGAACTTTCTGCAGTGCAAGAGATGAGCCGTGGTGTTGAGGTGAATTGAGCAATTATATTATATATATATATTTTTAAAATACATGCTCTGATTTCTTATCTGGCTAATTGTGCTCCCTATATTTTTGTACACAGATCCCTCTTTGGTTCGGTTTTGTAGTCTCTTGCAAGTTTTACATAATTCTTCGCTTCTATTATCTCCATGGGGTCACGTCATTTTGCACTTGTTTCAATTTGTAAATTTCATGCAGGTTTGGTTGGGAGAAACTTTGCAAAAGTTGGATTCACTTCTATTAGAAGTATGCCAGAACTTCAAAGAGGATTGCTATCTCACTGTTAGTTCCAGATTCTATTTATATAATGATAACTAATTGTAATTCATACTCCTACTGAATAGCACACCCACTAATTTTCTGCCTCACCCTTCTATAGACTTATTCGCTCATACGTGTCTATTAAATTACTAAAAAAAGGGGTTGTTGGGGATTTAGTAGCTGGTGCTCCTGCTGTAGATTGTTTTTGCCTTATTGATGCATTGTCTTGTGTAATACACCTTTTTGTGATCTTCGATAGCCGTGATTATACTCTTTCTCTTTAGATTCTCTTAATTCCTGAATTTCGTCCAATATATTACCATTCGTAACTCACTTGTTACTGATTATTCATGCATGACCCTTTTCATTATTGTTAGAGACTGTGCTTGCTTCTCTTTGTTTTAATTTCCCATGGGGCCTCATTTGTGATTTAGGCATAAAAACTACATCCATGAGAAATAAGTATGTTGTGGATTTTCATGAAAGTTTCAGATAACCAAGGACAAGGGAACCACATAAAGCTTGTCAAAAGCTGCACAACTGGGAAAAATTAGTTGAATCTCGAATCATGCAGATGCTCAGAGTTTCTTATAGGCATACTTTGGCCATATATTTATTGTTAATGAGAAATAACAAAAATATCTCTACATCAATTAAAGTGACATCACAAAATCAGAAATTAAGGTAATAAGTGTTGACAAATAAGCATTGACAGAAGGCGCACATCCCTTCATTCACTTTGTTTTCCTGAAAAGATTAAGATTGTCTTAGTATGTCAAACTGTAGCTATTAGCAGAGAAACAGTTCATGTGACAACTCTTCTGGACCTTGTTGGGTTAATATTACTATTTCTTTGTTAGACTAGCTTTTTCAAGAAACTTCTATAAGTAATTCATCACAAAGTGTTCAGTTAAATTGACCATTCACTAATATTTAATCCTCAAGACATTTTGTATCTTGAATGCGTAAGGTTTTGTTCTATTTTCAACGACCTTACTATGAATTATGGTTTAAGTCGGTCCCACATTTCATTTGAGAATGAGAATCTTAGGCATGAGTGGTATTGTCAGAAATGAGAGTTGGTTTCTTCTTTGTTTTAATAAAAGAATTTGTGGAACCACCTAATAAGGGTCATAGCATGTATATCATTTTGCGCTGACCTAGTCAGGTTCCACTTATGAGCAAATACGCATCTAGTTGATACTTTTGGGTGCAAAATTAAGCTTGCTTTGCTTACTCATGTCTGCAGGTGGTCGATGCATATGCACTAATTGGTGATGTGTCTGCTCTAGCTGAAAAGATACAAAGCTTCTTTATGCAGGAGGTTCTCTCTGAAAGTCACTCTGCATTGAGGACTATTTTGCAAGAGGTAAGTTTCCTATGCTTCTTGAAGTATCAGTTTAACAAGCACTTTGCAGCATGTTGGGTTGAACCAGAACAATGTAACAAATAGTAGACAAGCAAAGAGGCAAGAAGTAAATCTGTAATATCATCATCTAATCTCATGGTGACCTTAACTATACACTGTGATTACTGATAGGAAAAAAATTAACTTAAAATGTAGTTCAATAGGGATTGTGGGATTTTTAGAGAAATTGCAGATTGGTTTGCTACTGTATTTGTACCTTATCACAGTATCCGTTCTTTCTCATCCTTTGTTTTCATAGAGTTTTTGTTTCATCATGTTATTAAAGAAACCTGAAGCTAGTTTCAAATTTATGATTCTTAAGAATGAGTATCGGCGCTGTAATTTGTTTGGACTGCGGTAGCCTATACTTGAGCCGCATCAATCTTATTGATTCGAGCAGAGGCGTGTAGAAGCCATTACCAAGCACTGGTCTTGTCAAGTATCTGCTCATGCAATTATCTGTATGAAGCTATGTAGTACAACAGAAAGAAGCATGTGACTCGTAAAACACTGCATCGTGTCATCGTGTATTATGTATAGGACTTTCTTCGTACTTCCCAGGCTTAAATTTTCTAGATTCTCGTTAGTTTTATATCTTCATCAAACATTATGAGCTTCATTTATGCTTGAAACTAAAAGCTTGATTTACTGCAGGATGTTGAACATCCCGATTCGCAAAATGCTAGGTATGAACTACATTTTAGCCAATATTTTAAAGGCATTTGGATTTGCGTTATGCTTTGGGATCCCTTTTTTTCCCTTCAAGTTTTTGCTTAGATGCAGATGTTGTGATCATATGCATTTCTGGGTTTGTCTTCAATGCCCCTATCCAGGCTTACCTACAGTGATTTGTGTATTCGGATACCTGAATCCAAGTTCAGGCAGTGTTTACTGGCAACACTAGCTGTTCTCTTTAAGCTGATGTGTTCGTATTATGCAATAACGAGCTTCCGACTAGAAGATAAAGTAAGTAGCACTTGTGTCCTTTCTTTCTTTCTTATCTTTTCCTTTTCTCTCTTTTTTTTGGATGAGAATCAATATTTTGGCTACAAATAAAATTGTAATTTATGATCTTTGGCAGATGATGTTGTAACTTATTTCTGTAAAATTAAGGTATAATTCATTATAACCATCGCGACTATTAAACAGCCAGATACTTTTTGTTCATCTTGTATCTGTTGCCCACGTAGAGCTGCTCCTCTGCTTTGGGTAAAGATTTAAGCCTATGATTTTATTTAATCTGTTCCGTAAAATCTCTAGAAATGTCAGCTTCAAGGATATTGCCTGTGCTTTCTGTAAAAATGTATGTGTGTGTGTGTTTTACCCACACACCCAACACACTCACGCACACATCCAGGTTCAAACACAAGACTTCCCGTGGGAAAAATCTTGAGCCCAAACCATTGGGCTGCTCCCCAGGGGACACTTTTTGTCAAAATGTTTAAATGCTGTTAATTGTACTGTTGGTGCAAACTGATGCTTTGTGACCTTCGTCTCAGCACCTTACCCTTAATGCTAAATAGAGAAACTTCTATTGGCTTGCTTGTTATAGGAGAGCAATGTCAGTGGAATAATGGTAGACTCTCATGGGCTCATCAAAGGAAGGGTCTGGGTCGCCTTGTTTGAATTGTTTTTTTTTTTTTGTCAATCAAGTAAATTTACCATGTTCCTTCTCTCATTAAGGCATCCAAGTGATTCCTAGGTAACAATTGTTGTTTAAGTACTATGCAGACGAAGTCACCCTTGCTGTGGGTTCACGAGATCGTGACTAATATTCTTGTGAGTACTAGAATCTGAATTTGTTTCTTAATGCTCTATATTGCTATACAGGTGTTACCCTGCCATAATTCCAGTGGGAGACAACAGGGTAACTCGTCTGGGGTCTCCGAGGATCCTGAGAGAGAAGTAACTTCAACTTCCCTGGTAGAAGATGGGTCCATCTCTGCATCAACTGATGAGAGAAGAGATGATGGAACTGGAGCATCAAGTAGTGGATCCACTTGGTTCTCACTGCGTAAAGATGCAGTGACGTTTGTTTCAAATACCTTACAAAGGGGTCGTAGGAACCTCTGGCACCTTACAACAAGCCGCGTGGCAGTATTGCTTTCTTCTTCTGCAGTTTCTTCAACTAGCATTCATCAATTTTTGAGAAATTATGAGGATCTGAGTATCTTCATTCTGGCTGGGGAAGCTTTTTGTGGGATTGAAGCTACTGAGTTTCGCCAGAAACTTAAATCTATTTGTGAAGGTTATTTTGCTGCTTTCCATCGGCAGAATATTTATGTAAGTCTAACCCACTGAGCTTCTGCTATGGAGAAAGCATGCTTCTGTGAACTGCTTGATAGCGTAGTATGCTTCTATATTTGCTTGAATGCGTCATCTCTTGGTATGATATCATGAATGACTGAAATGTATATGGTAAAAAGCATTTCACTGCACAAATTCTCTGGTTAATTTAGTAAATTGGACAAATGTCCGAAATGGTTGAAACATTACGGATCTGATACCATCGTATTGTACGAATTGACGGAAATGAAAATAGAGTAGGGATAAAAAGGAGAAAACAACTCACAAAGAAAATAAAAACTGACGGAAAAAGAAATCCCCTGATACGTCAATATACCTGGTCACAGCTGACCCACCTGCCTTCCCATTACCCTTGCTACTTCCACTCTGTCAATGCAAATACTCAAAGCCACCTTTGACCCACAAATTGCATTGATGACAGTCCTCTGATTCACTCACAAATTGAAATGAAATTTATTCATTGGTGTTCCTTTCTGCATGAAGTTTTGTGCATGCTTTGATTCATGTGCCAGAAAGTCAACTCTTGGTCGTTAGGACCTTAATATTGAGGGAATTTATTATTATTATTTGTTGCTTGTTTCTTAGAATCAAGGAAGATATTTTTTCACTTGACGTGTCCATTTTCTATGGATATTTGTGTTGGAATAAGAATTTGGAGCACTTGGACATGGCAGGCCTTGATGCAAGTGCTTTTGGGTGGCCAATGATGAGCCTGAGTTGCATATGCTGAGTTCTTGGGGTTGGGGGTTTGCTCTGAGCTGTAATTGTGGATGTGGGGTTAGGTTAAGTTGGGATTTGGATTTGACTATATACAAAATAGGGGTTAGATTAAACAGGCCTGGACTTTGACTATCTACAAATTGGGATTTTTGGAAAATGTGGATTGAGGCGGCAAAAGGGGGAGAGAGGTAAGGGTGGTAAAAGCTGGTGAGATAGGATTGACGATGGTGGTAGTTACGTTTAGAGGGGTAGCATCATGGTTTGATTGGCGAGCGCTGTGGCAGTGGCTGAGTAAAAGTGGCAGGTTTCTGTTTTTGTTTTCTAACAAGTTCTTATATTGTAATCTATATCATAAACCTCTTCGTTTGACTCTTCTTTTTGTTTGCCTTCAGTTTTGCTTTTCATTTCTGAAGCGAGTAAAGTGTCTTCTATACATGCCACTTGCTTATGCTTGAATTAGTTAGATGATGTCTGTCACCTTGTACTAACTATGCTCATTTTTAAACAAACAATGTGCCATTTTGACATAAAATAGAAACTCCAGCACTATAATGCCTCTTTGCTACAATTCTAATTATTCTTTCGATATGATTTATGCTTATTATTAAGGGAAGAAAGTTCATCAACTTTCTCCATAATTTATCATGAGATTGAAAATATGGTTGAAAAAATTACTGCCCGAATTCTTATTTCCTCTGTTATCTTTCATCCATGATAAGACTTGGATTGTTTGGCTTCCAGGCCCTAAAAATGGTCATGGAGAAAGAGAATTGGCAGATAATGCCTCCAGACACAATTCAAGTCATTAGTTTTCCGGGGCTCGTTGGTGATGGAGCAGCTCTCATCGTTTCATCCAATAGTTCTAGGGCCAGATTACTGCATGACAATAACTCAGTTGGTCCAGTTGTTAGTGGGTCAAAGAGGGGTGGATTTTCATATTGGCTGGAAAATGGAAACCCATTTCAATTGAAATTGAATGGCAGTTCTGAGGAGTATCCCGACTCCTTTCCTCCCAATGGTTTGGCCACACAAGGAGCTGGAAATACTGATAAGACAACCCAGCACACTAAATCTTCTCTAAACAGTGGTGATGTAAACCATGTCAATGGGACTACTCTTTCAGAAGATGAAAATGAAGATCTCCATGCAGATTTTATTGATGAAGATAGTCAGCTTCCTAGTCGTATTTCCAGACCAAGTCATTTGAGGCATCACTCTTCACATGGGAATAATGAAGATATGACGGCACAAACAGGATCTTCACTTAGTCTCCTGAGGTGAGCTCTGAATTCTTCTATTTGGGTTCTATAAAATGCTATAATTTCCATCTAAGCATTAAGTTTCATTGCTGTTTACGAGTCAGATTGCTGGACAAATATGCACGACTGATGCAGAAATTAGAGATTGTCAATGTTGAGTTTTTCAAGGTATGCTTATGTGTAATTTTTTTTTTCTAGGAGAATTCTTTTAGTTCTCCCATTTATCTCAATGTGCGTGTACTTATGTTTGTCTATCTCTCTGATTGGGTCTTTTAGTAATAGACTGTTCTTATGTCTGCAGGATTTTGCCAGTTGTTTTGAGATCTTTTTTCCACTTCGTATTTGAATCATTCTGTGAACATAATACTCAACCTAGTGGAAAGGGCTTGAATGACTCACTTCCTCGTACGTATTTTTTAGCCTTTGATACATCATAGTCACCATTTTTCTGTTTGGTTCCAGAAAGCAAAATTGGTACAGCATGTTTGGAGTATGAGCTTCTCCTAAACTGTTTTTTGTTTATGTTCCTCAGACAAGCTGAAGACTGCATTATCAAGAATTTCACAAGACTGTGACCAGTGGATAAAACCTCACTCTACATCAATTACTTCTTTGTCCCCAACGTCTTCGGGTGCATCATATACGCATATGGATGTCACCCCTACCAGTCCTCCTAGTCACTTGAATCACACATCTTTTGGGCTTAAGGTATTTATGCCGATGTAATACAGTGCCTATCCTTTGAATATAAAGGTTTTCATATATGACCTTTAAGTTTAGGGTGCAAGTTTCTCGTCAGACTCTTTGCTGAAGACACAGAAATCAGTTGTTCTGCTCTTTGTTTCCCATGTATTTCTGATGAGCACTCTAACTTCTACAGTCAAGTTACCCAATATGTTTCCATAGGTTGTTCTGAACTAGATAATATTGCGTGAGTATGTGAGGTTCTATAGGTTTTGATTCTTACTTGCAAAATATCTCAGGCCATGAAGTAATTTACTTCAGAAGTGGTCATACTCTCATTCTGGAGTCAGAAGCCATTCATCTCATATTTTATGCTCCCCCTTTTCGTACTTGGTCCTTTCCCATTTCCAATTGGCCTTAACAACTTTGCTATTGGGGTTCACTAATAGCAATACTGCACAAGTATCGTGTAAACTGTTGGTATCCTAACAATGATGTCAACAGTGTAGGGCATCCCAATATTTCAGCTGCTGAATTCCACATGATGATGCCAACATTATGTGGCATCATCATTTGAATCTAGCAGCTCATCCACTACATGTAGAGCAAAACTACCCACTTAGGCAGCTTCAACAAACCAGTTTTGGGGGGTAGGGTATGGGAATCTGGAGTAGCTCTATGAGCTGGAATAGGTTTCCATATGGGCAACTATTTCTACATGAGACAGGGTCTGAACAATTTTTATGCTAATCCTACAACTTCAATTTTAGTCTTCCGTGTCATAACCTAAGTTATCCTTTATGCTTATAGTTACCAAATTGATTCTAGTCCTTAATATATATCAGGAAAATTCCATCTCATTAGACTCGGCTGAAGGGTGATGTTAAATTATTACGATCAATTTGTGATTTTTCTCCCCTTTTTTCTTCCACACCCTCAACAAGGCATACCTCAACATGCATCAGATAATTATATTAAATTATTAATATCAGTTGTTATTATTAACTAAACGTAACCTGGTTAAAGAGTCATTTTGACTAATACTTCAAGAATTTATATTAATATAAACTATTCTGTTTGATAGTGGCATTTTGCTTACTTTGCTAGCAACTTATGTTGATGTACTGCTGCAGGAAAGATGTGCTGGTGCTGATACTATAACTCTTGTTGCTCAATTATTGCATAGATCTAAAGCCCATCTTCAATCAATGCTTCTGCGGAACAATGGAGCAGTAGTTGAGGACTTCTATGCGCATTTGGTATGTTCTGTACTTGCATTGGGATAGTAGTCGTGCTTCAGTTCCATTTATTTGGCAATTCATCAACTTAGGGAAAAATAGTGGGTTAAATATTCACTTATCTGAGAATTATGCAGTGTCTATTTTTCCACATTACAATTGCTTGATCTTTTATTGATCTGTAATAGCACTTTCATTCCTCATTCTGAATTAGAAAATTACCATTTTTGCTGAGTTTACACAGTAGTGAAGGTATTTATATTACTGCGTAATCTGTTAGTTGGGTTTCTTTCTTCTTGCATCCTATTATCTTTGTCATATGTGTTACTGTCATCTCGCCAATTTGTAGTCTTCAGAAAATAGTGATCTGTTAGTTCATCATTGTCATTAGTCTCTGCCCCAACAAAATTGTTTGACTAGCCATTTTTTGGCAGGTGGATGCTGTTCCGGAACTAACTCAGCACATTTATAGAACAACGGCGAAACTACTACTCCACATTAATGGGTGAGACATAATGAGATATTTCCACTGCTCCTTTAATCATCTCTTTCAAGTGATAGACGTAGCTAGTCTAAGAAAATCATTTGGTTATGAGATGTAGCGCGAAAAGATTGCTCCTGTTAAAGTTCTTTCGTCATTCATAATTTGTAAATTTCCCCATCTCACATTTACATGTGGAGATTGTTTGCTAGCTTTATCTATGTTAACTATTATCATTTTAACCAAAAGAAGCACTAATCTTATGAGATCCATTAGTTTCAATAAACCTTATGAAGATCTTCGCTTGCATTGGGAGATTGTCTCTTGTCTCCAAAAAAAATCATCTGATGAATTCTTCAAGTCTTCAACTGACGGTATCATCACTTCATCTTTAACTTTTCTTTCCTCCTATCAAGTCACCAACCACCACATGCCTCATTTCTTAGTAATTTCATGTCAAGCTGTTTGCCTATCAAGCAGTGGCTTACAGCTGTTCCTTGTCGAGTTTTGCTTCCTTTTGTATATCAGAAGTCAGTGAACTCAGTGCTTAATGAATAACGGTGAAGAAATATCTATTCATTTCTTGAGGCGCCTCTGATATTTGGTTAGCCATATATAGTGGTATTGATTGGTAGATTTGAGCAGGTATGCTGACCGCATCGCCAATGCTAAATGGGAGGTGAAAGAGCTTGGAATGGAGCATAACGGGTAAGTTGTCTCAGGAAGTCAATTGCTTCTAAGATTACAGCACTGGTCCATTCGCACACAGTACATTGATCTGAATAAGAAAATGATAAATAATGAAGGTCAAGAACTTCTTTGTCATTCCGTTATTTTGGTCAGTCCTTTTCTACTGAAAAGAACAGTCATGTCATTTTAACTGGCCTTGTAAAGCAAGAAATAAAGAACAAATAAACATGAAAAAAGTATAATATATAATCATCTATGCTTTTCAGTATCTGACATTAGAAGTTGGTGTTATGCTCTAGGACTTCCATAGAAAGGAGATGCTGAAAGAACATCCATTGGTAAAATCTAAAGGTCTGAGATTTATCTGATACCACAGCTATAATTGGTGATGATAATGTACCAACCATTGATAATTAAAAAGTGGGAAATTGCCAAGAGAAGAAATAGATTTTGAAAGGGAATAAATAACAAAATTACTGAAGCAGCATTTTGAGTCATCTTCTTTATGCAATTTTTTGAAAAATAATGTCTGCAAGTATATCATGTACACTAAAAATAATTTGGTAAAAATATTATGATTAGGCGGGAAAAAAGAAAAAGTGTAAAAATCACCAAGAAAAGAACATGAATTTGATCATTGTATCAGATGGGGAATTAACAAATTAATGAAGCTGCTGATGTGTGCATCAACACTGCACATTATATATTTGCAATTTGCAAGTTAGCAAGTTTATCATATGTAGAAGGGGCAATTTGGTGAAGAGAATGTGATAAACCATTCAACATAAAGAAGTCAACAAAGGTGAACATAAGAACCTGAATGTGATCATATTCGTTTAAATTTTTCTTGGATCTTAACTCCACAAGGCCTCAAATCTCTCTACTTGTAATATGTGAGTGTATTTTCCATATATTTGTCGGGACTGTCATGTGTTAGTAGCTATACATTGATATGACTTGGAGAAGTTAGGGACTAATTTCTTTTGTTATTAGGTATGTTGATTTATTACTGGGAGAATTTAAGCACTACAAAACAAGGCTTGCTCATGGGGGTATACGGCAAGAGGTAATGAATGTTATTCAATATTCATGACTGCTGTCTGAAATGAAATGGAAATTCTGGCCAGACTTTATGAGATTTTTCGTAACTGTGATACCATGTCAAATGGGCGAACAGTAGATCCCCTTCAGGATGGGGGATTTGTAGGCATTTCAGATAACTGTTCAACACATCCATCGCCTTTTATCTTCTGGACCTATATGATGTATGCAAATGTGCACCATGATGTGCATTGATAATTGTGGTGTCACTGGTCCTTTTTCCATCATGTTGGTATTGATAACCATATAATCTTACCCATCATACAGACTTTGATAGTAGCCTCATGGTTATAATTCCAAGATCTTGATTTTCTTCTGCTTATCTATAGCAACTTGTCTATATGGTATGCTAGTGTTTGAAGTTACTGTTTCTTGCATACTCGTTTTGGTCTTGCCTAGCCTTTAGATAAAGCAGAGTATATGCTTAAGCAAATTGCATTTGGCTGATGTGGCTTCTGTATCTTTCTACTCTTACTGCTCTTGTATATCCAGGTTCAGGACCTCCTCTTAGAATATGGCCTTGAAAATGTTGCTGAAACTCTCATCGAGGGCCTATCTAGGGTGAAGAAGTGTACGGATGAAGGGCGGGCGCTCATGTCCCTGGATCTTCAGGTTTCAATCACTTGGCTTAGTTGATATTTGTACTTGATTCCCCTTTCTGATTTAATGAAGTTGTTTTCCTGTCTTCAGGTTTTAATAAACGGCCTAAAGCATTTTGTCCCAACTGATGTAAGACCGAAATTGCAGATAGTTGAAACTTATATCAAGGTGAAAAAGTTATTGTATTCTCAATTCTCAAAATAGTGTTATTTGCCAATTTATAACTGCTCTTAACTGCTGTAACTCTTTAAACAGGCCTACTATCTTCCAGAAACAGAATACGTCCACTGGTCACGTGCCCATCCGGTACTAAAATTCTAGTTTAAATCATATGTACCAACATTTCAACATATAAATGGGTTTGAAATTACATGAATGCCCTCTTGATCTGCAGGAATATAGTAAAAGTCAAATCGTTGGGCTTATCAACCTCGTTGCATCGATGAAAGGCTGGAAAAGGAAAACCAGGTTGGAAGTCTTAGAAAAGATAGAATGACCCCATGTTGTTGACTGCCTTTGAGCCCTAAAAAGTTTTGTGGTTCCTTTTCTTTTCACTATTTTATGTGATCCCTGTAAATTGGATCCTTGCTTCCATTTTTTATAGGATCGGCCTGAGGTTGTATATCATCTCATTTGTAATATATCACCTTCCCTTAAATGGGAACGACTGTAATTTTGAAACAACAGTACAACACACAAATGAGGGCATGAGTTCCCGTAATCGAGTTCCGCTCACCTAATTCACTATACTTCCCTTAACAATTTGCATTTATAAATAATCCTATCTGATTGTTGGCCTATTTTATTATGATGAGGATGGTGATGATTCTTTCTGTTTCTGTTACTTATTGTGCTGGGCTGGCTGGCTGCATCATTTCTATCAGAGGCATGGATACCCCAAGAATCTTTATAACTTAAAGAGGTACTGGGTTCAAGTTCTACTTGTGGTGGTTTGATGTATTGTGGTAAATTTTTTAACTAGATTGTTTGATTGGTATAGACACGGGAGTGACATAACTGAGATTTGTTTGTTGAGATTTTATTCTGTTTTCTTACCTGGTAAATTTATGCTCCATTTGGTGCTTTTTGGACCAAGTGTGATGCTTTCATATGCTTCCTTGTTAGATATATACCAATCATTAAACGTAACAAGTAAATGTATCATTCAGAAGACCAACCTTCATTTACCATTTTTAGGAACTTCTCTTACTCTGTTGTCATTTATTAGTGCTTTACATCAAAATTCACATATTTCAGATCAGACCAGGGAGAGGATCAAACGTAAAAATAAAAATAAAATGTATACCTTAGTGGGAAAATATCCATATTTTAAAATCAGAATAGTTGCAAACTGTCTTACAAATGAACAATTTTATGTTCTTTTTTCAACTAAATCATCAATGGATTATCTATTTCTGAAGCAATGGGTGACCGTAGGGATGTCTGCAGTAATTTCTGTTTTTAGTTGGGCTGGAATTTCATAAACAAATTTGAGGTTGTTGGTTCATTTTATATAAGCTTATTGTAATTTATTTTATAATTTTTTGTTATATTAATGTATTGATTGAAATAATGTATGATTCAGTTATTTCATTTTTTGAAACATTAATGTGATTATATAATTACCGCTTTAATAAAAAAAATTAATAGATGAGTTGTACGTGAAAACAAAATGCTCACATTAAGGATATTCATAAATTAAAATCGAAATAGTTGCAAATCGTCTCAAAATGAACAATTTTGTTTATTCTTTTTTTTTTTTTTTCATTTATGTGAATGATCATGAATGGGATTATCTATTTTGAAGCAATAGGAGAATGTGTTGTGCTACCTATCATACTCAATGCTACACACGGTTGATCCACAGGTACCTGAAAATCAGACCAAACAAATCAAGTTAACAATACATACAATTACTGCAAACAAAAATGAGTTATTCTCTAAATATATTATAAATTAATAAGACTTAAAAATTATGATAAATGAATAGTATTTACCACATTCAAATAAAATCAATGCAGAAACTAAAAATTTTGTTAATGTTTCATTATTATTCTCAATTTTCTATTTTTAGTATTTTCAAGTGAGTTTTTATTTTTGCATTATATTTTGAGTGAGAAATCAAAAAAGTGTTTGAATTAATATGTTTTGTTATAGATTTTTTTACGAAAAAATATGATTGAAAATGGGATTGAATTAGAGTTTTGTGAGTTTTTGTTAGAAAAGGACATGATATTTTGTAACAATTTCTTGTATAAAAATTACATAATAAAATTGTATTTTCTGAAATTTATGGTCGGATCCCACAAAGAAATGGCCAATCATACATCATCTTAAAATCCGAAATAGTATGAAATTGCAAAATTGACATTGAAAATGAAACCAAATAAGGCCTAAATTTAGATACAATTAATATCACTGGCAGAAATTTGTACTTTCAAATATGGTAATTAATCATGACAAGTCTTTATACTAAAAATATCTCTTTTCAAGAGAAAAAAAAATATTACATTGTGGTAATTTCTTACTTCTTTATTTAGAAAAGAAAATGCTTTATCCCTTTTTCATGATAACAAAAATTGATTATTGCAATAATTTCATATTTTATTAAAAAAAAAAAAAGAAGATATTTTATCCTGCAAATAAGTTAGGACACATGGTAGTCTGACAAAGTAGAGGAGATAATGATTAAGACAACACAGTGGTTGGTCACTTTTAGAGAACAGAAACACACACATACCTCTGACACATACTACTGCAACAATTTCACCACATTTATCTCTTTTAGTACTGTACTAAATTGAGGGGCCTTTTTATTAAATGCTGAAAACACAGCACTTTCCTAACTCATTTTTCCTAAGTTTGATGCTCATACTCCTTATCTTTATTCACAATAGTTGTCGTGATAGGAGAAAAAAAATATAAATTAAGAACGAATATGTAATAATTATAGCTCATCAAATATGTTGTTTATATATATATATATATATATATATATATATTATTAAAGTGTGTTTCATATATTTTTTCTTGAGGACGAGAAATATTTAACCCCACAAACAAACAAAACCTAATTAATCTAATGGGATGAGATGAGAAATATTTTACATACAAGCATATTTTAATTATCATGGTTGTTTTAATAGATGATAGATGTCGTTTTCACAAGTGAGGTAAAAAAATTTAGCCATAGCAAAAGATCATGGCAAAAAATACTTTGGTCACATTTAAAATCGTAACAAATATTAATTAATTGTAATTAAAACTTAAATTTGTATATTAAATTTATTTGACTGTAGTAGATAGTATTTATTTGTCATAATTTTTAAATTATAAGCAATTAGAGTATATGGAATATCTTTCTATTTATTTATTTTTTTGGTGCAGTGGATGAAAAAGAAGATTTGTGGTGGAGATGAACTTACAAAGTGACCAGCTCCAAGAATCCAGTAGAAATGTAAATTCCTGTATGATTTGGTGAAACCCTTTGTGATCTTTTCTTCTCCACAATAGATTGGTGTTCTCTCCATGCTCAAGAAGCTTCTCAGCCCATCCCACCTGAACATTACTTGTTATTTCTCAAATTTATTAAAAATTAAAAAAAATATGGAGAAAAGGGTTATTTTCGGCGGTGAAAATTCTTTATCATATTTTGATGTCGCACTTATGCGTGTACGGTACTGTGTAACTTAATTTTACAGTTTAATTTAATTATATTTTTTTAATTTTTATAAGAAACTTGTATGATTGACAATATTTGTGAATAATTATATATTAGTGTGATATTAAAGTGTGATAGAAGATTCTGATTAATTTTTGAGAGTCTTACTTGAGCTTTTCCACCCAAGCTTCAGTTCCCTTCGTCGAGCAAATGACATCGAGCTACGACAAAAATTAAACCAATATTAGTTTTATTTTAGCAAAAAATAAAGGAAAAAATTAAAAATGAAATTTGGATGATTTTTGAAATACAAAAATGAAATCTTACTTGACCACTATATATAGTGAGATTCACCCCTTTTGCTAGCAGTTGATCAACCTGCAAAAAGATGAGTACAATATATGGTAAAGTTTATACTATTTTGCAGGGGTTAATTACATATAGGTCCCCCCAAAATAGCATAATTACACTTTAACCCCCTCAAACTTTTAATATTTATTTCTATATCCCTAAAAAATGCTCCAAATGGAACTGGTAAAACTTACATTTTGCTCTTAATTAAATAACATTTAAAAATAATCAAATAATAAATTTAGTAATGACCATTCTATTCCTAATTAAATATATTTGTAAATGATTATGTTTTACGAGGAATCTGAGAAAGATGGAAATATTTTCTTGTAATTACACTCGTTCCCTCTTGAACTTAGGAGTATTACAAAGCAATCCCTTAATTCTGTGAAATTATATACACAACCTACATAATTCATATTTAACATTACAAATTATGTCAAAACTTCGAGGACTTATCATGCAATTTTATATATGTATATATATATAATTCTTCACAAAATGATAAGCATTTTTACCTCGTCGATCCTCGGTCTCATGAAATCTCCTTCGAGGGCATTGAAAACAAGATCCGATTGCCCTCCCCACCTACAAAAACGTTACATTTGGATGGAAAAATTTAAATTCTGAAAAAAGGATTTCAAATGAGTCCGTATTAAAAAAAAATTAAAATTCATTAATATTTCGTCATAATTAAAAAATAAAAATAAACTCACCGAACGCTGCTTGGTATAATCTTGAGCTTCTTCTTGATCTCACCGTTCATTAGGGTATCAAGATCACCATCACCATCACCACCAGGACTAGAAGACCTCAAAGAATTCAAATATCTCGAGTACCGTTTGATCGCAATCTGTCGTGAAAGCTCAGAGGCTGTCAATGACAAAGGATCCATCCCTGAATCCAGCAGGAAATTGTAGAAATCCTGGAAAAAAAAATTATCAAATAGTTCAAATTAAATCGCCCCATGCATAATAATATTAAAAAAAATAATAAGTTAGTAAAAATTATTTAAAAAAGACGTCCAAAATAATAATAATAATAATAACAACAACAATATAATCGGATATTATCAACGATACATAAAATCAAATTTACTAAGAAATTACCACAGAATTGGAGCTGGAACTGATTAAATCTTCGAGCTGACTCCATAAAATCTGTTGCCTCTACAAATTTTCCAGCCTCAATTTGTCGCTTTATTTGCTCTGCTAAACTGTTTTTAATAATAATAATTATTATTATTATTAATAGCAATATATATATATATATATATTATTTTAGGACATGAAAAATGTATGTAGACCTGTTTGATTTGATGAGGCCATTGTTGTCCAGCCTGGAGACATCTTTGAGGAGAGGGCCCCATGAAAACTGTCCAAAATTCCGACAAAAGTTTATGTACATACATACATTAGCTTGTCAAAATTAATAAGAAATGAAAATTATGGTCATTAATTAACAAGAATTACATACCACAAAATCTTCTGGTGATATCCAAGTGTCCCCAAGTGCAATTCCTGTGTCCAATTAAAAATTATGCTTATCTAAATTTCATGCATTATATATATAAATTACTTCTGGAGTAATAAGATTATTATTTATTTTCTTTTGTGAGAAATGAATTAAATTAAAAAATAAAATGTTAAGAACTTATAAACTCCTTCAGAATCTTAACAAATTAGTTCAATTTTCTTCACATAAATTACATAATAGACATAAATTACATATCCAATCGCTAATTTCGAAACACATCAAGTAAGAAATAGTGTAAAAAAGTTCGATCGAAGCGAATTTCACTAACTCAACATAATCCATCTTTTGTTTTTCCAAATTTTCCCCTAATTTCACAATTTTTTAAATAATAAATGATGAACTATTGATTTGAAAATACAGTATCTCTAAATCTACCAATATCAATATTAAAGCAATCAAAGGAATAATACAAACATGATCCTATAAACTAAACAACTCTCTATATTCGCAGTACTCGAAGCCACGACCTCTTAGTTGTGTGACCTCAACCTCTCGAGCAAGTGATCACCGGTCCTAATTTCACAATTGATAAGCACTAAAAAGAAAATTCATAAAGAAATAGCATTAGGTAAGAATTTACTACCTCCAAGTTTGAGGTTCAATCTGCCAGTTTGAATTGCTTTAAGAGCAGACAATCCAAGTGTAACAGCATACTTCCCTCCATAAGACTCTGCCACTATGTAAAGAGGGCTCTTCTGCAGCCTCTCATCTCTGTTGGAAACTTGAATCAACAGTGTTGTCAAATCAGCTGCTGCCTCTTCATCACTCCTCACCAACAACTTTTTCTCCTCCACAAAACTGTATCCTGTCCCCACTGGATTGTCCTAATTAACCAAATTAATTCATCCAATCATCAAACATAAATTACTATAAATACTCAATTAATCTGACTTCAGTTTCGGAGGGTTATAACTGGAAAATAAGACTAAGAAAGTTCATATGATAGACACATATATAGAGACGAGCATGCCAAGAACCAGGGTCGATGAACATGGGTGAAAATGTAGAGTAATTCGATTTTGACCACTAAATCACAATGATTAATAGTCTTGTGCCTCGGTTGATTTGACAACTATTTTTATGTATGTATTTTTGGAAATATATATATATATATAATAATAATAATAATAATAATAATAATGTATGGATGATAGATAGATGTGTGGATAATGGTAATGATCTGACCACAAACAGGAGATCAGCTATTCTGAGCCATGTTGAGTTTCTTGGTTTCAGATATGTATCCAACGGCCCTACTTCTTCAAAATTTCCAATACCAACTCCAGAAGCACCCTATATCAAATTCAATATTATTCATCTTAAATTAATTGATCACTGAAAAAGAAGAAGAAAAAAATCCAGTGGAAGAAAATAAAGAATTACTAACAGGTCCACCCTGCAGCCAAAGAATGACAGGCCATGGATCTTCATCACTTCTGTATGGACTTCTGTAATACCACCAAAACATGTGGGCTTCTGCTCAAACAAGAGAGAGAGAGAGAGATGAGAGATGAGAGAGAGAGAGAGAGATGAGAAGCAAATTAATTAAGAGCAGAAGAAGATGATGAATTGTTGAAATGCAGCTTACTTACTGGGTCTGACTTCAACATAACCCCACGCTTCTGATCCATCTCCTTCTGTTCTTGTTCTTGTTCTTGTTCTTGTTCGTGTTCGTGTTCTTGCAGCAGCAGCAGCAGCTTCCACTACTGATTGGGACACAAATAATACACAAATAACAAGAGATAATACAACATGGGACTTTCCCATTTCTTTTGGATTTATTTTTGGAAGAATCAAAATCAGAAAGAATTCAGAATGTTGAAATTACTGTAATTTCACACACTATATATATAGAGGGATGATGATGATTGGAGGTAATATCCTTTTGAGTGTTTTAATTTGTCTCTGACCCCAACAGAAATAACAAAAAAATAGGGGAGCTGCAGATCAAAAGTTTGACAGCAAATTTGACTCTACAGATGATGCCATCTTTACTTTTTCAGTCAAGAAAAATTATTTTTTTAAATATTTGCCCACTTGTGCACGGAATTATATATATATTTATTGACTGGTCTACCGAAAAAAGTTATATTCTTTTGGAATGGGAAGAATATTTTATTTCCCCATTTTTGTTTTTATATATCTATACGTGGAATGATATGTGTATTGTTGTACCAAGATCTACAAGTGCTTTCATAAGTACAAATAATTTACTATTGTAATTTTGGTTCCGCACGATAAAAAGATAATATACTTTTAGTCTCATAATTTATGAACTTAGTCCATTTAATCACATAAGCTAAAATGTTATAGCATTTGGACCAAAAATATGTGCTATATTTTTTATTTTATGAAATCAAAAATACTACAACATTTTATTTCATAGGATCAATGAAATAAATTGTGGGATTAAAAGTGTAACACCCTCTATCGTATGCGACTAAAAATGTAATTTTTCCTAATTTACAATTACCCAAAAAAATAACTAAATAAATAGAAGATCAGCAACAAATCGATCTGATAATAGTTTTAATCTTATCACTAATTTATATATACTAAATATTTCTTTTGTCACAATAATGAGTTGTATAATTTAATAGTGAACGACTTTTTTAAAAAGGTATAATAATAAGTAATTGTTGTCGCCAATATAGAGATATATCGCTAATTGTGTGTAATGCAAATAATTATTCTCACAAATAATTATATTATGTTAAACTTTAATATTAGGTTTAATTACACAAATACCCTTTATCTTTTATAAAATCCAAAATATTGCTCCTGATGGTGGGCGTCAACGTGATTTAACTTAGGGTTGGTGGTATAAATATTTGCCTGTAAAAAAATATCGGTGTAAGTTACCATTACAATCTCAAATGTATACTTATTTTATTAAATGATAGAAAAAAAATATTATATATTAAAGTTGATACGTATTTGGGATTGGACGAAAAGGTAAGAGAGGGGATTGCGTGCCAGAAGATGGTTTTATCCTTTTTGCTGTTGAGAAAAGGACATCAAAGTCCTTTCCTTTTTGTCCAAAAGATTTAATTTTTCCATTTTTTAAAGAAATGTGGAATTAAAGAATAATTCCCCCTTTTGACTAAAACGAAAGCACGTGTATATTTAATTGAAAATTAGAATAAGTAATCAATTATTCTGCAATGCATTGTTCTTTTTTTCTTGTCCTTTTACAAAAGCGTTACTTATACGATTGCATAAAGATTTCAATTAATATTCAATATATGTTTTAGTAACAAAATTGTAAATAATGATAGAATAGCAATTTTTAATAAATAATTGTACATTTAACGAAATTCAAACTCATGATTTCATATTTATTTATAAAATTATGAAACATCAACACGTTTCAATGTAATTAGAAATCTATATCATCGAACACAAAAGCAAGCTACTGCTGCTACTACTTATTTTCCAGGAACCAAAGTGAAATATTAATATCGTCATGTTTTATATAACTCCCCCACAATAAATATTTCAAAGTTCAAAGTCTCAAACAACAGTACTGTTTTAACAAATCATGCAAGCAGCATTTGCCATAATTTTTCATCATATCTGCTGCACAATACTTCACTTGTATATATAATAAAGAGTAGAAATCCATCTCCATTTACATTACTAGTCAAGCTTTGTAAAGAGTGTATATGCACACGCCAATGCACAATCGCAGCAGCTTAAACTTCATCAAGCCTTCTGCTATCTCAAAGACTCTTTATTCACAATAAAGCCATCACTAATAACCAATGACTTTCCAGTCAGATAAATCAGTAATTGGGTTATAACTCAAGTTGCAGTGGTAAGTAATGCTTTTCTGCTGTTGTGGGAAAACTTGGCTGCAGATAATTAGGATGCAAGTCGACGCGCGTAACTTATGTTTATCAGTTTCGCCTGTGGAAAGAAAACATTCTTTTTACCGAAAATAGAATTAAAAGAATAGCATGATGGAAATACATGTAAAGCTAAAGAGATTTGTTACCTGGAGGAGGGGGGAAACAGAGATACTTATCGGAAAAGCAAGCTTTTTATTTCATCTCCCATCATTGTACTCTATATGCTGTTTTTTTTTTCTTTTTCGACTACTGGGTAAAATAAGCTCGGACAGCCTCGACTACTGGGGCCTCGCACATTGGACACTTTCCTGTATCCTGGACCAATTTTTCAGCACACTTGGAACAGGTGCACATGTGCCCACATCTGCATCGAGTGAGAAGGAGATGGTCTTAATGCTTAGTAGATAAGAGTATGATCAAGTTTAATGCTTTTGCATCATGACAAGAACTTGGAAACATCAATATAAAAGTAAAGAGTGTTTTCAAGAAATTCAGGCCCCAGCATAAATAATCTATACTGGGATGGTACAATCACTTTATAGCTTATGAGGCCGGCCATTGGTGGGGTATGTCCAAATTATATACATTCCTTGTTCTATGATGTTGCACATGTTATGGGCACTTTAATCTTTTGGATAGACATTCCCTACTATATACATTGATACCCCCCGCAGACATGGTTTCCTTACGGCTTACAGATGTCCTAACAATCAACTTCTGCTATAAAATTCTGATTTTATCATAAGAAAGTGAAAATGCATTACCTTGGATAATCTGGTCATTAGTTTTAGCAATTTTTGGGACCAAATTAACATTTAATTCTCGTGCATTTGCAACGTTTCAAATCTCCGGGGGTTTGACTCTGATGTATTTCATTTTCAACTATTTCATTATTAGTTTTTTTGCTTTCTCTAATTCTCTATTGCCTTTCTGTTATTCCTTATTTGACTATAGGATTTATAAATATATGTATATAGTCACATATATGCATAGACATATAACGTTTTTCTTTCTTTGTCTTCCACTTCTATTACACATCTGAAAACCTTTGCCTCGGCTGCCCCATTCAAAAAAACTGAAACCACAAGCCTCCATTCATTGTGCTCCCCTATTACCACTACACTTCATGTTTTCTTCTCCCTTCTGCCATCTCATCCAACAGCCTAGAGACCTTCATTTTCCACATGTCCAAATCTCATAACCATGTCACCACACTTGGTGAACAATCATCATCCATCCCCTACTTCCTGTCTCATTTTCAACTTAGAGTTAAACGTAGCCAAGCTTTTCATTCCAATTGATCGGCCTAGGGATTTGGTGGAGAGTTTGTGTGTGATTAAAGAGGTAGAGAACTGGAGTTGCAGTGGGGGGAGGCAGCTTGGTGATCTCAGAAGTTAGGAAGAAGAAAGGGTGAACAAGAAGAGTTGAAACAAGACAAGGCCGAAGGGAAAAGAATGGGACAAAAAGAGAACATATACATAATACTTTATGCTCCCTCTCCTATTTCCCATCCTATTCCCTTCCAGCTCATTTCCTAAAAAGGATTCTCTTTTGCGAAAACACTCTCTCACTTACAAACTTTCGATCACTAATTTTGAGGTCTATAATGTAAAAATACAGAAAACCTCATTTTTAAAACTCGTGCAACTGAATATTTAAGAATGCGACAGGAGTATATGACTGCTATGAGAAAAAGAGATCATTTTCATCTAATTCTTATTTTCAATCTTTTAGAGACTAGTTTATTTATTTATTATCAGTAAGGCTTGCAGATCTATGTGCATTACACGCCTCCTAGATCTATATTCGCCTATGTGAATGCATAAACACAAAAATACTAGTTGTAACTGAAAGTTTTAATTTAATATGTTACTTAGAACTTTGTTGTGATTTGATGTAAATTCCAGGACACCCAACAGGGGATGATTTGGTCATTTTAACTTTCAGTGTGCTATGGCTTTTATTTTTCAGATGACTAACAGGTACAGATTAAAAAGTTATTTTCCTAAATTCATTACCCTCTAAGACAGCCATCAACGATAATTGGTGTACTGATTGAAAAAGAAAGTATGTATTCTTAGTACACAAAGCTTAGCAAGTGTCTATGTAATTATCCTTAGTTTTTATCAGTAGTTATCTCAATAGGCACATTAATTACCTGTACAACAAGGAATCAATCTTGTGATCACAACACAAGCAGCAAATCCCTCTCCGTACGTGATCCCATGGAGATTCATCACAAAGCATATTCCTCTTGGATGCATCTGTATCTGATAGTATCGCTGGGATTGGTCAAGTCATAATCAATGAGAGAAAAGAAAAGCAGTATATGTTGAAACACAAAGAGGCTCCAAGAAAGACGCAGGATTTTAAAATTCATAATGAAAATGTTTTCCTTTCTACACGTGGGAAGAAGAAAATGGGATATATATCATAGAGAAAAGCAAAAGTTCTAATACAACCATAAAAAATGCACAGATTATCAACTTCAAATACTATCCACTTGGAAATTCACCTCTTGTTAAGATTGACCGATTTAAAGCTGCAGAAACCTCTTGCCGCACTGAACGCTGCAATTCTATTTGCATATCCATGCATGCTTCCAGCATACTTTGGATGTTGTTCATCCTTTGCTGAAGCCTAGCCATGTCAATCCTCAACTCATTGATTACCTCCCACTCCTAATACACATAAGCAGAAACTGATGGTGATAAGTTGAAAATAAGGAGGACAAATTGTTTTTCAACAAATGAAACAACCGAAGATGTGATGGTAACTGAAATTTATAACTCGAGTTTTACACAAAGAAAATAGTGAAGTTTAAGACCAGAACCACTGAAGTACAATAAAAAGGTATAAAAATTTGAAACACTATCATTGTACATGAGAACATCTTATAGATCCCTCAATTTCGCAAGAACAAGAATTATCAAGTAGGCATCGTTGGGGAGTTGGTCAATCAGAGTCCAGAAAAAGTGGGCATATACATCAAAGTTTCAGGCAATTAAGGAGGATTGTTCTTCTGGTTTCTGGTAAGTTCTTCAGCATATTCGGTTGATGCTAGATGGATTACAAAGTCTCCTCCTTAAACACTTATACTGTCATAACAAGTCTCTTAGATAAGTCAACTAGAAATTTTGGTTTGGGAATACTTAAAAATGAAGCAATTGATGATTTCAAAATACAAAATCATATAAGAATAAATACAGAAGTCAAAGGATATATGGGATTACCGTTCCCAACTGCTGGCTCAGATTGTTGTGTGCCAAATTTGGACCCTGCAACTCCTCATCATCCCAAAGTGGCTGAGATGCTGTGACAAGGGCGGAAGTAGGAGCAAATGGATTTCTATCAGCAGAAAGAGCCAAAGCTCTACCATTTTGCTGTCCCTGGTCTTGCCCAACTATGCTAGGAGAAGAAGATGCATCATCTAGTTCCCAGCCACCAGAAGCATGGCCTTGCCGCTCCACATGAGATTGTAGCACCTGGTCTAGGCTCTCTCGAAAACCACTTCGAAGAAGGCTAGAGACCCGTCTCCTACATCAGAAAAGAAAAGTTTAATACAGGGTGTACTTGAAAGTCGTGAATTTGGTGTAGAAAATTACTTGAGTCAAATGTAATGAGATTGCATACCTGCTGAAAAGCTCCCTAAGTTCCATACTGTGATCATTATCATCATCAGGGAAGTAAAATGTGGGAATCCTGCTAACGGATGTACCAACCTCTCCAGAAGGCATATCTAGCCAACTGTCGATAGCTTCTTGCAAATCGTGGCTTGGCCAGTCTTCATGTGATTCTTGCATCTGATCTTGCTCCACAGCATCATTATCAGATGTTCCCTGCAGCCATTGATTACCCAAGCTTTCCTGCCAACTTCTAGCCATTTCTTCTCTGCTATCATCCACCCATTCTGTAAATGCAACATTAGTTACCGGTTGCCAGGTGCTGGCTTCAAACTCCGGTACTAACTCTTGGAACTCGTCGACTTGTGCTGACGCATCTTGCCCCTCGAATTGTTCATTTGTGTTTCCGCCCACGTCAGTGGTATGAGCAGCTACGTCATGAACATAACTTGCATTGTTTCTTGGTTCATAATGTTCATCAAGTACTTCGTGCGGTCCACTGTAATTTGCATCCTCGGTTTCTAATGGCAATTCATTGGTAGTGGTATTGATCTCTTCACCATGGCCACTACCGGCATACTCTGCATCAGCGGATACTTCTTGTTCAGTTGCCTCCCTGTCCGAAATCCGCTCTTGTCTGCTATCAGCACTTTCAACATCGAGAGACATTTCTTGCTGGTGTCTCTCAATGTTCAAAGACACTTCTTGACCGTTCCCCTCATTATCCATAGACACTTCTTGCTCGATTCTATCATTGTGCAAAACAGGATTTGCTAGTTCAGTTGTTTGCGCTACAAGTTCCCACCCACTCCTGTTTCTATCTACAGCACTTTCCAAGTCAGGTGTTGTATGAATTCCTGCCACCTCCCTTTCCGGGCATGTAGACTCTGATTCACCATTATTTTCATCACTGACAGAGGAGTCCAACTCAGTGCTATTGGCTGAAGTTGAAGCAGAATTATCCAATTTGGAGAGGAATCCTTCCCTGTATTGCCATATCATGAAGCCATTAGTTTAGTAACAAAAATAAGGAAAGTAAAAGATTAGCTAGCAAACATCTAAACACTTCAAGAGGTAAATTCAGTTAATGCCAACAACATTAACAATATAAGTTGAGGCATGAGCTTCATTACAATAAAGATGATCGATGTAAAATTTAAGCGGAACACCAGAGATGTATCATAAAGCACTTACCATTCAAATATAAATTACAAGTCCTAACTAATAAGCACTAATCCAGTTGATATCTTCCAACAAGGAAACCAGCACAGAGTCATTAGATATTTATGACTAAGAAGCCAAATAGACATTATTGTTAGTTACGACTTCTAGCCCCTCTACAATATTAGCCGCCACTCACGCCACATCTGATCTTAAACTTTTATCCTTAAATCCAAGCATGCATAAAACTCAAACTCTGAGCATCTAAGTGCATAAGGAGTATAGAAAATACAAGTTTGTAAATGGTCATCACCTCAGAAGGAAAAAATGGTGAGCAAAACATAGAACTTCAAGAAAAAACAAAAGAAATATGCAGCGACTACATATAGCAGGATATCAGGAACTGTGTTGGGGGCTGAATATGAGGAACATATAGCATAAAATCACCTGAGTCCAGAAACTGTATGCCTTTGCCTTAGCAAACCTAATTCAGTTGCAGCCACAGAAGATGGTCTCTTGTCTGGGGTCAATCGTTCATTTCTTAAGAACCTACCTCTGAGGAGAGCCTACAAGATGGTATTATAATTAGCTATACACGATATAGAAAAGTGAAGACCAAAACTACCCAGGTGGCACAACTATCTTCACGAAAAGGAGTTAAACAAATGTATACTACTGAAATGCATTAAATAACGAATTATAACCTGAATGCGATTTCGATGGGCAAAATCTGATACTGGCCTCTGCTCCAACAAACCCTGAAGTTCTGTTTTCCTCTCAGATTGAGCCCTCTGGAGAAGATCAAGAAGAGTCTGTCTACCACATAATTTTCGAATAGGTCTTCGTGCACCAATCTGAGCATGAGTGGTAATCAATCCATCAGACACCTGCTCGATTTGAGAAGCAGCTTCAGCAACTCCACCACTATGGGATTCCTGATTGTTTCTCTGCTGGGCATTCATTTGTACCCATTCTCTGATAACTCTCACCCTTCCACACTCATTCTCGCCAAGCCATTGTGGCCCCGAACGGTTGTTTAGATGGAATCCATTAGACGAATGACTCATTGCACCACTGCTCATCCATTCTCGAAAAATTTGTCTAACTCTTTCCCTTTCAGTTTCTCCCAAGTCACTAGATTGTTCGGATATAGTACTGTTATTATCCTCATGCTCCATCTCAGAACCTGTGGCAACTTGATTCTCAGTTTCATCTGCATCTTCAGAGATATCATGCCCATTGTCACTTCCTTGTCCCACCGACATGGAACTACTTAAGCACTCAGAATCAGGACTGTTTCTATTTCGCCTCAACCTGCGAGAATGGTTCACCACATGGTCACCCTCAAGCTCCCGCCACATTTGCAAGAGAGAGGATGCCCGGGTGCTAGGCCTGCCTTGTTCATCACCCCACTGAGTCGACACTGGAGATTGTGACTCCCCAAAGAAAGAAGGACCAAAAGCAGATACATTATGCAAACCCGCAACGGCCATTTTCCAAATTTTATCACATTAAAACACAAATCAAGGTACTCAATCTCCACGGTAGTCTGGAACAAAATTTACTCAGAAACGCTGAGTATTTGCAAGAAACACTACTTCACATAGTTGTATCCATAAATCATCATCAGCCCCATACTGGCACTTCAAAGTCAACTCGCGTACTCCAATAATGCCTGCAAAAATCTTAAAAATTGTTACTGCTAACATTCAAGCACAAAAGTCAAACAATTCATGTTAGATTCTAGAAATATGTATCCTTCATCCGCCCCTTCCTAAGAAAGAAAGAAAAAAATATAACCCAAGATGCTTACAAAATTAAAGATTTAAAAAAGAAAAAGGAAAAAGGTTGTAACTTGCAGATCCATCTTGTACCTGACCAATGACAACTCACCCAAAAAGAAAAGGGAAACAAAAGCAACTGCCAACATTCAAATTGCTAACACTTTGAAACTGAAACAAGAAACGAATCCAAATGGGTTTAATGAAAAACTGCGGAAAGAAACAATTAATTCATTTCCTTCAAAAAATGAACTTTTGGTCCGCCAAAATCCATTTCAAACCAATGCACAACACATCAAAAACTCAAATCGATATACTTGCGCATAAATTTAACAAGATCACAGCAACAATAATCATCGAGAAAAACAAATAAAACACCATTTTCACCAATAAAATTGACCAAATAAAAGGAAAATAGAAAAGGATAAATACAATACTACCTTCCTGCAACTATCACGCCGCACAATTCTTCACATTCAATTACACATCACCGCTCTTCACATCAATGCACCAATATGTACTAGAGAGAGAGAGAGAGAGAGAGAGAAGCAGTTACATAGGAATTAGAGAGAGAGAGAGAGAGAGAGGAAGGAGAAGTGGTGGGATTTATTCATGAAAAATAATAATAAGAGCAAAAAATAAAGAAAAATAATAAAAGGAAGGGAGGGGGACAAGTCAGCGGCAACGTTTAATTTAACCTCTCGGAAATTTGGCCGTAACTCTAACGTCTATTTTTTCCTGTACCCGTAAAACAAGATCTCTTTGACTAACGGGCGTACGCCGCGTGTCTCAGTCCTTTCCTTTTTACGAAATTGCAAATCTACCCCCATATTTCTTGTATTTAACGGTAAGCAGCATAGAATGGAGATTGTGGTGGCAGTGACTTTTCTTGCTAATTGTGTGGAGTGCGGGTTGCAAGACACATACGTGCGTTTTGGAATACTTGTGCTTGTCATTATCATAATGAAATTTCTGGTTCCAGAGATGTCTGGATTCCGAATCTTTAATTTATATTTATTTTTTTATAAGATTTTTATATAGTTCGAATTGAAAATATCAAACGGTAAATTATGTCGAATTGAAATAATATAGATCTAATTATATTGTTAACTTATCTGGATGTTTTGATATTCTCGTACCTAATTTATATATTTAAATAATTTTATGATCTAGTTTTTCAGTAATTCAAATGACTTAATTTGTTAGGACTATAAGTTTCTATGATAATGTATAGGGATAATTACATTTTCTTTTCCTGAGGTTTGGTGTAATTATACCTAAATCCTCTGTAGTTTGGAAAATTACATTTAGTACCTTTGAAATTTGCTTCTGTCTAACAAATAGGTCCCTTCGTTAGTCAAAGTTCACCAAATTTGTTGATATTAGAAAAAAAAATGAATTAAAGGTAATGTTTGCCGTCGATTAACTTATTGTAGGTCAAACGAATCTTTTTATGACCAACCTATCCTTATATATCGTCACACGTTAATATATGAGAGAGGGTATATCTTCACCCTTAAAAGGGTAATTTAGTCATAAAAAATTAATTTGGCCTGCATTAAGTCATTAATAAGTCATCGAGGGTAAATATTGATTTTCATTCAATTTTTTTGTTAATACCAACAAATTCGTTGAATTTTAACTAACAGAGGGAACCTATCTATTAGATAAAAGCAAACCTTAGGAATATTAGATGTAATTTTTGAAATCACGGGGAGTTTACGTATAATTATATCAAACTTCAAGAGAGAGTAGTATAATTATCCCTAATTCATAAAATGCATACCAATTAACTTCATAAAATATTTGAATTATTGCCTAGCATGAAGTTTGATGAGTGGAAAGAGGGCTACAGTAACGACAATTCACACAACCATTGCTATGTCGTATTTGAACTTTCGTGTGCAACCACAAACATATTCAATACTTAAATAACCAACAAAAATATTAATCAAACAACAGATCATTAATGTTCGTGAAAGGTATATAGAAGAATTTTTGAACCCAGGACACTAAAATTAACTAAAGCACTTCGAAGTAAATTTAGAATCACTCAACCAATTATCTTAATTTCTTATTAGTAATATCCAGTTATTTGTTTTTCAAGCCTTGTGTTAAAATCCCATTAATCATTTATTTTGCTAAATTAATCATCCAAATGTTACTTGACTTTGTTGTTCGTCTTTTTCCCTTTTCTTTATTTATTTTTATTTTTCCTCTAATTACAATTATTGTGTAGAAGAAAATTCACACGCCCACGTGGCGAACGTGGGACTAGCAAGCATAATAGCGGTCAATTATCCCATGAGATGAGACCCACCTTCTCTCTTGCCAATTCCTCTTCTCCACCAATCAACCAATTCCAAAGTCGCTCAAATATCATTCTCTAATATTATTTTTCTTTTATTTCTTTTTTGAATGGACTAAAAAAATAAATAAAACATGTCGGATTGAATAAATAAATATAATTTGTATCACTTGTCCACTCTAAAATACAATTTGGTTCTTTTACAAATACATGACCCCAAATATTTAAGTACATTTATATGCCTTCTATTCGAACCTCAACTCATATGAGCAATTAATTAATATTATTATTTACAAGTAATAGCTAAATTAAAAATGAAATTAATTTTTTGTACTTCATTCAACACTTTTTTGCTCTTTGACCTAAAATTGAGGGGGGATAATTATAGTGATTTTTGGCTTTCTTCTTGTTTTTTTATGCCCTTTTCACTTTGCGGGATTAGTGGCAAAGGGAGTTGCTTCCACATGGAGGCCGGTCTATTTCTGGAATTCAGGTTCAACTACTCCACTCTTTCAAAACAATACAAATTTATTTATTTTATTTTTTCTCTTTAAGGTAAAGAGTAAATTATACACCCCTTTTTAAAAGTAAATTTTACATCATAAATGTATATATAGAAATATTTTTATATACATGTTCCAAGAACTTTAAATAAAACTACTTTGATCTTTCAAATAAGTTAATTTCTCTTATCTTTCTAACTTAATTATAGTTGAGAATTAATTATTCTAGTTGAAAAGTCCACATTATATTATTTTGAATTAATTTTTAGTATTAATCTATATATAATAAAACAGAATCATTGAGACTATCCACTTAAGCGCCATGTATGCGCATATGTGGATAGCCTCAATGAACTCTATTCTGCCAAATTGAATTTAACAACTTTTTAGATTAAAGAAAAAAAGAAATATTAGTATTTATCCTAAAGAATCTAATCGATATTATATATTTATATACTTTTAATAAGTAAATAAAAAACATATTTATCCAATATATATTTACTTATTTTATAGATAACATCCAATAGTTTATCCAGAAAAGAATTGTATTTTTAAAAAAATAATTAAATAGAACTATATAATATTCTTTTAAATATAAAAATAAGTAAATAATTAATATATTAAAAATTTAAGTTAATAACTATAAAAAGATGAAAGTATATTAAACACAGAAATGAATTTGAATTATTTTATTAACTATTTACCTGAAAAAAAAAATGAGTGAATCTTTTGGATAAACAAATAATGGTGCACTTATCTAAATTTAAATATAAGATAAATGATAATTTTTTAAGTTCCAAAATAACTAAGTAAAAATTACAAATAATTCAAAATTTAAAATAAATCGAGTAATAGATAAATAATTCAAAATTTAGAAATAAAATAATTAGTGAATATTAAAAATATAAAAATATTATTTAATGTTAAAATGAATTCTAGATTAATTGTATCCTTGACTAATTTATCTTTTGGATACATTCAAATCATTCATCAATACTAAATAAATATAAAATATTTTATTACATGGAAAAATAAAATTTAAATAGACACCGGAGAACTATGGTTTATAAAAGCTAATAAAAAATTAAAAATAAAGTAAATTTTTATATGTAAAAAACTTCAAATTTAATACGATAATAATCACAAATAAAAAAAAATTGAAAGATGTAAAAATAAGTTTGAATTTTAGATTGTATCCCTAGCCAATTTACCTGGACAAATTTGTAAATCTTTATAAAATCAAAAATCTCATTTATCTAATTTAAATAAAATAAAATATTTTTGCAATTTATAATCAAAGCGATTAAAATAATATAAGGATCTATGATTGTATGGATATTTTTCTAAATAATTAATGATAACTCATTCAATTCAAGAAAACTTATATTTTATATAATTTTTATGAGAACTAATATACAAAGATAGATAATTTTTATTCAACTTTATAATTATATATTTTTAAATATTTATTATTATAGTCATGACTTAAATTGAAAATACTCTCCTTGGCACGGGTTTTGTACTAGTGTTTGTAAATAATTCAAAAGCATCTAAATACAGCAAGCTTTAAGTTACGAACTAAAAAAATTAAACATTGGCCTTATATGGTTTCATTTTTTAAGTCTCATTTTCAATTTTATAATGCTTCAAATTATACGATCATATTTTATTGGGTCTTTGTGGGATTTGATTTCAGAAAATTTATTCAATAACATCTTCTTAAAAAAAATTACAAAATATCATAATTCAGATAAATTTTTATTTCGTCACGTCTTTTCTTATAAAAAACTATCACAAACATCTCAATACAAACATATTTGTGTTATATCATGCCTTTTCATATTAAAACTTATTATAAAATATCCTAATTCAATTTCATTCTCATTCTATCATGACTTTTCGTAAGGAATGTAAAAAGACATACTAATCCATCAATATTTTTATTTTTATTTTATATGAAATCGATACAAAAATCAAATTCACTTAAATATATATACTTAAATTTAAATTTGAGAATGAAAACAAAACTAAATAAGACCAATATTTCCAATATTGATGTAAATCTAAGTATTTAAATTAAATATATATATATATATATATCAATATCATTACCCTTTTTGGTCCAATATGAGTAAAATACATTATCTAACAAAATTTCCCCCAAAAAATGAAAACAAAAAAAGGAATTGTTATAATTAGTCGACGGCTCAGTCTCGTGCATGGAAAAAGCGACTTTCACGCTGTGACCATTTATCCAATGACAACTATAAGTCGGCACTTTTCATATCATGAACAAAAATAAAATTAATTGCTTTTTTAATTAATGTCCTAATGATCAAAGATTAAATAAATCCCAGAAGCCCTTTTGATGTCTGAAGTCGTGGGAGCAAAATCAGTGCCCAAATGTATGATGTGCTTTCAAACAAACCTTAGAAAACTCGAAGTGAGTCTGGATCTACAAACATCTACTTTACTCATAATGCCATGATTAGCAAAAAAAATTAATAATCTAGTTATTTTAATTATTTATGAAGAATTATGGGCCATTGTCCCTTCATAACACAACATTATTGGTGCTGCAATAAAGTTTAAAATTCAAGAGAGACGGCCGGATTAGCTAATCTCTTTTATGTTTGTTCGGGACAACTACACACTTTGTCGTCGTGTTACATAATTTCATCATGTATCATAATTAAGAAATTTGAATTCACTTCGATCCTAAATTTATTATAAATTGGGTAACTTTATAACATATATACAATACGTGCTATTAAATATATGTTAGATGCTAGGTATCATATATTGTGATTTATATAAGGTACTTTTGAACCATACACATAATGTATCACACTCGGTTTGATCATGAGGAAAAAAAATAAATAAAAAGTAGGTAGAGAACTTAAAATATGGTCTACGTTTAAGAAATCCCAGATTCAACGAATCAAATTAAAAGGAAAAAGAAAAAAAAAGATTTTTCTGAAATAATTCCAAATTCATAAAAATCAACGCAACTTACTCAAAATTCGTCCATTTTACTCCAACGCCTAAATTCTTTAAATAGATCTATCTTTTAAATAAAACGATTCTTCAATCAGTTCAAATCTTTTGTTGAAATCAGTATTGTATTTGGTATTTGATCCGGGTGTAAAGTAGCGATCCTTGGTGAGGCCAGTAGCGTTGTCTGTAGAAAGTAGCATTTGACTTTACCAAGGATCGCTACTTTCTACCCAAACCAGTATTATCTTTACATATATACATTATGCGCATAAACTTTAGATTATATACAAATGGGATGTCTATACGTCAAATTAACACAATACAAAATGCATTATCGATTTACGACAACTGTAAAAAAAATGTCATTCAAGAGAGTGAAACATAATGCATGGGGAAGTGCAACTTATGTTTGTACTATATGGCTAAAATGAGGACCCCCAACAATTCCATAGAGTTGTTGATGTTGGTAGATTGATGGGGTTTATTGCATCTTCAATGCCTCAAGTGTGTCTGTTGTCACAAGGACAATATCATAAGTTGATGAACCATTTCATTGTACTTTAACAACATGATATCATTTATACTTGTTATCTCTTTGCACGTGTCCTTTTGTACTATGGCCCTTCTCCCTTCTTATTTCTTCCCCAAATCTAATCAATCCACAGTCAAATTACCTATTTGGAGGGGTCTCTAGAAAAACATGCAAAAAGAAAATGTTGGCTTTGGGCTTGTGTGGGTGCTTACCAGAGTGTTTGGTATCTGTTCGGAAAAGATACTTCTCAACTTTTGGTTTCAAAAAGATTGTTTAAGATATTTGAATGAACAATTTTAACTTTTGAAATATAATTAGCAGTTTAGATTAAAAGTTGAAAGCACTCTTTTAGGTGTTTGATTATTTTAGATAAATTTGATCCGTGTCGCTATCCGATCACCTGGGTCCTACTTGGTTTGGGTACCCTCGAGCTCGATCTGGTTAGCTTCCGGACAATACCTGAGAAGAAACAAGCACATGAGACTAGCCGGGAGGGTCCCCGGCGTAGACATTCCGATGCTTAAGTCAGATTCTGGTCGAGATGGATGGTCGATAGTATGGAGAATAGTGCTGATCGAATATAATTGGAATAACTTACCTCAAATGTGGTGGGTCAGGCTTATTTATAGCACCAAGTGTCCGTACCTCCATGGTCCACGTGTCCTCGTCTCGTTAGTCTGATAAGTTTTAACATCAAAGGTCCATATTTGGACACCTGGTCCTTAATGATAACCGGATCGCTAGTCCGGGTCGGGTCGCACGATCCGACCCATATAGCTGGTGCGCGGGTCTGGCGTTCCTTTATAACTTGGGGCCCGCTTTCCAAGGTGTTTTTGGTCTTTTAACCAATTTATTGAGTTATACCTACATCAAAATCTAATATGATTTAGGACTATATTACGTACCCTGATTATGATGATGGCTTTTCATAAATAGGGCTAAAATTGGTTTTGTTAATTGAACTCTTTTTAAAAGTCTTTAGTCTATTTATGCTTCTCCATGTTTTAATTTTTCACAAAATACTTGATTCTGTTACAAATTTTATTTTTTAAAAAAACATATTATTATTATTATTATTATTATTATTATTATTATTCTAACAACAAGAGTTATTGCAAACACTCCCTTATTATCATTTCCGGTTACATTTTCACATGTTGGCTTTTTAGAGGATGGAAGATAGGGTTTTATGAAGCCTAGAAGCATAGCAGGGCCAAAATGAGCTTTCATTTTCAGTCTTTTCCTATGAAAAATGAAAAAGAGAACAATAATAAGGAGAAAGACTCTTTAGATAGATTTTGCAGGGGCCATAGACTATAACACAAGAAAATATCTTTTACATGGTTCACTACAGAAAAGAATCTGATATTTAATCATATTTAATCATGATTAATTATCATGGTTAATACTAAATAATTGTATTGAATAGTTATTGACCACGACCACGCAACGGTTGTCGGCCGTAGTTTTTGCGAGAGTGGCTAAAATATTTTAGCCATGGCAAATATTTTTACCACGGATAAATTTTTCATAGTGGAAAAGCTAGTTTGTGCATCGATTTTATTTAATCGTAGTTAATAATAGTTATTTACACGATTTTTAGCCATGATCATTAAAAATATAACTAATATTAATTTTTTTTTCTAGTGGTTCTCGCTCTATTTTTCACCTAAGTAGATAACTTCATCGTTGGAAGGTTTTAACTTTAATTGAGGAGTTCTCCGAACACTGTTTGATGGTATTATAGGTCAATCTAGTTTATTATCTGAACGGGAATTCAAAGAATGAATAATGTATTTCGTTGACAACATCAAACATACATAGGACGACAACAAAATTAAATTAGAATCTTAATCCTTAGCCATTATTGGCTAATCCCAAATTTTCTTAAGTGGAGGGAGCATATAAAGAGAATCACAAATTATTTTCTCTTTAAATGAGCCTTAAATGAAAGTTAACTAATTTATCATTTTTTTGGGCCCTTATTGATGGTCTTCTTATTTAGACTAATTTTGGTAATTAATTTAAAAACAAAACACTGATACCAAAGTATTTGTCTATTACAAATCTTTAATATCAAATTAGTACAGATGGCACACTCAAATGTGTGTGCAAAATTAATTTTAATATTTTAAAAATTAATATTATTTTAAAAATATATTAATTAGATAAATAAAATATTAAAAAAATATGAGAAAATATTGAAGAAAAATGAGAAGAAAAAAGGACGTGGAAGTTGAGAGGAGAGAGAGAGAGAGAGAAGAATTAATAAAATATTAAAAATTTAAAAAATTGGCAAACCACAAAATTGAAGAATCCAATAGGGTGCTTTTCAATTATATATAAGTATATATAGTATAGATTATGAGAATAAAAAAGGATGTGGAAATTGAGAGGATAGAGAAAATTGAGAAATTGAGAGAAGAGAGAGAGAGAGAGAAAAAAAATAATAAAATATTAAAAATAATTAAAAAATTGGCGAACCACATAAATTGAAGACACCAATAAAGTAATCTTCAATTATATATAGTATAGATAGATAAATAATGGATATCATGCCGATAATGCATTGCAAATATGCAACTACTATATACATATTGAATATTTTCACCCATTTAATATCTACTCGCCCCACCACAAATTAGCTCCTTTCGGGAAAGAGGTTTTATTTTATGGACTTGGCGAGGGGCTTGCTACGGAAATATTTATAATTTTTTTTATTTTTATTTTTAAACATTTGAAACCTTTATTTAGTACATACAAAGTGAATTAGGTATTTTAACATGATAATAATAATCTATTACGTATTTATAAATACAAATTTAGCTTTAGAAAAATATGTTGATTAATTGAAGAAAATAGAAAATTTAATTAGAATTTTTGTGGGTTAGACTCGTTAGGTCCAAAGCCAGGTGGGGATGGAGGTGGATTTAAGATTGGAGCTAGGGTGGCCTGATTTTGAATCGTGCAAAAATTAATCAGAGATTTACTTAAACCCATCCCTTTGTCGAACCTACTCGTCCACGGGTTGATCTCACATTTAAGAGTTGCAGCATTGTTGGTTGTACCAAAATGATTCAATACTACCTCAATAGAATCGGAATTATTTTATTGGTTTCGTTATTAATTTTTTTCTACAACGATATATATATATATATACACACATAAAAATATATAATTCGATATTTTTCAATCAACGAGTGCTTTGTAAATCATCACAATGATCACGTATGAGCCTTGGCTACAACACATTTGAATCCGAACTAATTTTACTTGGTCTTAGCTAAGGTTATTAAAGCTCTTTTACGAATTATGAGAATACTAAATTAATATATTGTGAAATCATGATATTCCAATCTACATATAATAGAACAGAATCAATGAGATAACCGGCCTAATAATTTATGTGTTTGCCCACTTGGATAACCTTATGAAACCTTATTTTGCCACATTAAAAAAAAAAAAAAAAAAGTATGCACACTACCCTGCATGCATTTCGAGAACAGTCCAGATGGATGTATAGTGTCTCAAAATTAGCAATAGATGGAGGTAGATTAATTGAAAAATTGTCTTACCTATCTATACTATTTATTAAGTGTTTACGAGTTAGAATAGCTATTTCACAATTTGTATAAGTTTTTAATGGATAACCATGATGAAAGAATTTAAACAGAAAGGATGTTTATTTATAAGAATTGGAATGGATATTCCAACTAATATGATGCAATTCACTGTTTATTTGTAAATAGTCAACCCTGTTTTAACTCTAAGGCCCGTGATCTAAGTTGATAAATTTTGTTTTTGGTTCGAGAAATTCATGGATTATTTTTGTTCTCTGAGAAAAACGAAAAAAAAAAGAATTATTTTGTATTCATGTTGTCAAAGTGTTGGGTTCTTTAAGAGCCTAATTTTTCTATAATCAATTACTTAAAAGTTAGCCAAAACCACCCAAAGAAAAAAACAATGAGTACAACAAATAAGAAAACAAGTAATTTATAATGAATATACCAAATCATTCTTATTTTCAGTAAACTTGATTAATTAAAGCGGGAAAGTCATTGTAATTTTGAAATTCAAACAAGGGTTCTCCATTTAATATATTTCCGGAAACAACCTTTCTTAAAACACTTCTTTCCCTTTTTCTCCCACACCCCTTTTTCCTGGCACTTGTCCGACCTTCTCTGCGACTGCGAGGTATATTTCACACACGGCTGAAATCCACCATCACTGTTTCTTCTTCTTAGGGATCTTTGGAGTTGTTGATTTTATTTTTGCAGGCAGATTCTAATATCAGCAAGCGGTTGTTTTCCTGCGTGGAAGAGTGATTTTTGAAGTAAAATTCGAGAATGGGTCAGATCCAGTACTCGGATAAATACTTTGATGATACCTACGAGTACAGGTGCTTGTGGTTTATTTCATATTTGATTTGAGAATTATGATCTTTGTTTTTTCGTCGATGAGTTATGATTTGTAGTATATTTACTTAGTTGGATTTTGGGATTTTTTCAGACACGTGGTTCTTCCACCTGAGGTGGCCAAACTGCTTCCGAAGAATCGTCTTCTCTCGGAAGTAAGTTATTCGAGATGCATTGATCCTTATGCATAGTTAGGATCTAGTTTTAAGTTTTATTTCTTTTTTGTTTCTTCCCTTTATCAATATTTAAATATTCAGTGACATGCGATTTTGTTGTGTCAATTGGAAAGGGTTAGGGTTTTCCTGTTTCCGTTCTATTGGTATTTGAATTCGTTGCTAGATGAATTTGGTGACTGAGAAATTATGAGAATTGGGCGTCTCCGATCATCCTTGGTGCCTCTGAAGAATCTGTGCAATTAATGATTCGCTCAGTGTATTTAGAAATTCACGTTGTTTGGTCAGGAAAATAACAAAAGAACTTTAACAGAATTTTAATCATCATTATTAGGAATTCTGTGCTACTTGCTTGGGAAAATTATGAGGGGCTTCAGATTTTAGTCATCATCCCGTTAGGTTTTGACTTTAAACTTCTGTCTTGTTTTGAAATTCTCAAAAGGAATTGTTATTTATTCCCTTTATTGGTCTTGGAACTTGGTTATGTATCTCTCCACATTTGTTTATTTTGTGGATGTTATTGTAATTTACGGGCATTCCTTTTTCCCCGGTAGAATGAATGGCGTGCTATTGGAGTTCAGCAGAGCCGTGGATGGGTCCACTATGCAATCCACCGCCCAGAGCCACACATCATGCTCTTTAGGAGGCCACTGAACTATCAGCAGCAGCAGGAAAATCAAGCTCAGCAAAACATGCTTGCCAAGTGAATTTTGGCTGCTTAGTTCCCACTTTTCTGTGCTTTGGCTGGAAAAGGTTTAATCTCATTTCCTCTGGAAATGTACTCCCCATATACTATGTTATTATGAAATTTGGTCTCATCAAAGTGAATGTTAAAACTCTGGGTAATGAACTAGATGAGAATATCTATGTTGAAATTTCTTTTTCAACGGATTGAACATGACTTGCTCCAGAAATGTATTACTAATATACCAGATGCTTAATTAAAGGTTGTCATATTCAATGGTGTTTCTAGATAGATATTCTGTTGCTTTTTCATGTTTTGGCATCTTGTGCAGCAGCCATGCAGCTACTATTCTGTGGATCAGTTTTGTTGAGTGTGTTTCCTTTTCCTTTAATGGTCCCTTTGTTTTACATGGTGTTGAAAAATTGTGTACGGCTGGAGTGAGAATAACTATGAACTGTTCTTTCTATGTGGCCAGCTCTTTGTCTGTTTGAATCTGGCCTTGGCAATAACAATTTATGTCTCGATGAACATTAGCCTAGATATCTCAGTTTCTTTGCATGCCAAAGTGCCAGATTGAATATAGATAAAGAGAAATGCAATGGTGCAGTAGGAGATGCACCTCTTATGACTGGTTCAGCTATTGTAGGTCTTGTATCTACTTTAGGATTTGGGTGATCTATTTTCTAGAATTTAGATTGATGTCTATGATTTGTTAGTAGAACTATGAAAATATCTATTATATTGTATTTGATATGAAGTTGGCCCTGAGGAAAAACCTGAAATTTTCTGTAATTTCCAGCTTTTGCTCAACCGGCTGTATCTAAAATCCTTGAACTGTTCCTGGATCTTACTTTTTCAATTATGAACAGAGATCAGAAATAAATATTCAATTTTGTATTCTTGATATCATATAATCCATTAGTTTGTTGATAATCTGTGTAATTTGTATTTTGCCTGCTATCATAATCTGCTTGGCCATTTTCTTGATTAACCCACGGTTCCAGCTTCAGCTAAATTTCCTATATTTTTCTTAATTAGGATTGAAACGCACCGGCCATTATGTGTGGCGGGCTAAAATTCTTGTCGTTTCTTCTTGTTGCTGCCAAATTAGAAACCTCAACAGCTTGATATAGTGTTTTATCCAGCCATGACCGATTGCTTTCTGCCAGAGTTTTTTCTTCTTCATTTTGAAGGACTTAAAATCTAACTTGTCCTTGTTTTGTCTTTCTTTCTGGTTGATGTCTTACAACTGGAGTCTAGAAAAGGATGCCAAGGCTCTACAAATGTTTGAAAGAATTTAGGGTAAATTATAATGACACGGTTGACGTAATTATAAATATTTTCTTGTTTTTTGAGAAATTATAAATATTCTCTGACTTTAACGTTCGTCCAGCAACGAGCTTATTTCCCGTAAGTTTTTGTTTGGTTTTCGTCTAATTTTTGTGTTGAATTGTCCAAAATGCCTTTTCAGAATACAAGTTAATTCAATTTACATAAGGACATTTTGGTGAGTTCACCCATAAAAATGAATGAAAATGAGTTATTTGTTATATGATTACAAACTTCAGGGAGGTATTTTGTAATTTTTAAAATAATAAGGGGGTATCCATAATTATGCCAAATTTCAGGGAGGTCATTGTAATTTATCATTAAAATAAATTTATAAAGTTGTGCCTGTGTATTACGCTAGATGTAATTTTAATGATAAAAAATATTGCAAGTGGTCGTCGAGCCTACTGCTTTGACACTCAAATCCCTACTTAATATTTTTGCATTAGATTCAGATGAGCGCATACTTATTGTAATAATTTTTTTGGGTATGGGTAGAGCCCCCAAAAATACTCAGTGGATAAAATTTTAATATGAAAAAATGTAGTGTTATTCATTGATTTAAAATTATTGAATTTATAAATTTTTGCTAAATCAATACGATTATTTATACACTCAAATTTGAAATAATTATTTTATATTTAATTAATTTATACTAATTCAATATTAATATATAAACATTGTAATTGAATAAAATTTTAAGTCAAATTGATTTTATTTTTATATATTTATATATAGAGGACATTAAAATAAATATATCATATTATTAATAGTCAAGAGTATTTTTGTTCATTTTCATTTAATTTAAAAGATTATCTCAAAGATGTGGGTAATTGAAATTTTATTTAGTTTATGGGGTAATTGATGAGGGCTGGGTGTAAATATATTTAACCTTAATAGTATAGATTATTAATATTTATAAATTAACACTTTGGTAATATATGAATAAAGGATTAGATAATTTGAACTCAAACCCTCTACTCTCATTTTATATTTCAATTCAAAGCGCAACGGCTAACCAGTCTAACAATTTGTGAAACGCGCAATTTAAGCTATAACCATCTTATTTATTAAAATAAATCCGAAAAAAAAACCAAAATTAATAACTTTTTAAATTTATAACATAAATAATACAAGTGCCCACTACTTGCAAAAAAAAAAAAAAAAACTTTTTATTATTATATGATGATGAAGTCGTCAACTCCATCGACGACATGAAGTTGTCGATGGAGTCGTCGGCTCCCTTTTCATTTTTTATTTATTTATTTTAAAAAGTTATTTGTTATTAATTATTTAATAATTATAAATTTATATATTTTACTAATAAATGGAAATAATAAATTTAAAAATTAATTAATGATAAAAATACAATTAATTGTTATAAATTTTATTTATCGTCTACGATCCTACACTGACACATTATTAGCCTAATTTTATTGGGATTGTTGTCTTTCACGCGTTTGTTGTCAGTCCATCTCATTGTGATTACGTGTTGTTTGGCTTCGACTAGGATGAGTAGAGACACGGAGAGTAGTGTCATGACCAACTCAAATTTCGGGATATCTCATTAATGACGTATTAATCCTATATATAATGCATACCTTTTGTGTGTGGGAGCAAGGGATCATCAAACATATGTATCAGGATATAACGTTTCACCAATTCAATTTCTATCATTTAGTGCATATCGTGATGATGTGGAGCCAGTTCTACAATATCATCAAGTGGGTTGCATATTAATATTGGTGTGATAATAATGAACAAAACGAGTCACCACACAATGTGGGTTGGGAAATAAGAAAAACTCGTTGAAATTTATTCTTTTAAACAAATGAGCACAATAAAAAACAACTCAACATGTGAACTGCTTTCACTTAATTAGAGGATTCATCATAACATGAGAATCAACAAGAAAGAACCCACAGTACATGAAAATCAAGCATGTTTAGGAGGATGAGCATGGTGGTGGGATGGCCTAGGAGCATGAGCGTGGTGTCCACCGTGGCGGTGGTGGTGGTGCCCATGAGGCGACGGAGCATGTTTGTGGTGGCCATGAGGCGACGGAGCATGTTTGTGGTGGTCATCGGATGAATCAAGATTCCATATTTCATCTTCCTCACCTAAAATATTGTCATTTTCGAAGTTCAAGGACGTTGAATCGTCCTGCACACTCTGAATGAGAGAGGGTGTTGTGAGAAGCAAGAGCACAAGGAGCAACATGAGAGAGTAAACCTTAGACATTGTTGCTAACGTTGTTGTGGTGTGAAGAATGAGAACAACAATGGCCCTCTATTTATAGTGAGTCCATGGATTTGTGGAGGCGAATTTGAGATTATTGCATTTGATTAATATTTCCTTAATGTCTTACAATATTTTGAAAGAAATTAATGTATTGAGAATCTGGGGTTTGGAGGATTTTGGACATAGTAATATGAAAATTAAATGACAAACATTAGTCCTGGATTCATCAGTAGGAGACAAGAATAGGTCAATTTAGTAAGAAATCTACCCCAAGAATTTCTTATATGGTATTAACTTTTTGACCGAAAATTTTGAAATTTTAATCTTCAGCCATGAAAGAGAGGTGGAATGGAAATCCTCTCTCTCTCTCTCTCTTCTAGTGAGGTATGATTATACGAGGGTAATATAAATTAGAAATAATTATATTTACATTTCTGATTTATGATCTATTTATATAAATTATATATATTTTTTGTATAATTATAAAAATCACTCATGATCGTCAAAAAATAAGGATACTTAGTGTAATGTTACGTTTTGTGGTGTGTGTGGGGGGGGGGTGTATGTGTTATTTTTCAAAAGGTAAGAGTAATTAGTGTAAATGATGCTGAAGTTTATGATGGGTGTATGTATAATTCTTCAAAATGCAGGGGTGATTTGTATAAATAGATTATAAGTCAGGACGTATAGATGTAATGATCACTATGAATTATTATTACTAGCATTATCTGCACATATCGATGTGTGTGATTTAAAATTATAAATATCTATTAAAAGTAGTTATGAATTAATATTTTTAATTATCTAAGTATTTATTAAATTATGACAAATAAAATTAAAAAATAAATAAAATTAAAATAAAATGGTTGAACATAGAAATTAGATAAGAGATGAAAAAAATAAAACTTTAGATAAGAAGTGCGGTATAAAGAATGACAAAATTAAACAAATAAGATGTTAGTAGAAAGAGAAAAATGAAAAAGAGGAATTAAATGCAATTTACCCCTATGTGTTAGAGAAATGAACAATTTACGGCCATGTGAACTATAAGGCAACAATTTACCCCCTTGTGTTTTTAGTAATGGAGCAAAACAAACCCTGACACCTTTCGTGTATGACACACACCGTTTCTTATTTATTTATTTTTATTTTAAATTATAAAGTGACATTTTTCACATGGGTAGGTAAATTGCATTCTTCCCAAAAACAAAAAAATCAATAATTTGGTATTAGCTTTTTAAATATGGGTAATTTTGTTAATATATTAAAAACAACATCAATAGGCCTTTGAGGCTCTATTAATACTATACATAATCATTAATATTCATAAATTACCACTTTGGTAATATTTGAGTAAAGGATTTGATAATTTGAACCCAAATCCTCTATTCTCATTTAATATTTCAATTCAAAACGTAGACAACGGAACAGAACCACTCTTCGTCCCATTGGAACTATATATAAAAAGGAAAAAAAAAAAAATGAATTAGCAAAAAATCATCCAAGAATGCGGTTTCCATTTCCTTTGGCTTTCAGAACACCACGTCCTTGAAAAATAATCAGCCAAGCTGAATTTTTTCTTAAACTGTTGAAGCTAACTTGTAAACTAGTGTAAATACAGGCGTTATCCACCGTGAGGGTAGTCAAATTATCTCTTAATTTCATACAAATGCACCGGAGTATGCCAGCAGTTCAGCTAGTTTGCACTGAGGCAAACAGATTATTTCTTTGGATAAGTTTGATGATCAGGTCCAACATCGCGTGAACCGGTATTAATATAAGGTCCTCGAAAAGTAGCTTGAGGGGGCAATGGTTTTGATGAATCTATGACAGGAGCTTTCGATGACTTGGACCTGTTAACAGCGCAGGAGTGAAAGTTGACATGGGATAAAGCAGGAACGTAGAGGTTAAGAACCCATGAATTTAGTCATTGATAAGTTAACTTACGCCATGTAAAATGGAAATGCCAAGCCTGCTGATGCAAAAGCTACTAAGCCTGCAGCAACAATGGCATTGCGTTTGCGGGACATCAAGATGGCTGCAAAGGGACCAGAAGATAATCTGAAACAGAAGAACCAGTAAGTATTAAAATCTGAAGGCAAGGAATCGTAACTCAGACACCAACATATTCAGAAATAATGTATCTAAGGCTACATTTGGATTGATTGATTTGGGATTAGGGATTTTACATTTCGAATAACAAATCATGAATTTATTTGGATAATGATAGATTCAAAGGATTTCAAATCCTTCAACTTTCATTTTGAACTATATTTTAAAATGAAGTCATTTGAAATCATTTTTTCAAATCCTCCCATACAAATGAAACATAAGGGAATCATCATCTTTTAGCCACATTCATGATCTTTTGTAGTAGTAACTATCAAGACAGAGTAGTAAGAAACTTTAAGGGGCTATTGACATCAACTACACCATTCTTTATCCCTTATAGCTGAAATAAACTGAAAACCTCATTTACAGCAAGTTGCATTAACATTACTAAATGATCCTTCATCTCATGATAGAACAGACAACCATCACTTTTGTTACAACATCGATGCAACTGTAAATCAATTGAAATAGTAAATCTAAAATAAAGCCATTGGAGCAGAACAAAATGTGAAGACTCCACATTTAGATTACATTGTTCAAAAGCATAATTTAACTGATATTCAAGAAGTCTCAGGCACTCTAGATATGATTGTAAAGAGAATGTTAGGAAGGCAGCAAAAAGTGTTAGATGCAAAGAGATAAACAGAGACAAATGCTCCGGTATTCTGCAAGATATCATTTAACGTTCCTTGTTCGAAGTGTCAGCTTTACCATGTTCTCATTTTCCTTCGCTTGCTACAATTGTCAGCAGAATTGAAGGGGAAGACGATAAACAAACAGAGCAACATGCTTGTTCATAACCAAAAAGTCTATACAGAGAAAAGATCTACAGCTGAAATTCACTCAATTGATGGTAACCAAGTCACAAGAAATGCGCTAAATCACCAAATAAAAAATCATCAACCACCACAAAATACACGAACAATGAACAAATGAAGATGATCTTTTTGCAAAGACCAAGAACAATATGCAGAAAACACTAGCAAAATACTGAACAAGCACAAAGATATACAAAATTCATATGAGATTAATTTCACCACAGCTTCGATAAATCACAACTACATACGTACTGTACAACACAAAATTGATCCATGAACCGCAAAATTCACCGACCAAAAAAAAATACTGAGAGCTCACAGCTTTGGCCACAAACGTAATACATGAATCCAAATGCTACGATAAACTACTCAAGTCATGAAAATTAGATTCAGAGAGATTTTCTGGCCTCAATTCCGTGAATAAACAAAAAAATCGACATTAAAAAGATAGGTAATGCCGCCAAAAAAGATGAGAACAGAGAAAATTACCGGTTGAAGGTTCGCCGTTACCGCTTTTTTCGCCGCCGCCGTGTCGACTATGGACTATGGTGGAGCTGTGAAGCACACAGGATGAACAAAGAGTTGGAGTTAAAAATTTGGGCCTCTCTCCACAAAGCCATAATGGAATTGGGCTCCGAAATTAGAATTTAAAACCAATTTTCCATATTAAATCGGGCCCATTCTAACTCTGCAGGCCCAAGTTCATTTTTCAATGATCATAAACGCTGCGTTTGCGTTTTGAATCTTATGTAGGACAAAAAGATACCTTATAACACATTTTCTTGTGGACAAAATAGTAATTTACGACTTCTATATTTCTCACATTTAAATAAGTTTCTTATTAAATAGATGAATCAATAGTCTAGGGATTAAATAATTACTTTTTTACTTGAATATCACTAGTTCGAGTTTCATTGAAAAATGTATAACTTGTCATTTTCTTGAATGTATCATGGACTAATAAGTATAATTGATCCGATAAGATCTTAATTATTTGGGTAAATTATTGTCACTTCCCCTGAAATTTAACACAATTACAAATATCCCTTTGTTGTTTATGAAATTACAAATACTCCTGATTTTAACGTCCATTTAACAAAGAGTTCATTCCGTTAGGTTTTCATCCAATTTTTGTGGTAAACTACTCAAAATGTCCTTTTGAATTATAAGTTATAAATTTATATATTTTTTAGAATTTTTAAAATATTTTTATGGACTAATATTCTTCATGCATTTTTTATTTTAGTTTTTTATTTTACATTTTTTTAAATATTTTTTTTGAAAAAATAAAAATTCTACATCTATATCTAGGGCTACATAATTATTTTCTATTTGAGAGGGATATTTATAATTTTTCAAACAATAGATGTATTTATAATTATACCAAATATCATGAGAGTTAGCTGTAATTTAACCTTAATTTAAAGGATAATAAGAAAAATAGGGGGTAAGAGAAAAAAAAATTTAATTTAGGATGGTAATTGACAAAAATGACATATTTTAAGAGTGTAAAATATATTTAATCGTACTATTAATAAGTCTAGACGACCTATGATGTGTGTTTTTTAATATATTAATAAAATTGCCCATATTTAAAAGAATAATACCAAACTAGTTCTCTCTCTTTCGCCTTCTTCTCTTTTCAGTGACCTCTTATACGTCTGATTTTAAAATAGCCTATCTTACTTTTCTTATTGTAAGATTTTTTTTCATCTCTTATTTAATTTTTATGTTCAATCATTTTATTTTATTTATTTTTTATTTCATTTATTATAAATTAATAAATATTAGATAATTTCAAAACATTAACTATAACAGTTTTTAATAGATATTCATAACATCAAATTTATAAAATTAAACACACATATCGAATGTGCAGACAATAACAATACTAATAATTTATATTACCCTCGTATAATCATACCTCAATAGAAAAGATACAAAGAAAGCATTCCCATTCCACCTCTCTTTCATGGCTGAAGATAAAAAAAATCAAAATTTTTGGGTCAAAATTAATACCATATTAGACATTCTTGAGATGGATTTCTTACTAAATTGGCCAATTCTTGTCTCCTAATGATGAATCCAGGACTTATGTAAATCATTTAATTTTCATATTACTATGTCCAAATCCTTTAAACCCCAGATTCCAAAAACATTAATTTCTTTCACAATATTATAAGACATTAAGGAAATATTAATTAAATGCAATAATCTCAAATTCGTCCCCACAAAGGCATGCACTCACTATAAATAGAGGCCATTGTTCTTCTCATTCTTCACACAACAACATTAGCAACAATGTCTAAGGTTTACTCTCTCATGTTGCTCCTTGTGCTCTTGCTTCTCACTACACCCTCTCTTATTCAGAGTGTGGAGGACGACTCAACATTCTTAAACTTCGAAAATGACAGTATCTTAGATGAGGAGGATGAAATATGGAATTTTGATTCATCCGCTGACCACCACAAACATGCTCCGTCGCCTCATGGCCACCACAAACATTCTCCGTCACCTCATGGGCACCACCACCACCACCATCACGGCCACCACCACCGCCGCGCTCATGCTCCTAAGCCAGCCCACCACCATGCTCATCCTCCTAAACATGCTTGACTCTCATGTACTGTGGTTTCTTTCTTGTTGATTCTTATGTTATGGTGAATCCTCTGATTAATTGAAAGCAGTTCACATTTTGAGTTGTTACTTATTGTGTTGATTTGTTTACCTCCTTTTTTTTTTCTTCTCTAATTTTCAAAAAAATCTATAAATGAAATCTTGTCTCAATATTAAAAGATTTTAGATAAATAATTTCAAACAACTCTGTATTAAAAGAATTTGAAATTTCATTACAATATTATAAAATATAATTCACAATGAGAGTTTAAAGATTTGATATGCTTTATTAATTGGAATTAGTTAAACAAGATTCAAGACCTTGTACCTGGATTTGAAATTCCTATCTCCAAATCTACCAATTCAAAGATAACTTAAAATTATTTACGGCGGAGGCAGACAGATTCTGATAGTAAAATTTTGGATATAGTTACATGTTATTATTGTTTCACAATAAAACTAACTTATTCTTTTGGAAGGTTCAGTGAGAATTGTGTTATTGTTATGAGTTCCATGTAGTAACTAAATATTTTAAAAGTATTTTTTATAATATTTTGTATAATTAAATTTAAGTATTAAATCAATGAAGAAAGGATGTTACATTGGTTCGAAATAAATAAAACTAAATGAAGAAAGGATGTTACATATGCGATACAATTCAATGAAAAGCAATATAAATAGAAAATAACATTATATAAAATCAAATTTGATATACATTATTTCATAATAAAAACAATATTTCACTGCAGTTGACTCCTTATAAATAAGATAAATTGCAATGAGTTCTCTTGAGGTTTAGCATAATTAAAGACACCCCTCATTATTTGAATAATTATCAATACCCCATGATTTTAACAGCCGTCCAACATCTAGCCAAAACCGTTAGTTCCCGTTAGGTTTCCATCCATTTATTGTGATCAACTGACCAAAATGCCCTGATGGACTATAAATTATAATTATTTTAAAAAAAAATTACAATTTTTTTCGGACAAAGTGGAAAATTATTTTATAATTTTTCAAAATTTTCCATTCAAGTTGTCCATTTTTTTATTTTTTTAAAAAATATAATAAAGATAAAGTTAACAATTTCAGTCCTATATCCAAAAATTACATAATTCTATCAAACATGAAGGGGTATTGGTATTTTTCAATGATTGAGTATTCGTAATTATACTAAAATTTAAGGGAGCTCGTTGTAAATTACCCTAAATTCTATTTTATTACAAAAATCTCTCAAAAAATTTATATTCAAGAATTGCTTTATTATTTCCATTCAATATCCTAATAAAATATCACAAGTACAAAAAATATAAAGATATAATCTTTTACTATTTCGAAAAATAAATATATATAATTACAGTAATTCATCAAAAATATATATATAATTACAGTAATTAGCCCAAATTTCTATTATTTCGTGGTCCAGCTTTTTTTCCTACAAAAAGAAGAAAAACTTAGAAAAAATCTGTCCTGTCTCTGTTTGATCACTTCCAATTTCCTGGTTTGCTCATCCGTAGGCCAGCGCATGAATGAAAACAGATAGTTCCAGAAAACAACAGTCGCAGCCTTGCACGCAAAGCCTTCTTCCTCAAAAGGCAGCTGCTTTCCGTTCCCATTATACATTTTCTCAAACCCAAAAAGGCAGCTGCTTTCTATTCGCATTATACATCAGTCGATTCGAATTACAAGTATAAACGAAATATCCAAGTGTAGTATGAGATAGATACCAAGATTGTATTGGGATTTTACTGTTTCTAGGATTACACAAAAAATTATGGTTGTTTCACTAGCTTCTGCTACGCCTGTTTTCACCTCCACCATCAGTAGCTGTAGCTCAGCCCGCGTTTCTCTTCCTCATCGCTTCGTTTGTGGAGTTCCTTCACGAAGAAGAAGAGGGCTTTTCAAGAACCCGCTTCGTGTAGCTGCTCCTCCGTCCACTTCTGCCACCGACATTGCTGAAGAAGATCAAGAAAGGATAGACCCTTTAATCGAGAGGGAGGATTCTGAAGAAATTCCTTCGTCGAAGTTTTCTTGGAGAGATCATTGGTACCCGGTTTCGCTTGTTGAAGACCTTGACCCTCGTTATCCCACTCCATTCCAGCTGCTGAATCGTGATCTTGTTCTCTGGTTTGATAGTTCTGCTTCAGAATGGGTTGCTTTTGATGATAAATGCCCCCACAGGCTTGCTCCCTTATCAGTAATTCTCCTTCCCTTTTAACAATTCTTGTCTTTTACGTGTTAATGTGATGCAACTCTCGGAGCCCTTTTCTCAAGTTTCAATTTTTGTGGCCAAATTTGAGAATTCTTGAAATTTGTTTGCAGATTTTGTGTTTCTTGATTAAATTTTTTTAAATTGATCAATCTTTGATGGTGATGTGATTGAGCTGTAGGAAGGAAGGATAGATGAGAATGGGCACTTGCAGTGTTCATATCATGGGTGGTCTTTTGATGGATGCGGGTCGTGTACTCGGATCCCTCAGGCAGCATCAGAAGGACCCGAAGCTCGTGCTGTTAAGTCTCCGAGGGCGTGTGCTACAAGGTTTCCAACCAAGGTTTCTCAAGGCCTTCTCTTTGTTTGGCCAGATGAGAATGGCTGGGAAAGAGCTCAAGCCACCATGCCTCCAATGTGAAATTTCATGCACTCTTTGTTTTTTAGTTAATCTTTTATGTTATAATCTATCTAGTATTGCAAGTGGATCCTCATTGGATTATTATATTGAGTATATAATGTGGACATCTGGATTGGGATGTTGATTGTTGTAGTTAAATAATACTTTCATTGGTATTATAATAATTAACTGTGTTTTCCTTTATGGGAAATTGTTTAGGCTGCCTGATGATTTTGATAAGCCCGAGTTTTCATCGGTTACAATTCAGCGGGATTTGTACTATGGTTATGATACTCTCATGGAGAATGTATCTGATCCTTCCCATATTGACTTTGCACACCATAAGGTAACTTGTGCAGAACTAAAAAGAATTAACTTTCACTTAGTTTGTGATTCTAATTCTTTCATACTCTTTTTTGTGCGTTATTTCTGTTCTTCCAATTTAAGTAGATACCCATGCTCTGCCGATATACAAAGCTAAGCTACATCAAGAGTTGATGCATGGCAACTTAATAACCAGCCACTGTAAAATATGCTACATGCCCCCTAAGCATCATATGGGAGTGGGGATAAAATTATTCTGAAGTCATTTACTTCAATGATTAGAAAAATTACTTAATGATATTAAAGAAAGAAATGGTTGATGATAGATTAATGCTTCAGAAGTTGGAAGGAGATTTTCATTTCTCAAGATAGACCTCTAAATCAGTCGCTGGAAAATTATGCAAGTAATGTACTTTAGAGAGCTTGTAAAATTTGTTTAGAGTTGGATGTAATCCTTGGTGTAGTTGATTAGTAGATCTAGAGCTGGAAACTGATCTGCGGACAAACAAGTGAATCTGTTGAGAAACACTGTTTTTCGGCTGTGAGGGAGGATAATAGTGTCTCATCTTGATACTGATACAACATTTGTAGATTTTTCATGGTAAAAAGTCATTTAGTCGGTTAGTCCTGCTGTTCTATGTACAAATATCTTTGGATAATGAAACCATTTGAAAAATATATATGTTGCTCCTTGAGATGAGTGGCCGGTATAAAGGCGATTAAGTAAGCCTAGTAGTGTCCTCGTCTGCGGATGGAATTTTTGTTGGACTTTATACTGATTTTGTCCTCAGCTTAGCTGTATATTCTCAGACAAGGCTTTTTGCCAGTTTCCTGACACACGTCAAAACTAACAGGTCACTGGCCGAAGAGATAGAGCAAAGCCCTTACCATTCAAGATGGAGTCAAATGGGCCTTGGGGTTTTGCTGGTGCAAATGATGGCAATCCAAAAATCAGTGCCAAATTTATCGCACCGTGCTACTATATCAATAAGTAAGTTTATCAGTGGCAAATGTTACTTGAGGTTGCATGTTAATCTATTTACTTTTTCTTAGCTATGTCAAGTGCTTTTTGCACTCGTGCACATGTAATAGTCCGCAGTGTGTTTCCAAGTTGTCAATCCAAACTTGCTATATTGAAATATATATGGCAAGTTGGTGAGGAAGTTGAATACTGGCTTACAGAAATATTCATGTGAGGTACTCATGGCAATTTCCCCTGCCCTAAATACATCTTCCATACATTAATCAGTATATTTTATGCACAAGGGGGTAATTTTCATTGATTGTCTGCCAATGTAAATCTCATCAACAATGTAATTTTTGGCATCACTCTGTCTCAGGCATTAAAGCGATCTGTTATAGTTATATAGTAGAGTTCTAATGACTGCCAATTCATTCTTGGTGGAGACATGAATCTGGATTTGATTATATTGTTGCTTTGGTAATTCCAGGATTGAGATTGACACTAAGCTTCCGGTTGTGGGCGACCAAAAATGGGTCATATGGATTTGTTCCTTCAATGTTCCAATGGCACCTGGGAAGACACGGTCAATTGTCTGTAGTGCCCGAAATTTCTTCCAGTTCAGTATGCCAGGGCCTGCATGGTGGCAGGTACTACTTTGTTCTTTTCCCAGGGTCGGATGGTGGGACTATGTGCAGCCCTGTTCATCTATTAGTTTCATTATAAGATTCTACAGTCATGCCATTTAAGGCACACAAGGAGGAGACATTGCATCTTTTATATTTGCTCTCTTGGAACTTCCTCAGAAACACGGCTCTACGCCTAGTTGTATTGTAATTTTTTGTGTATAGCATGAGTGAGTAACTTCTCATAGCAGCTAAAAGTACGATGATTTGGTAATAGGTGGTTCCTCGATGGCATGAGCATTGGACTTCAAACAAGGTGTATGATGGAGATATGATAGTACTTCAAGGTCAAGAAAAGATCTTTCTTTCACAATCGAAGGATGGTTCTGGTGATATCAACCAGCAGTACACAAAGATAACATTTACGCCCACTCAAGCTGATCGTTTCGTCTTAGCGTTCAGGAACTGGTTGAAACGACATGGCCAGCCTGAGTGGTTTGGTAGCACCGAACAACAGCCATTGCCATCTACCATATTGTCCAAACGCCAGGTTCGAAAATTCAGTTATCTTACTACAGTCAATTGGTTTTCAGTAAATGATTCCAATTAAATCTGTATGCAACATTTGATAGAGTTCCTCTGGTCAAAAGTTAACAATAATAAGTGAAACTATTTAAGCTCTGCAAAGATAACCTCAAATTTTTTAAATCACACGGACCTTTAACAACCATGTTTATGGTATATTCAAGGGGCGAATCCGTCATGTTTTACTGTAGATTATGTCGTGTAATTTTTCGTAATTTTCAAGGGTTGTCATGCAATATGCTGATTCTGAATATCTTTCTGTCCTCTGGTAATTTTGCATTTCGCAGATGTTGGATAGATTTGAGCAGCATACACTGAAATGTTCTTCGTGTAGAAGAGCTTATACCACATTCCAGACACTGCAGAAGTTCTTGATTGGTGGAGCCGTCGTTTGTGCTGCTACGGCAGGGATCCCTCCTGACGTGCAAATACGAATAGTTCTGGGCGCATTAGCAGTTCTGAGTTCTGCCTTGGCATATGCTCTTAATGAGCTCCAGAAGAACTTTGTGTTTGTGGATTATGTACATGCCGACATTGATTGATAATCTAGCGGGTACCAAGTTCATGTTCATCTTAGCTAGGAATAGTATTTTGAGACAACTGTGTATGTATATAGCAATGTAAACTGTCTAGGTAGCCCATTCATTTGTTTGATTTGCAAACAGAATTTTACAAGAACAGAAATGCGGTAATTATATGCACAACCCACAAGAAGATGAAGTCTGGATTTGCCCACAGATCAACTCTTGCGCATTCAGTCTTTCTTCATAAACTATTACTATTGAGCTTCAGCAGAAACCAGAAATGGCGACCACAAACACCTGCATTCTGATGATAATGACGAAAAACAATGAAATCTACATATTTTCAACTCAAATCACATCCAAAAAATCTTTAAACTCTGTGCATTATTGGTTACAGATAAACCAAGCAAAGAATCACAATTAAAAATCACAACTCGAAATCCATATCACTACAATCAGAATTACAGAAAACATCAACTCATAAAGAAATCAAAAAGCTCAAAACAACACAACAAAGTATAAAATAAAAGGAAAAGCGGAACTCAAAGAGCTAAATGTCAACTGTGAATTCATTCAAACACTTTTCAGATGAAGCCCATTACAAGATTTCGCAATCCTATATAGCAGAAGCGAACAAAAATTCAGAGAAAAAAACCAGCTTTACATCTACCACCACAAAAACAAGACAAAACCCTAACCCTAACCCTAAGAGCTAGTAAACTTGGTCACAGCCTTAGTCCCCTCCGAAACGGCATGCTTCGCGAGCTCTCCAGGCAACACTAACCTCACGGCCGTCTGAATTTCCCTCGAAGTAATCGTTGGCTTCTTGTTGTACCTCGCCAACCTCGAAGCTTCTTGAGCAAGCTTCTCGAAGATGTCGTTGATGAAACTGTTCATGATACCCATGGCCTTACTGGAGATCCCAATGTCAGGGTGGACCTGCTTCAGAACCTTAAAGATGTAGATTTTGTAGGTCTCGACGCTCTTCTTGGCCTTCTTCTTCTTCTTATCTCCGGCGGCGGCGCCACCGTCCTTGGGAAGCTTCTTGCCGGCTTTGGGCTTCTTCTCCGCCGCAGGGGCCTTCTCCGCCACCGTCGTTTTCTTCTCCTCCGCCGGCTTTTTCTCGGCGGGCTTCTTCTCTGCCTTGGGTGCCATTCTGATACGATTTACAGAGAATAGGGATCGGAATCTTTAAAGTTTTTTTCGCTTAGGAATGTGAAGAGGATACCAGATAGAAAGAAGACGGGGAGATTGGGAGGAATAAATAGAGGGAAAGGTGGGAAGTGATTGGTCGGTTTAGACTGACACGGATTCTGCGTCTGCACCGTAGATTAAGATAGTGGAGAATTTGACGGTGCGATCTAGGGAATCCGCTCCATGTTTTTGATTGGTTAGAATTTGAAAGCGCGGACCTGTAATCAGGTACGTTGATTAGGTAGAAACCGACGGACTAGATTGGATTAAAGGAAAAGCGGGGTATTTTGCGCGTCGTTCAAATTTCGTGCAGAACTCAATCTTTTTTCTCTTTTTGGCGCGTGACATTCGGGCTTGGATTTTTTTTTTTTTTTGAATGTAAACTTTTATTAAAATAAAGTTAGTGTACAAATACAACAAGGCAGAAGCCAGGCTCGATAACACGGTCATGGACAGAGGGACACGGCCGTGTTATGTACTGTTACAACAACAGTTCCACGCCTAACCAAACACAACCGTGTAGTACATTGTTCCTACGTAATTTTCCAAACCCTATAGGTAGCACAAACTTGCAACGAGCGGGGCCGGGGGGTGCTAAGGATCCTAATCTTGGTCTGGTCAATAATTATACCGGAAAGAACCTCAGGACTACAAAAGAGTTGCTGGAAATGCAGCAAGTTACCCTCCATCCATGAGAGATAGACAAGGTCGGCAAGAAGGGAACGATACGAGGCATTCAACATATGAACACCTCGCCATCGTCGGGCTGCCCAAGCAATACCACGCCGCCAATCAACAAAGGACCAAGAAAATCGAACCTCGCTACGACACAACCTGAGGCAGGCTGCCGAGTATACACAGTCAAAGAACAGATGTTGGTGGCTCTCAATCACCGCCATCTCACACAACACGCAGTGAGCACCCATATGTTGTAACCAAGGTTTGTCCAAAGTGGACAGTCGCTCCTGAATAGCCAACCAAAGCACAAACGAGTTCCGGAGAATTTTGACAGGTTCTCCAAGCAAGACGGACCATCCCATAGGCGGAGGACATGGCCTGAAGAGCTCAAGGGCGGAGGATGTGGAGAAAGTCACCCATTGGCATTCCATACAACATTATCCGGGCCAGGCAGAATGGGAGGGGTAGCCTCCATAATCTGCAAACTGAAAAGGACCTCGTCCCAGCCAATCCCAATCCCTTTGGGTTTAAATTTTCAGACCTTAATTGATCATCTAATCGATTATGGTATGAAACCAACTCATATTATATGATAGACCTAAGTCACATGAATGGAAAGGCTGAGAGCATTGAAACTATTGAAAACATGTTAGGGATATCAAATGGAATGGATAAAGACGGACACATTTGGACACGACCCAAAAGAAATGTGTTCGGGTTCAAATTATCAGATTGGGTAAAGGATAAATTTTTATTTTGTCAATCCTAACCCAATCGTAATAATATTTTTAAATATATATTAATTTATTTAAGATTTTTTTTAACTATTATAGATACATACATTTGCAAATTAACTTTGTCATATATTTATAACAATATTTTTTAAAAAAGATATTGTTATTGGAAAAAAATAAAAAATGAGTTTTATAGGTATGGGACGGAAGAATGGGAGTGGTTTGATATTAATTGGGCAAGAGCGGACTTCAGACATGGCAGAGTCAAGTCATCTCAGTGCATGAAAGCCAAAGGTGAGGTATGCCACAAATCCCGACCTCTCTCATCATAGTGTAGTGGAACTAAAGTACCCGAGTGAATAAAACTCAATAAAAATAGGGGGTCATCAACTTACTAATTTTCTTGGGGTTAGGGATAGAAAACCTAATGACTTGTTTGGTTTTATTTTCAAACAACCATTTCAACTATTTGAAAAGTTGAAAGCTTGTTTTGTTGTGCCATTTCCGTGAGAAGGCCCAATCCCAATGGAAACGATTCCAAATGGCCAAGCGGAAATAGCATTCGGAAATACCTCATTGTTATTCTTCTTTTTCTCTTATACACTAGGCTGCCAAAATTCTTATCAAATTAAGGCTCAGTTACCTCATATCTATTGTAAACTTCGTTATCTTATTTTTCTCCATTCTTAAACTTCTTTACTGAATATAGCAACATCAAGCTCCATTCCACATCTCCAAGACGCCAGAGGAAAGGTTGGCCCAAATCGAGGAGTGGTACAACTGGTTTCTTTGGTGTCTCCTCTCATCGATGCAATGCCTTCGGTGCTATTGCCTTTCCCCTTCCCATTGTTGTAATCTATTTTAAAGTAGGTAGCAGAACCAAAAAATAAAAATAAAATAAAATGAGTAAAGGCGGTGGAAAGGAGAGAGAGAAAAAACAACAGTATGGGTAAGTGGGAGAAGAAGATGGCGTATCTTGTAATGAGAATGAGTAAATAGGTGACAAGACGTTATGTCTTGTGAACTTCTAGAAATAAAAATATTTTAAAAGATAAATTTCAAAAATCATATCTACACAAAACCTGTATATTTACTATTTCAAAATCTTAATCTAAATGATTTTTTTATTTTTCACACCTATAAATATAAGTTTGAAATATACAATTCAAATATATTTTTATTTATCGCACAAAAAATCAATAAAATATTTTCATCCCATTGAAAATGTGAAAATTGGAAACAAAATCAAACCGCCCGATAACTCCAAACCTTAGCTAACTGCTACCTACCCACTATCCAAAGTTCAGGACGAGGCTAGTTTCCAATGTTGCAAATGAAGCAGGATGAATTTGAGTCCAACAAAACCCAATTTGAACTTGCCCTGTTGTGATTCCTAAAAATAAATGGCTTACTGGATTGACAATTCCCACATTATCAATGACAGGGTTTCGTCATGTACAACAAGTCAATAGTACATTTGATACTAGTCTTTATCATATGAAGGATAGTTGGGTATTTATCTTGCATAGCTAATTTCAAGGGGCCTTTGGTCTGATTGGGTTTGGATCTGTACACTCATTATTCTATTGAACTTTTTGAAGCCATGTTTACCATGGCCTATTAACCTGGATATCCAAGTTTAGGTTCCAATGAGCTGTTTACTAGTAAAAATGTAGGCCTGCTACTAGGCCATATAGCCCGTTACAAGCCGTTACTCAACCCCCTACAACAATATGGGCTGGCAGATGGTATTAACAATCAATGGGCCCCACCAAGTTTACTACTAACTTTTTTCCTTTTTTGTCCTTTCATTCACCCACTGCTTTGTCTATTTCCCCATGGTTTTAAATAAAATTACACTCAATCATTAATTATTGTTGTGTTAGGAAGCAGATGAAATTAAAGAATGCAGCATAGCACCAAGTTTTCTCTCTCTATTCCATTGTTGTCTCATCCGAAGCTCAAAAGTGAGGTCCCTCCTCACCCTTCCGTTGTCTATTTTTCTTGCGGGATATTCGCCCATTCTTAGCAAAATTTCAGCAGTATTACTAATTTCTCAATTTTCTTTGTGTTAGTGTTGTCTCGGAGTTGAGGGAGGAGCATAATATGGAGGAAAATCGTCGGATTCCGGCACGACAACGACCATATACCTGGTCACATGATGCGTTTGACCCTCTGTAACTTTTCTTTTTTCAGATGATCTTTTGATTTCTAGAGGATTTTAGGGGTTGAAAGTAATCATTACTTTTTCTGTGTGTGTGTGGGGCATATTTCGTCATTTCTCTCCTCCATTGGTGTCTTTCTTTGAAACTCAAAAGTCAACCACTTCTCCTCCTTTAACTGAATTTATTGAGGAGCTTCATTAAAAGATGGAGAATTTTTTTGAACAGTATTAAAAGATGGAGGAATTGCAACAGGAAAAGACGAGATTTTTGCATAGAAGACCAAACTAAGTACTAGAAATAAAGCATTCTTATTTACAATAGGCGAGATTTGTTCTCGAGCTAATAGCTGTATGATGTCCTGGAGAATCAAAACCACAAGACTCATACTTAAAAACGCCCAGGAAGCTATTGGGTCATTACGAAACAAGTCAACAACTGCAAACTCTTGTTGTTTGCATTTCTTGAATGATGTTTTTTTAACCAAATTGAGTGGTTGGACAGTAGTAGGCGGCGAATGAGGGAAGGCGGGGTGGGTGGCTGATCGAGTCGTGAAGATGCATAAATAGTGGGCAACCCATCATGTCTAACTTATTGGCAAAAATATAATTTTCAGATTTAATCCTTTGTAAAATATAAAAATGTAAAAAAAATACCCAATAGTCCAACCATGTTCTACAATAGTGTATGCAAAGTAAACAAATTATGTAATAATACAATCCATGTTAATATAACAGATAGTGTGGAGTTAATATAATAGCAATTGATCCAATAAGAAGCGATAAACATAGCCTTAGGATATGAATCTAAGTACGATAAGACCCTATCTAATGATAGGCCTAATTTCATCGTACGATGAATAGTTGGGTATTTGTCTTGCATAGCTAATTCCAATGGGCTGTTTAAAATGCTATACTAAATGCGTAAAATATTTGATGAATACACGTATTTACCGTGGGTATATGTGGTGTTCATAACACCTAATATAGAATGGAATCAATTTTCCAATGGTATCAATGTGTTCAATGACTAGGATATGGCCTGGAGCCTTAAGGATCATACTCAAAGGGTGCATATTATGCTTGTCTATTTTTTTTTAAATGAATTAAAGTTGCGATTGAATTGATACAAAATTTCAAATTCCTAATAATCTATTTTTTAATTTATTTGAATAATTTTTTTTAAAAAAATGATTAAAATCCTTCAACCTCTATTTTGAATTGCATTTATGAAATATTTAAAGTAATTTGAAATTATTTTTTCAAATCCAAATATAGTCATCCAAATACAGCATAAAGGCCCTTAGGCCCATATACTGTTCGAATTTGTTTTTATGGGCTTAAAGAATATGCATTAGCCCAACGCATATGGGCCCAAAATCTAGACTTCCTTTAGCTTCCATTCTCGTCAGTGTAGCTGCAGAGTGTACAGACTTCGCGGATAAGATTATTCGAAGAAGTGGTATTTCAGCGCACAAGGAAACTATCCATCGAGCAAAGAATTTCATTGTGACAGAGGAGCAAATTTGCGTGGCAATGGCTTCCACAAGTCTTTCGTGGGCTTCATCTTCATGGCTTCAAAATCATAGCTTGACGAAGAAGACGAGTACGGAAACCACAAAAACGACTGACAGAACCTCGGCTTTCACAGTTGTGGCTCAAAAGAAAGCCAAGAAAATACGTAAAGTACGCAAATTTTTGCTTCGCATGAAATGGGTTCTTATGCATTTCTTGAGAAATTTCAGTTTCTTAACTGGGCTCGATGTTTTCCTTCTCCCCTGTGTCTGTCGTTCAGGTTATATTGAAGGAGGATGTGTCAGCGTTGGGGAAAAAGGGGCAGCTGATGGATGTGAAAGCTGGGTATTTCAGGAATTATCTGCTGCCGATGGGCATGGCACAGATTGTGACCCCGGGACTTCTCAAGTAATTCTTCCGCATTCCATCATTATAACATACTCTGAAGTGTGTTCTTTTGGTTTAATTGTGTTGTTATAATGCTTTTTCAATGTGTCTTTCTTGATTCTGGTTGAAATTGATGAAGTGGTTCTAGTTACAAAGTTGTTTTCAGATCATTTTGTATGTGTTTATGGCCTTATGTTAAGGAGAAGGTACGAGGTGGGATTGAAAATAATGTCTCTTTGAAATGAGTGAGTTACTTACCAGTTAACTTCTATTGTTCGGCTGTTTCCTTACTACAGCGCGAAATGAATTTTTGGCCCTCTCTTGTTCTGAAATAGTATGAGAAGAGAGGCTTACTTGACTTGATGATGGCATAGTTCTCTTGTATTGCATGCGGTGAATGATTGTCACCTAATTTTGAACAGACTAAGGATTGGGGGTTGGTAGTTCTACATTCAGAATTCATCAAATTCATTGTATTCTGATTCTTTGTCAGGGAAATGAAGATGGAAGAGGAGAGAATTGAGGCCGAGAAAAAACGAGTAATGAGTTCTGCACATTTTTAAATTATGCATTAATGGTATATGTGTATTGACTTCTCTAATGCTCTTGCACAATGGTTCATAAATGAATCTGGAAAGTAACATTTACCATTTACAATTGGAAAAAGTGGAGTTTGATCTTGAAGAAGCCACATTTTACTGGAAAGTCTTAAAGAACTTTATAATCATGATTTCACTCGGTCAATTTTATTGGAGCAATATTTGAAATTTTCATGCAGTGGATATCATTTGAGCCTAGTTACTTTCTCTCATATCTGGTCTTAGGTAAAAGAAGAGGCACAACAGCTCGCTCGAATTTTTGAGACAGTTGGAGCTTTCAAGGTGAAGCGCAAGGGTGGGCAAGGAAAACAAATTTTTGGAAGGTAAGTCTCGTCGAAATTTCATTAAGCACACGACAAATGTATTCTCTTGTTCCCGACACTGATACATACTCATAATGATAGTGTCACTCCTCAAGATCTTGCTGATATAATCAAGGCCCAGCTTCAGAGGTACTATTTTTCGTGATTCATACCTATGCTATATACATGTCAAGGTCAAGTATGCTTAAATCACCAAAATGTTCAGAAGTTCTTGAACATTTAATGATTTGTATAGTTCCTAGTGCCTTTGTAAGTTTGTATTTTTCATATTGCTGATCATCAATTCGATTTGTTACTTTAAGTTTACAGCTAGTAGGTTATAAATAGTCAAAGATTGTGCCATTACTACTGATATCATAGACATTTAACTATAGTCCCAGCACATACAGTTGTTGCCACAGAGTGCCATGATGCAGATACAAAAGGTAATAAGTAATCAAATTCACCATCTCTACGAAAGTAGTCATGGATCGCTTAGGGTCAACCTATTGCATTCAATCTTGTAAGAACATTACAGAAGAAATTCATATATCTTTCAATGCTGTAGTACATGGATGAGACATACTTGGCTTTAATGAGGCTCACTGCCTCTACATGTTCTGCCTGAGGGGACACCTGCAAACGACCTACTCACTCTCGATTAGATGAATTCTACACTTACCCACACAATCCTTCTGCATTAATTGTGAAAGTACCCTTTTGTGTTGGCTTGAGTTCAAAAATCATGAATTACCTGATTTGAAGGTTACTTCGGCCGAGTTTAACATCTAATTGTCAACCATGGTGCGATCCAGCTCTTTTCATAGTGTTTTCATGATTACTTTTGTAGGGATGTGGATAAACGAATCATCACTCTTCCAGAGATAAGAGAAACTGGAGAATATATCGCAGAGCTAAAGCTCCATCCTGATGTTACTGCTCGAGTAAGGTTGAATGTGTATGCTAACTGAGAACATGGACTTTCTAGAGCAACTCAAAACAGGCCCAAATTCTGTGTCATGGTGTTTTTCTCAAGGTGCGTGCTTAATTGGTCATTCGAATCATTATTTGAGAAAGTCGAAAAATTAAGTCACGTTCTTGTACTCAATCAATGTGTTTCAGTATTGATCAGCAAAGAAGCATATTATATGTTCTGTTAATGTCTCATTCTTGCTTTTGCGCAAATCATTTCCTATATGTCTATAATGGTAAAAGAATGATTGAAATTCCTTTGCATATACTCTACACCGCCACGCTCTAATTTCCACATATATGAGTCTGATCAGCAAAAAAAGGTTGATATTTCATCTCTTCAAATGTTAAAAAGTGTATAAATTTGAGATTTAGGGGAAACTAGTCTCATTCTTATACAATTCAAAGTTCCTTATTGTTTATAAAGTGACGAGAAAAACCTTCAACCTTCAAGCAGATATAAATTTGAGAGTTTTGGGGGCAACGGCTTATTTTTGGTGGTATATTTACATATTTGCCCAATTGAAAACTTAGAAAATTAGTACCTAATACTTTACTTATCATGTTTTCTTGACTCACTACTAAAGTTAGAGATGGAATGTCAACCTCAATGATGAACTTAAGTGAATCAAGAAGAGACTTCATATATGTGGGCGACCGAGCCTGTATTATTATGAGCTTGCACCACCCAAACTCGAAACCACAGACTAATTCACACCCCTTACTTCCTTAGTTTTATTTATTATAATCTGCTGCTGTCAAATAGCACCCAGGCTTTGGTTCCAGATTAAGTTGAGCCATATTAAGATTGAAGTATCATTTAACTTTTATTTGCACTCAAGATTTATGTTATTTATTTATTTACTCTAATGTAGGATTTCATCGAACAAAATGTTGATTTTTACATCTGAAGGAGGGCTTCGTATCTGTAAGTTCATGATTTAATGTACTTAGTTATGAAACTAGAATTCCTCATCCAGTCATCCTAGGCCCCGGCTTATTTTATTTATTGTACTTTCGCACTTGTGTTTTTGAGATCTATTAGCAACTGGGAAATATATTTACTGTACTTGTATCTCCTATTGCAACGTAAATGATTTGTGTAAGTAGCAACTTCCCAGGAAACGTATTATCTAATAAACCACGCATAATTTTTGCAGTCCTAAACTCAAAATTCATGGGAATCAATTGTATGCAGTTTCTGCGCTATGAGTGATTGTTTTCTCTTTCAAGCTATCGTCTTTTCTTATGTTTTCTTTATGACTGTAATTTGTCAGATTGCTTGGTTCTGATTTTGGGACGTACCCCTTTTCTTATTGGACGAGTGGCTATATGCAAACAGTAGTAATATTACATTTGATGTTGCTCTGTTGCTCGTTTTGATTCTAATGACCCCATTTTTCACTATGAACAAAAAGCTATACGCTAATATCAGTAAATTGGATAGACGTTTTTGTTAGCCGAATACGTAATATGAACCAGAAGATGGATAAAAGGGTGCTAGACTCTGATGTGTATCAGCAGAAAAGGGTTCAAGAAGAAAGGAAGTTGGTGTTCCTTAAGAATGAACTTTGATTAAGTTTACTCAGTAAGCTTATGGGGTGTCTTTCATATTATGTTAAAGTCTATGATTGCTTGCACATGTAGATAGTTGTTGTCTTTATGAACTTTATGCAAGAAAAGGGCAAAATCTCAAGTGTTTGTTTGGTTTTATTCTTAAGATGCTTTTCTTTTATGTTTGGAAGATAGAGATGAGTGTGTGTATTCTTGAGAGTTTTTAATATAAAAGTAAGTTAAGATACATTGAACTGTGTGTTTTGTAAATATGTAAAGATGGATATTCATGATGTTTTTTGCTATCTGAAAAATAAAAACAAACAGAGCCCACTTGGATTTTTGCTAAGAAAAGCAATTAAGTTTGCCTTTCCACTTTACTTGACATAGAAATTTCAGTTGAATTCTAGCACTCCATCTGCTATGTTCAACTCATAAAGCAAATGAATTATATATGTATAAACAACTTATAAGTTTGATTAAGGTTAGTTTTATAGCATAATGCTTGAAATATCATTTATTAAATATTAGATATTTTCGGAAAAATACCATTTATTATCTGGAATATATCTGTGAACGGGAAATTTTAGCTTGTTTTTGTTTATATTGAGATTCAGGTCAATTTGTAGGTAGTATATTACATTTGTCATGTGATGTGATTTTAGTTACTTTTGGTCGGGTTCGACTTTAAACATAAAGTAGAAGTTTTGTAAACCTCAGGTGAGGTGACTGTAATTATGCCAAACCTCAGGTGAGGTGACTGTAAACATCATGTGATGGATATTTGTAATTATGGGTTATTTGTTAGACAGTTACAAATTTCAGTTTCCATTCATTTTGGTCAGTTCACCCATAAAAATGGATGGAAACGGGTTATTTGTTAGACGGTTACAAACTTTAGGGAGTATTTATAATTTTCAAAAAATGAGGGAATATTTATAATTATGCTAAATTTCATGGAAAGTAGCTGTAATTTACCCATATAACCTACATTTGCATAGGAATCACAATCCTAAGATTTTTGTTAAAACTTACAGTAGTTGCCGGTGAAGGCAAGAATATTCTGCAGGTAATTATGTGGATCAATTACATGCATTTTTATATGTTGAACTAGCAACATCATGTTCAATAATTGTGTACTTAGGATAAGATAACTAAGACACTTAACCTAATATATTCTCATGTTCTCATTCTAAGAGGTCAATATTTCCATTAGTGTGGAAGTTTGTTAAACGAATCGAGTCGGGTAGAATACATTGTTCAAGCTGGTTTGAATTTTTATCGATTTTGATATTTTTATTTGAATTTAGTTTCATTAATAATCAATAATTTCAGTTGAATCAAACGTGAATTTTTTAATATATTTTGTTATTTTTTCACTGATTGAATTGAGATTCAGTTGAATACTTATCGAACAGGATCTTTTATTTTATTTTGATTTGTTGTATTTAACAAATCAAGTTTAAATAAAATTTTAATGATTTATCTCGGGTTAATTATCAAAAAACTTAATTTATTTTTAATTGATTGATTCAAATTGTCGTTTGTGGGGAAAAACTTAAACTTTGCATATTCTTTCTTTTTCTTTCTTTTCGCCCACAAGTGTGACAGTCTATTGAATTCGAGATTAATTCCAAATCGCGTCTAGTAATTGTCATTGCTTGAGAATTTTACACACGATGGAATTCAAAGATGGGACTTCTAGCTAGATATGTCGATCCCATGTTTGTGAATATAATGGGTGTTGAGATATTAAATAATATTTTTTTTAATATTTTAAACTTTTAGATAATGTAATCGTTCATATTGTATTATTGTCCACCCATATTATTTGGGGCAACACCATTTTAAAGGGTCTAATGACACGTGTAGATTGGCCCACCATGATTAAAAAGACAGTAGATACCGTTCGTGGTTTGGCAATCGTACGACAGATAATTTTTCACAAGTTTAATATTTAAGTCAACTGAAAATACTTAGGATATTTAATTTTTATTTGTGACATAGTATCTCAGAGTATCTACAGATAATTCCTCCAAGCATAAAAAAATATATAAAGAAAAGAACCCTCCATTTTCCAAGACTAATTTCATTATCATTGATTTTAGTATATCAAGCCGACAACTGGAACTTCTCAATCATTTTTTATCTAAACTATTTTTTATGTTCTTAGGTATTACCCGTTTGATTGTGTTGGAAATAATGCACGTAGTTATCACATCAATACACATTGCATGTAATGAGTTTCGATGATTATCTCAATATATTGGTATAACAATATGTAGCGGAAGTAATTAGTGAACCCCGAACCCTTTTTTTTGCCTACAAATTTTTTACGATCTCATGAATCTGCAAGCACGTTCTTTACAAATCTTATTATGAACACCCTATTATCGGTGTGCAGAAGAGGAAAGGTACATGGTCCCGTTTCTACAAAAAATGTTAAATGATGTGGTGTGTGATAGGGGATGTATCTCATACACACTGAAAAGACATAAATATCCATAAAAGAGGTAAAAAATACACATGGGCCCTGTGACCCGCGTACAAGACAGTCGGGTTGCTACCTGCCACCCGAAACCCGCTCAAGAAGACCCGAAATTTAGACCCTTGGTCATATGACAACTAAAGCCTTGAGATGAGGCCACGTTTATCAGGCAAGTACATACGTTTAGCTCTATAAATACTCCTGTTCCACCACATTAATGGTAAGACTTATTGATAGCATTCAATCTAGTACTCTACTTGGATCTCACTTTTGTCATCTCGAACTTCGGCTAACTTAAGCATTGGAGGGTCTTCGCCGGAGACGATCCCGGCCAGACTCACGTTTGCTGTCTTCTCAGGTACCACTACTTTTTAGATAACAGGTTGAGATCACAAGTATAGACGCCATCAAGGATCACTTTTTGCCACCCGAATCAGTGTGTACTGATCTATCCAGATTAGATGACTTACAACGATGCATTATCCATTTTAACTAGAGTCTCATGGATTCGTTTATGAGAATAGAAAAACTGTGAATTTATACGTTGGTTGTGTCAATAGATATGAGATGATTGTACGCACTCATTACCACACTTTATAACTAAAAACTAAGCCCTTTCTTGAAATAATTAAAAAAAGATCATATTAATAGAAAAAAGCATTTTAATTCTTTTAATATATATATGGGGAGAATTTTGTGGTGTTGAATGGCCGGCAAAAGCGGGAAATGATATTGTTAGTGTTGGATTAGGGGTGGGTGGGGTGGGGTGAGGTGGGGGCGGGGGGGGCGGCGGCAGGACAATTAATCACAGGTTGCATTGCACCGATCATGCTACTACTGTTTGCATCGATAATCATGGCCACATGATGCGCTGTATAGAACTATAGAGTATAGACCCTAAGCCTTCTAAAAGTCCTACACACACCCGCATGTGTCTCTGTGTGCTTCTACACGCACTGTTTAGCCTATTTTTTGAAAAATTTTAACTTGAATCAATTATATGACGTGTGTAATATATTTATCGTGTACAATATAAAAAAATGATTAATTATATAAAAATTGTATCACACTTGTTCTATAATTATTTTAGTTCGATCAAATTTGATTGGGACAAAATTTTCTCTATTTCTTTAACACATAATTTTTTTTTTGCATGTTCGCTAAAACAAAAAGGTGGCATTTTGCATTTACCTCAAGAAACACACATGTCCTAAACTTTGGCATTGAAAGAATTTGGCCAAATATTTTCAGTAGTTCCTCGTATTTACTTTTTGTCCCACTTTATTCCATTATCAGTTAAGTATATTTCACCATCGTTATTGACTATCAAATTTTAATTGAATTTAAATGTACTTTTAATAATTTGTTAGTTATTAAAAAAATTATATATTTCAATAATAATATTATTTTCTAAATAAATAAAACTACAAATATTGATGAAACAACTACTAATCATTCGGAAAGTAAAATTAAAATATACTCACGAGTGTGTGTTTATTATTAGTATTAGGTGTGTTATGGAAAGTTGAGAACCAACCAGGTGTCAGTTGCGGAGAGGAGCCAGCTCAAGGATGGCGTGTGCTGAGTTGTCAAATGATGGCTCCTGATGAGCTGAAATTGTACACACATGCCACGTATGGGGCAACCCCATGCATATCCAATCCCGACTGATGATGTATAGCACCTGATGCAGACAATCAAACTGCACCTTTCATGCACCAAATTTTTAGTGGCCAAGGGACTAATATTTGAAACAACCAAAAGGGGTTCAAATTTAAAAATTGCAATGTGGACATTATTAGTCCACTATGGACAATTAGGCCAAGCATTAACTAACTTTTGGCCTCCTACAAAACTCGTGGTGCACAAAATCGAGGGACTTTAATTATCCATAAAATTTAATTTAGTCGGTGAAATTAAAACTTCGATCCTATGAAATAAAAGTTCATATCTCATCAATAATGGTAAATATCTATTTACTTTAATAATAAGTATAAATTATTATTTATAATTGGTCTTGATCTTTGATATGTTGATTGTTATAGCTGTTGACGGTTAAAAATTATAACGTAACTGAAATTAGTATTACCATGTGATTCTTGGATAAGTTTATTTTGACTTGGGTTTAGCGGGGAAAAAAGGAAAATTCTAGCTCGAACCTGGCTCGACAAAACCTGAACCAATCATATGACAAGTGCAATACACTTATCGTGTGATTGGTGTACAATACAGGAAAAGTGACCAATCGCATAACAAGTATATCACACGTGCTTTATGATTGATTTGGTTCGGCTAAACCTGATCCGAACAAAAAAATTTCAGAAAAAAATTATTGCATTTGCTACATAATTAATAATTTAATTTGAACCTTAATACGCACTGTTCCTGGTTTGTAACTTCTTGTCGTTTTAACAACTCAATTAGATGGTAAATGTTATCATCATAACCATAAATAAATAAAAATTGATCAATTTAATTCGGGTGGCAAGTAGCGATCCTTGGTGAGGTCAATGCTCGCGATCTCAATCTATAACCCAGAATGTAGTGGTACCTGAGAATAGAAAACACGTCAGACTAGTCGGGATGGTCCCGGTCGAAGACCCTCTGCTGCTTAAGTCAGCTCAAGTCCGAGATGGTAAAAGTGCGATCTAAGTAAAGTAGTAGATCGAATACAATCAATAAGTCTTACTATTAATGTGGTGGAACATGAGTATTTATAGAGCTAAACGTATGTACCTGCCTGGTCCACGTGGCTTCATTTCAAAGCTTAAATTGTCAGAAGACAAAGGATGCAGATTTCGGGTCTTCTGGGGTGGGTCTCGATCTCAACGACCCAACTGTCTTGTGTGCGAATTCTAAGGCCCATGTATAAATACACATTTTTAGGGATATTTATGTCTTTTCAGTATATATGAGGTACAACCCCTGTCACAATTATATGACAAATATAATATCATGTACTATCAAATTTGGCGTGAACAAGAATTTGTTGGGGGTGTGTTTGAGGAGTTTAATGAATGAAAATGCATGATTAGAAGCAAAGAGGTGTTTAAGGTTGAAGTTTGAAGGATTAGGAGCCCCCACTACATGTGCAGATTTGAAGGAATCCCCTTAATCTCTCCCCGCTTTCTTTGTATTTAGACATCTCACGCAATGTGTTCACATGCTTCCCTTCACAATTATCACCAAAACGTGCACTCACTATGCAACCCCCCTCCCTACATAATTAATTATATCTAATTACCCAATTAATTTTAATTAGATAATGACAACCTGTAATGAGGTTATTCAGCACCTAATTGGTTGGTATCTCTAATCTTATGATATTTTGCTTCTTCTTTTATGAGCGATTCTTAGGTGAATAACTGGTTCAGTTAACTAATGTAGCCAGTTTAGTTGGCAAAGTTGAAACCCCATGGCTATAAGGACTTAAATCCTACCAATGTGTGATATTATTTTATTTTAATAATAGTTATTGATCGATTTTCATAATCGTTTATTAATTAATTTTATAAGTATTTGATATTGATTATGGATGTATTAATTATTATAATTATTAATGATTAAAATTGATGATGTGATGGTAACTGAAAACTTAAAAAAGAAAAAAGAAAAAGGAAAATGGTTTTTAGTTAAGAATTTTGCTTGAAAAGTTAGGAAAGTGTTAAGTTGAATAGTTAGGTGTGAATTGGTGGGGTGAGAGCTACAAGTGAAGTGATCAGGTGATCAAACACAGCAAGAAATTAATTAACAGCTTTTTAAAAATATTGTTATAATCATGTTTATTTTTATTTTAAATAAATAATATTGATTAATGTATATGTATTAAAAAAAATACATACAGATGGATATACACATGGGATCAGCACTTTTCCAGCCCATCCTTCCTATCTATTTGTACTTAATTTGTCATTTAATGAAACAGATAATTCTCACTCAAAAATTTGAGTGATTATAGAAAAATTTAGTGTTCTGTTCATATTTGATCACTTTTTGATTGTATATTAATTATATTATAAGTAAAATTTATTACATTTATTTTCATCAACCTTAATTCAAACTGAAATATTATTTTATTTTATAATAATAAAAGAAAAAAATAAATTGGAAAAACCTAATCCACCACTTTTAGTTGTGGTGTTGGTTACTTATGCCTAACCCTAGCCATCCCATACCACTCTAATATCTCTCTCTCACACTCAATTTAATATTTTTAATATTTATAGTAAAATTGATCACTTTTTTAAAATTGTACGATAAATTATGGATTTGAATTTGGCTGAATATTTCTTTTATTTCTAATTTTCGTTCGATGAAAAAGAAAGAAAAAGGAATTGAAAATATATTTTTAAATAAGAGAAAAAGAAAACAAGGGAAAAAACATAAAAAGATGCCCTCATCACTCACTTTTCGTGAATGAAAGGCAACCATGAATAGCAACCACTTAACCACTCAAAGAATTTCAACTTCAAATATTCAAAGAATTCATAACAAATATTAATTAATAATGACAATTATGATTTTATAACCCCAAAAAAAAGAAAATAAAAATTGTTGTAAGTTGTAACCAAATAATTATTCACATTGATCAAATGTCAATCCTCCTCCACACCCACCTAGCTCAGTAGTGGCAATCCACCAGCGGCGCTGCGGCGGAGAAGACGAGGGGCTGTTGGTTGGATGAAAACTGGTGGAAGTTTGCGTCACGGCGGTCGTCTTCCGGCGGCGCCGGTAGGTTGAGATCCAAGGCCAACACGTTTCTTGTCTTCTCACCAACATCATTCGACGACGAATCGTTAGCGCTTCTACTAGTAGTAGTAGTAGTAGTGTTAGTCGCCATCGCCGCCGGCGCCGGCCTGTGCCTTCTCATGTGGCCTCCCAATGCTTGGCCCGACGCAAACTCAGACCCACAAATCGAACACTCGTGAATTTTGCTCTTGTTGATCTGATGATCGACATGGAAAGTCTTGTAATTGGGCGATTGTGTTGAATGTGGCGGAGGAGCTGGAACAGTGTTGATGAGCTTAGAAGATTCCCCTTCTTCTTCATATTGTTGATCTTCCGGCGGCGGCGACGGTGATTTTTTCTGATCGATATCTGTGGTGGGCTTAGGCTTCTTGTGGCTCGCCCTGTGGCCACCCAATGCTTGAAAGGACGGGAAAGCTCTGCTGCAAGTCTTGCACTCGTAAACATAGATGCCCACTTTCCCGGCGGTGGTGGTGGCCATTTCCGTGAACTTCCGGCTGCTGAATTTGTCCTCCGCCGCCTTGATTTCTTCCTCTGATTGTGAAGAGAAACCGCCTTGGGCCAAAAGAATCAAACAGTTGGCCATGTCCTCGTCTTCCTCGGTGGTTGTAGATACTCCACTAGAGGTAGTCGGAGATGAAACCAACGAATGACCTCTAAACTCACCGCCGCCGCCGCTGGAGGAGGCGGAGGACGAAGGGCGTAGCCGCTTGGTGCGCTTCCCTTTAACGATGGTTTGATCGTTGGAGGCGGAGAAGTCTTCCAAGATTTCCATATCCATCATATCCCAAACAAAAGAATTGTAAATAGGATTGGAGAGAAATATTACAAGAGTTGTAGTGAGTGGAAGTGTAAGAAAGTGAAGAGGAGAGTGATGAGAGAAACTGTGAATGGGATAGTACTCACCTCTGCACTCCTCTATATATATATATATAGTGTAAGTATTAATTTGTATGTATATCTGTAGTGACTTGTGAGGGATATACTGTAAGTTTTAGAGTGTGTGGAGTCAAAAGCCACCCTCCTCAACACTGAAAATTCTAACTCGAACCTGGTTCGATCAAATTTGAACTAATTAAATGATAAGTGTAACACACTTGTCATGTGATTTGTGTATAATTTTGAGAAAAGTGACTAATTACATATCAAGTGTACCACATTTACCTTATAATTGATTTGATTCGGCCAAACTTGGTCCGGATAAAAAAATTTCCCCCAACACTTACAATCAAATAGTTGCCCTTAATATTAAGGCCTTGTTTACTTGTAAGAATTGAGTTGGATATCCAAACCAATATCTTGGTTACTTACATTTAGGTAAATAGATGATTAATTATGATAAATAGATGATTAAAATAAAAAAATATTAGTGATACAATTTAATCACATCCTATATTTTATCCATCAATAATCTATCACTACTTAATCATATTTCTTAAAGTAAACGAGGCCTAAGTGCATCTTTTATCACACTTTTATAGGGAAAATGCAAGCAATTACTTGTGATATTGCAAATGAATAAATTATCCCCGTATAAAAAATAAAATAGCAAATTTACATTTTAGGGAGGTAAATTGCTCAATTTTAGAGAATACCTGGAGGTAAATTGTTAATTTTTTTCGTAAGGGGGGTAATTTGCTCATTTGCAATATCACAGGAAGGTAAATTGCATTAAACCCCACTTTTATATAATATAGTATTATAAATTGATAAATATAAATTTTTTAAATTAAAAATGTGATTAAATTAAATTATAATTTAAAAATAGAATGGCATATAATACACACATACATGTGACATAGGTATATGATAGAAAATCATTTATCTCTTACAACTGAGTACAGCTTTTTTATTATAAAGGAATTTTATAATTTTATATTTTATTTAGTATAATTTATTGAAATTATAATATGTTCATTTTAAAATATATGAATTCATTCAGCAAAAATAACGTAAAATTATTTTATAGTAACAAATTCAGACTACTTCCGACTTACTAATAGGTGTTTTATCCTGCGCACTTAGACTACTAGCAAATAGCAATAACAGTTATTTAACAAAAAATAAAAATAAAAGAATAAATATTAATAACGCATACAAAGCATATGTATCATTTTTGTAATATAAATGATGCTTTCATTAATCAATTAATGAGATAACTTGTGGTTGATGTCAATGAAATTCGTAGCACATTTATGTATATATTTAATTAGCTCATTTAAAGCTAAAGTCAGGTAACTCATCTGTACTACTAATCACTCTACACATACGTTGTTATTATTATTATTATTTTTAATATGCTTCACTATTTCATGATTTGAATAGAAATTCAGGGTAACAATTTTTTTTCTTTTTTAAAAAAAAGCATATTGCATTTTACACATAACGTACCATAATACTGAACGAACTTAAAATAAAAAATCCAAATAACAAAATTAAAAAGGTCTTACACAATGGCCATGTTGCACCAATCTATGTGTACAAATCCAAATCATTAATATATATACTTAAGAATGACGATTAGGTGGTTCAATATTGACACCTTTGTTCTTGTCAAAAACAGACCGTATTTTTGAATTTCAACGAAAAATTGAAAAATCAATTTTGATCCTCAATAACTACTTAATTAACGAGGCACTTATTAACTAATTATCTTATATATATGGGGGTGAAATGCAAAGGTAGGGGATCACCAAGAGAATGATGTGTAACCGAAAATAAAATTAAAAGAGAGAGAGAGAGAGAGAGAGAGAGAGAGAGAGAGAGAATTATAGGGTGTAATTAGGAGAGAAAGGTGGAAGGAAGGTTGGTAGTAACGTTTTTAGGCATAATTGGCAGCGAAAGTCACGAATAAACACAAGCATTAAAAGCAAAGGGGGATGGCACGTTAAAAGCGTGCTCCACCTCATTCACTACACTACTCCCCTCCATTCTCTTCTTAAACTTAAAGAAAAGTATACTATTTTAAGAGAGAGAGTGAGAAGGGGCGAAACCAAACAAGATTCGGTTGCCTTTCAAGCTAACCCACAACCTCTTTTCATCTACCATATATTTATATTGGCTCCCCACTATTTATCCACTCCATATACTTTACTATATCTATCTATATATTTATTTATTTTTCATGAATTAATTTAATATTACTCAATTGATAATATTGTTGAATTAATTAGGTTCGAAAAATAGAATTCGACGAGCATTTAAATGACGTAATCCAAGCGTAGGTCAAATACAAATCAAGAAAATTGAAATCGGGCTATCTAAAAAATAGAAGAAACTAGCTTAAATAAAGAAAATTCCAAAAAAGGGACAACGCAGTGATTTATTTCAGGTTAACTCAAAAGACCCTTAGTAGTTTAAAGAATAGACATATCTCATAAAATACAAGCGTGTCGATACATAAACCGTTTGATAACTCATCGTCTTATGTTCCAACTTCTTAACAGTACATAAGCTCCCAAAACACATTCACCTTTTATTCAACTGTCACATAAATTTTTGTGTTAAAACATATATAATTATCAAAAAAAATTTGTCCGGATCAGGTTTGGCCGAACCAAATCAATCATAAAGCAAGTATGATACACTTGCTATGTGATTGATCACTTTTTTTGAAATGTATACAAATCAACATAATAAATATATTGCACTTGACATATAATTAGTTCAGATTCGACCGAACCAAGTTCGAACTAGAATTCCCCACAGTTAACAAGTGCAAAGTCACCAAAATGCACATGTCCAAGGGAATAAAGAGTTGGGTAGGGACACTAATGTCCATTCACAAGTGGGCTTTGGAGTGATGGAGTGGAAAAGGATGCTACAGAGTGTGTGCACCCTCTGCACCATACGAGTATCTGTCCATCCCTATTAAATTTATTTTTTCTAATATTTAAAAAAAAATAAGAAAACATGATTAATATACATTTTTTTTTATAATTACGGATATTTATACATTTTTGTTGTTAATCAATTGATTGAATTGATATCACTCTCTTTCAAGAAGAAGAGGATCCTGAGTTCGAATTCAAATTGTTCCGGCATGCATATAACATATTCGATTTAAACTATAAATACTGCCTAAAAAACGGACCAGGATTACAGTTTCAGCCCGGGCGCTATTTATTAATTTTACTTACTTGTACTAATTTCCTGTACTGGCTTAATATTTTGGATTTATTTAATTAAATTGATTGCGCAATTCCAACACATACATATGCAGGCTGGTCCATTTTCACTTAATTGCCAGTTGCCATGTACTTTTATATGTATTGCCTACTACTAAAAAATGAGAAAAGAATTTGAGCTTTTATTAGTCGAAAATAATTTCTTATTTATTTGACAAATTGTGGCTTGATCAAAGATATTTTAAGAGAGATGCAATTAGTATAATTAATTACGTAATCAACAACTTGTTGATTGACTTGATAAGTTTTGGTACTTTAGTTGGAGCAAGTGGCTTTTGTGAAGTGAGTTTGAATAATTTCAAACTAGTGTGTTACCCTTCCTATGCACGGATTAATTTAATTACGATTAAAATAGTATTTTATGATTTTTTTTAAAATATTTGAAAGTCAATTAAAAAATATATAAGTTAGACGAATAATAGCAAGTTACCTTTATTTAATAGCAAATGAGGTATAAGATTATATTTATTTAGCATTAATTAATTAATACCAAGAGTCATAATTTTCTTTTCTTGGAGAGAGGAATAAATAACTTTTCTGATTTTATTTTATTTTTGGGGGAGACATGTTCTTTCTCAAGTTTGTTTTTTATTAAAAAATAAAAATAAAAAAGAAATAATTTTTAAAATTGTCCTTTTCTATAGCACGAAGAATCTTATTCTTTTCTTATGGATCTTAAATTTTAACAAAAAAATAAAATAAAAATCAAATTCACCATAATTCAATTCGAACTTTGAATCATATTTAATATTGTCTTGACGATAAGTTAATTAATCACTATCAAGACAATTTGGTAAAAAATTTCTTAAATATAGTTCGAGCATGAAAACATAAAATATAAAAAATAATAATGTAAATTTTATATTATACTAATATGATATAATTCACACTGTCGTATTTTTTAATACTAAAAAAAGAAAAAGAGAATATACTAGAAAAGACGTGCTCACAGCCAATGACAATTGGTGTCCTTCACGTATATTCATCTCACAAGACTAATTGCTGCCCAGCTTTTTTTTTTTTTTTCGCTTATTATTTTAATTGCTATCCGAATTGGGATTTTAGTAAATTCTGGATAAGAATTAAAAAATGTTCAAATATCGTACAATTAAATGTCATATCATTTTTTTTAATATAACAGTATTTTTTCTTTTGTAACGCACGCACTCAAGTTTGAAAAAAAGACTTCCGATAAAAAAATTTGAGCTCAAATCGTAAGTTGTTCCACAGGAACATCTTTAATGCAACAATTCAGAGTTACTGATGGCATATTATTACTTTAATTTAGATAATAACTTTAAAATAATAATTCTAAATAAAGGAAATAATATCTTATCTTTAAATTAATGTTCAGAAAAAGAAAATATTATTATTAATTTTCTGGACGTATAAACTAAATAAAAATCTTAATGAGTCGGAGTAACAATTTTCAAATCCTAAATACGATCATATATATATATATAAATATATAAATTATAATATAAAAATAAAAATCAACCGTTTCGGCTGGTCATAAAATAATTATTGTTTTATCATATTCAAAACAAATTGATAGATGAATTCAACCAATTTAAAATTATTAGATCGGAGTCGACAAAAGGGTACATTATAACATGTTATCACAATGACTATTGTTACACAATCATTAATTTTAAAAGGGTAATTATAATTTTTTAAAACATCGAATGAGTATTTATAATTATGACATATCTCAAAAAAATTCGTTGTAATATACCCTCGTAAAAATACTTGCCTCCATAATTCAATGACCAACAGTGCGTCGAGAATATATGCCCAATTAGGTCAAGGGAACCGTAGATTTTAGGTAACAAAAAGGATGACTTATCTCTTTGTCCTAAATTGCATTTCAATTACCAAATAATCTATCAAGTTAGACCAACTATAATAAAGTGGAATAGCAAAAATCTGAAAATAGTTACATATTAATTAATTAAAATTTCAAAAGTATAATTGCACCTCCATTCGCCAAACAAGTATTGGGATCGATGGATTGAAGTTATGAATTTCAAATTTTTAGTATCGAATTATTTGGAAAATATTAAAAATTTTAAAAATGTCCTAATCCATATTGATGAATTTCAATATATATTTTTTTGATATAAAGTCATTTAAATTTCTTTTCTCCAAATACTTCCTTTATATCAGAATATAGGCCGAATATGGATAATAGTAGTGTGAAGCACGTAAGGTGCATAGGCTGTTGCAAATTTATTCCAGCTTTAGACATAATTCTTGTACCAAACTAAATTTAGTCACGTTGATTTGATACAGAAGGAGTAAAATGTCATGATGCTTCTAAAAGTCACAAGAATATATATCACAATAAGATGAAGGTTGGTTCGTATAACTTTTGGTCGATTTTTTAAATGTGACTGATTCAAATAAATTATTAATATATGTGTATATATATATATATATATATATATATATAAAAGAAAAAGAAAAACATAGGCATGCAACTAAGAGCCCGTTGTCTATTTTCCTAAGTGAATCAGAATTTGAATGGACCTCATCGACCAAGAATTGTCAATTACCACTTGGAATTCCCTCTTGCTTAATTAGTTCCAAGTCTAAGTCCACCACATGACCTTTTATATATCCAAACAATAAAATATAATAAAAATAAATGTCAATAATGGAGCATGATGATAACATACCACAACATTTTCTACTATTTTGATCTTAATTGGTGAGGCTTAATTTAGTTCGGAATTGAGACCCAGTGATTAAAAATTACTGATTCATACCCCACCAATGTTATTGATAGTAATTATTTTTCTATTTTGATAGTAGTTATTGATTAGATATAAATGTTGACATTGAAAGTGATAATTAGTATATTGATGATAGAATTTTCGGTATTTGATATTACGATGTGATTGTAATCGATTTACTCAAATAATTAAAAAAAAAAAACCTCTCGAGTGAGTACCAAAGATGTTTGTGTGTGTTGGTGGTGATGGTGTAGGAGGAGAGGCTATTTTAGTTGGTTGCAGCTAATGCTGCATACAGAAATGAAGGGAAAATCAAACATTGATACTGACTTTATGCCAACAACTCTAACCATCTCAGCTTTCACATATTCATATTGTGCTTTTTATAAGATTTTTAAAAGTTTACAAAATATTATAATGTATTTGATAAGTATTTGTAACTTAATTTTTAAAATATTAATAAATCCTTTCAAATCCGACTATATTAATTACAAAATTATTATTATCAACCATTTTATAAGTTGAGGCCTTTAAACTCACCTAAAGGTACGAAAGGATCAATAGTACAACGATAAACTTTAAGTTATTAATACTTAATTTTTGCCACCCTCATAATTAATCCCTACCCAAAAAACTCATAATTAATTGTTGAAACACGCATTAATATTGATTAGTACTGCGTTACATCTTAATCAAGAAGTAGGCAGTGACCCCTTCTTTTCCTCGTACATTTAATTTTCGAACTCTCATCCATAAAATATGATTTTTAAATAATAACCTATGAATTCCGAAAAAAGGGGAATGAATGGCTCCATCAGAGTACTGTCTGTTCTTCAGCTGTGAAACAGCAAACCAGACCGTCGGTGCGAATGTAGCGATTCTATCAGAGCTTTGATTATTTAACCATAACTCTCACTGAAAAAAGCTTTATTCAAATTGTCATATGGAACACAAACTTCAGATCTAATGAGCAAGTTGGAGACTTTCGGACAACCATGGTGAAGGTTATCTACTTTGACAGGATACTCATACATAGATAAATTATTAGGGAGAGAGTGCAAACAGCAATTATCTAATATAACGAAAAATCACCGCAACAATAGGCTTCATATGAACCATAGAACGTCCGAGAGTGCACACCGGGATGGTTTCACATGAGGAGTTACAGTTACAGGGGAGTCAAACCAACAACGCCTGCCAATTGCAATATAAGAGAAGATACGTAAACGAACGAATGATGTTTGCTGCCTACAAAGGATAAAAGTCCAGATGATATGCTTATAAGAGCAAGCTAACATTCTGGAGAAGACTGAACAGAATTAAAGATGCAGCTGGAAATATATACAGTGAGGCTACATCTCTTCAACCTAATATGACATGTTTATAGGTGAGTGCAACCCTGCAGTTTAAATATCTGTTTCTTTCTAAATGTATGTCTATATAAAATCAATTTCCCAATTTCATTTCCTCTTGTAATTTAACCTCAGATCATTATTCTGAAACATTGTCAATTTATTGAGGACATATCAAATAACGACCAAGAAATCTATGGTCCAACAAATGAAGACGCAGGTGTTACGGATTGTGAAACAAAAAAGGCAGTGTTTGATGTGTAATGCAGGAACCCAAACCACTGGAAAATATCCTGGTCAATTCCATTTCCCACTCCAAAACAGAAAGGAAGAAACAGGAAAAGATACATGAAAGAAACAGGGAAAACAACCCCTCAAGCACTGAATACCACACAAGAAAATTAGCGTGTATTTTCAACATGAATCATAACTACAGTTCTCTAACCAAATAAAGGCTTTTTATTGTCAATGCCACAAAAGCTTCATCAGAGAGACAAATACCAGGTCAAACTTCTCAATTAGTGAGTTGACCGCAATTTCATCATGTGAGACTAAGTATATGAAAACAAGCACAACTGATCTTCACCGGCTAAAATGTATCAGTATTTCTTCAGGATCCGCATAGCATATCCAAATAGGAGCAATGTAAAACTATTAGCCAATGTGCAATTATTAGGTCTAATATATGGTGTTTGATAGTGAGCTATGTTCTCAGTGTCAATTTTTTATTTAGTTCCTTTTTCTTTTGGCTACAAAAAGGAATAATGGGTATTGCTCTCAAACAGAAATATAGGGATTGTTAGCAGAGTCAATAAAAATTTTACTCCCTCTCTCTCTCTCCCCCGCTCTCTCTGTCTCTCTCTAGTTTTTTGGCCAATAGTTGTTTGCCAACTATAGGTTTGTTAGCACTAAAAGAAGATTACCTACTGATCATCAAAGGTTATTAGCTGAGTTCATGAACCGCTTAAGACAACTGGTCTAGTTCTGCTAGGAGAACAATGACAATTGTGACAACCAGAAGCATTGTTTTGGACGGTTGTGTCTAAAAGATAACAGACTGTGGTGATTATTACTTACATTTTGAGAAAGTACCAGCCCCAAGTTCAGTATGTTTAATGAAGTACCAGCCCCAAGTTCAGTATGTTTAATGCAAGAAATTGACATTTAAAGTAAAGTTTGAGCCTGCATAGGATAACAGAAGTAGAGGAAAAAAAGTTGCATACCACAAGCCAAACGTCCACCAGCATTGCCAGTGGTAAGACTGAGTTCATGACCGCCTGCATCCCAAAGTATTTAAGTGAAGATGGGTCAAAATTACAGGCAAGATATGAAGCCATCCCAGAAATTTGGATGAAAAGAAAACTAGAAATATAGAAGTTTACCCTTTCCAAGATCATCCTCAAGCTCATGAACCACAAGAGCTCTTCCAACAACTGAGTTAGGACCAGTCAGAGGTATCTGCACATTTTTAATAACAAAGATTCATTACACAAAGATGGATAAAACAAAAAATGGATCTGATAACATGTCTGCAGACAAATGTAGAAGTCTAGCATACAGAACCTGACTGTCCACAATTGTTGCTTCAGCCACACCTGCATCAATCACATTGCACCAATTAAAAAATAAACTGCCAGAAATACCAAGCTTATGAAAGAAAATATATCGAAAATGGGCCAAAATTACCATCAGCATTAGCAACTATGTTTCCCAGGTCACCCGCATGACGGACTTCATCTTCAGGAGCTCCATGTGTTAAGCCGCTTGGATTAAAATGTGGTCCTGTTAGCAACAAGAGGACATAAATTTTTATGTATAGAAAATCTCATGAAAAATAGAAATTTTAGCTAGTCTAAATCTCAAAACATAATAAAGCCCTAACCTGTTGAAATACATCCATTTGTAGTGTCACCGAACTCATGCTACAATCACAAAAGAAAACAGAACTTAGACTCATAACTTCCGAGAGGGCAAAAGTTCATCCGAATTCATCAGCTAATGCATAAATCAACTTGTTGAAAAAACACTCACCAGGTGAAACCCGTGTTTTCCTGGAGTGAGGCCGGTGATACGAACATTAACTGTAGTGGGGCCTAAACACCGAAAACGCGAGCAAGAAAGTGGAAACAAAACGTCAGACGACAAATACACAAACAATGCATGCTTGTAAGTAGACAATCCAGTACGGGGCAGCGAGCCAAGAGTTAGTAAATCCCATTTCAAGAAAATGGTCCTTTGCAGGTTATGAAATCCCAAGCACAAAATTAGCAAGCCCCAGCTTAAATTCGCAAATAGCCACATATAAAAATAGAAGTAAGGTGTTTGGTGAAAAGACTGAATGAGAAAGGAAGTTGACCATCATCTTCCTGGGTGAGAGTGACAACGCCCTCCACACTCGAGGTGCCCTTAAGAACAGCGACGGCCTTCTTGGTGGCGGCGACGACGGTGAGTGGCTTGGGGGCGGTAGCAGCCGCGAGAGACAAGAATGGGCGGACGTTTGCCTTGAGAGCGACGCCGTGGAAGGAAGAGTGAAGCGGGAGAGATGGAGATGAAGCAGTGGAAAGGTTGGGGAAGAGGAGAGCTTGGTGGGCTGCTGGAACAGCGGCGGAGAGAACTGTGTGCGCAGCCATGACTGCAAGCGCTGCTTGCATCCGGATTGGATTGGATGAGATTAGGTGATAATGATTGGGTGGAGAGTCGAGCGAGAGCTTCAGAAGGGATTTAGCGCTTCTGGTTTCTTGTATTCGATTGACCACGTTTTTTAAAAGTCGCTTTAACAAGCAAAGAGGACATGTCAAATGATAGGGATTTTATTGTAATTGCATTAACTAATTCCCCAAAAAAGCATCTAATTGGGCCTTGATCAGTGGCCCATAGCTATGTGTAGACCCAGCAATTCGATGGGCTGGGCTGACCCGACTCCACATTCGGATCCTGGATCTATGCCCACTTTTCTTTAGAAAATACCCGGTTCGGAGAGTCCTCAGTCTTCACCTGCTCGGCCCTCTAATGGCCGTGGAATCCTTCACCAAAACCAAACATAAACAGTTATCACAGCTTTGCAGAAACCCCGTTCCCAATTTCGATGGAACCCAATTCCCACTCCATCCGAGTGCTCGTTCGCCCACCTCCTGCGCCCACCCACCCCCTCCCTCCTCAACCGCCGCCGCCGGACCCATCTCCGCCCCCTAAGAATGGCGTCGTCGTCGTGGGATTCATCGGGAGGCGCCACCACGACGTGTCCCACCTCATCAACAAAGTTATCGACTCCAAGGTTTTCGGCTCCGGTAATTTGGACACCCCGTTTCGCTTTGAACCCGATAAAATCAATCCGGAGACGAGGGAATGGTTCGAGAGCAGGAAATTAAGCTTTTATCATGACGAGGAGCAGGGGATTTTGTACTTGCAGTTTTCCTCGGTCCGTTGCCCAGTTACTGAGGAGGGATTGTCAGAAACCCGGTTTGAGTCAGTTTTAGAGGAGCAGGAGTTCGGGGATCTTCAGGGGTTGCTCTTTATGTTCTCTGTAAGTTTTATTTATTTAATTCTCGGCACGGGTTTTTCTTACATGATTGTTGCATTTAGTGTGAGCTTGAGTTTTTATCTCAGTTTTTCAGTGGGATTTAAGTGTATGAATTACAATGTTAGTTGGTGTTAAGTTTTGTTGGAAACGAAGTCAAAGGGTTTGCGGAGTTTTCAAATTTAGAGATTGGGAGGATCTCATGTAACCTAAAAAAGATATATTATGATTAATTTTCAAGAAGGAATGCTGGGCAGCAAATATCTTGGAAGTTACATTGTGTTTTAGCTAAGAGCTTGAATGGTGGAGTAGCCTCTTCACTCCCTAAAAGGATTAATCCATTTACTGCGAAGCAAATATCTTGTAAGTTACTGTGTTTTAACTAAAAGCTTGAATGTTGGAGTAGCCTCTGATGTACAAAAAGGTCTATCGGCGTGTATCTGTAACTGAGTAGCTTTTATTGCATGCAATGTGTGAACATTCAAGAATTGCCTGGTAATGAGATTAGCTATTTAAGAAAACTTAGTTAAAAGGGTTGTTAAAATTTTAGCTTAGTATTGTCTGAGATGATTGTAGTATCTACTTTTTCCAAGAAAATGCACTTTTACATGCTATCTGCGTTGTGACTGTAATTCCTTCTTTTGATGGAAAATGGCAATATGCTCTCCCTACACTGACATCAGATATAGATGATGATCTGGAGTTTTTTAAATAAGTGGTAAGAGGAATCTCTTTAATAGAGTAGTAAGATCAAAATTATAATGACAAGGTAGCTACTCTTATTTGCTCGCTTAGGATCTATGAAAGAGGAAAGACTGCAACATGCAAACAGTGGTGCGATTATTCTGGAAGTGCATTTAAAAACTTAATCTTAGAAACTTCTTCGACACAAGGATTTGGGATTTTAATGGTCTCTAATCTATGTTGTTTTATTTTTCTTTGAGTGGCAGTTTTTGCAGTTAGTCTAGTAACTGGATACATAAAATTGAATGTCAAGTCATTCAAGTTTGTTTCGATTAAGCAATTCTTTATCTTTGGGGAAAACTACTTTGGCCCTGTTTTCAGTACCTTTTAAAAATCTTCAAAGTTGTAAGTCATTTTGATTGTACTTAAGCGATGCAGGTCTGTCACATAATAATACTTATTCAAGAGGGGTCACGATTCGATACTCAAATGTTGAAAAAGTTCCGGGTCCTCCAAGCTGCTAAACATACAATGGCTCCATTTATAAGATCACAAAATATGTCACATGCAACATCTAGGCCTCGTTCTTCAGCCCATTCACGAATATCTCCTACCGGAGCATCACCTAAAAATCCTTCTCCTGGTAAAAGCCGAGGGATTCTAAATCGTAATGCTTCACCAATTACAGTAATGTCAGGTTTAGGTTCTTATACCTCTTTACTTCCTGGTCAATGTACCCCAGTTATACTCTTTGTTTTTCTTGACGATTTCAGTGAGATTCACCCTAGTGGAAGTATGGAGGAGACTTCAGAGACTGCATCGCTTAATTTGTCTCCAAGTTTGAACAATTCGGGCAGACCAGGCTTGCCTACGAAAGGATCTAGCTCCGTTGTTGTGCTTGCACGACCTGTGAACAAATCTGAGGGTGGATTAAGGAAGAAACTACAATCTTCCCTTGAGGCACAAATTCGTTTTTCAATAAAAAAATGTAGAACGCTTTCAGGTTTTGAAAGCGGCCATGCTGGGTCGAGGAGTGGTGCTATTGCAAGTTCAACCCCTCTATTTTCACTTGATGCATCAAAGGCTGTTTCACTTGTAGATGCTGGTTTAAGTCAGAGTGGTGAATCTCTTGAGTTTGCAATCAGTCTTGTTGAAGAAGTATTGGATGGGAAAGCGACACCAGATTCTCTTTTACTTGAAAGCCACCAACAAAATGCAAACAAAGAGGACATTCTCTCCTTGAAGGAGTTTATCTACCGGCAGTCTGATCTTCTAAGAGGAAGAGGTGGTTTAGCTTCTAACAGCAACAGTGGCTCTGCTCCGGGCGTTGGCATGGCTGCTGCGGCCGCGGCTGCTGCCGCTGCCTCTGCCTCTTCCTCTGCCTCAGCTGCTGCTTCTGGAAAGATAGTAACTGCTCCCGAGCTCCCAACTTTGGAGATCTGGTCGACTTCCTCTCAATCAATTCTTCATGGAATTCTTTCAGCAAAACGTGCTTGCACATATGAAACCAAAATCAACAGGATGTGTGAACAGGATACTGCTTCGCCAGCAGGAGAAAATGCTGCAACTCCTTCAGACCCCTTCGAGTCTGCAGTATCTCATCTGGAGAATGGTATTGGATTGAACACTAGATTTTCAACCTTGTGGTGCCAAAAAGCCTTTCCAGTTGCCAAGGCAGTTTATTTAGATGATCTGCCTCCTTGTTATCCAAGTTCTCAACATGAGGACCATCTAAAGAAGGCGTTGCGTGCCCTTACCTCAAGGGTGAAGGGACCTGCTCTGCAACTTTATATGAAAAAATTGAAGGACGAATGCACATCCATCTGGAGTTCTGGAAGGCAACTATGTGATGCAGTTAGTCTAACTGGGAAACCTTGCATGCATCAAAAGCATGACACTCAAACTCTTTCGGCAGATGACGTAAAACCTCATTCAAGTGGATTTGTATACCTCCATGCTTGTGCCTGTGGTCGTTCTAGGCGAATCCGACCGGATCCCTTTGATTATGAAACAGCAAATGGTGCATGCAATACTTTTGCTGACTGCGATAAGCTGCTTCCTGCTGTCCAGATGCCAGAAGGAAGCAATAAGGGACCCATTCAACCTTCATCTTGGAGTTTGATTCGTATTGGGGGTGCAAGGTACTATGACCCTTCAAAAGGTTTACTCCAGAGCGGCTTTTATGCGACTCAGAAGTTTCTTCTAAGATGGACTATATTTGTTGAGAAGCTAAAGGAAGCAAGTCATTCCCTGCTAAATAACTCCCATCAAGGTTCCTTAGACAGAAACATTAGAGTTGAAACTGATATTGATGCAAAGAGTCAGACATCTGATGCTGCTCTGTTGGGCACTGGTGGAGCACAGAATGGAGTGGGGATGCAAATAAGGCTCTCTTCAGATGCCAATGGAAACAGTAGTAAAAATATAAGTGTTGGTCGAGGATTGTCTAACTTTGCAATGAGAAAACCATTTTCTGAAGTTGTTGCTGGACCAGCTGCTGCCAACTCCGGATTTCCTCCGCTTTTGTCTAGGAAACAACCTTTACCAGATGCTGAGAAAGGTGTTAAGCAACATCATGAACCACAACGGGTTGTGGACAAACTTAGTGAAATTGTCTACAATCAAGAATCTAAAAAGGTTGAGAATATTGCTTCAGTTGACAATGCACCGAATGATAATGGCATTGTTAGCAATACCTATAAATATGGCAATCTCTTTCCACATTTTGGCATCAACGTAGTTCCTTTAAATATGAACATTACTGAACAGATCAAAGCTGCCAGTGTCAAGCGTATGACTATATATGTGGGGTTTGAACATGAGTGTCCCCGTGGCCACAGGTTTATATTAACTCCAGATCATATTAATGACCTTGGTTCGTCATACCTAGTGCCCGAAGAGAATGCTGTGCCTTTGTTGGTAGAAAATTCAGACAAAAAGCAGGATCCTGCTAAATTCGGTAAAATTGGTGGCCATGGTAGAGCCCGACGGCAGTCAAATGGAATAATTATGGCTGGTGGAAGCAGTAAGTCCAGAAACACAGAGAAGTCAAAAGAGAAAGTGGCCAACGGAAACATGTCTAATAAATCTATGCAATCAACCAGGCAAAGCAAGGATCAGAATGAGAGAACAAAAGTTACTGATTTTGTGAATGATCTTGATGCCGACCTTAGACCTACTGTTGTTGATGATGGTGGTGGTGCCTTCTCCTTATTGAATAGAAGTCTGCCAATATATATGAACTGTCCGCACTGTAGGAACTCCACAGCAAAGAATGATACATCAAGTATTAAATTTGCGAGCACTATTTCACAGCTGCAGAGGATCTTTTTGGTATATGTTTGTTCTTCTGCTACATTATATCCTAGGATAATGTTAACAGTTCTACTGACCAAGGTTGAGGGATTGCAATGGTATCCAACTGTATGCTTTTTCTGTATCTCATCCATCTTTTATCCATTGCCCTCCTCCGTCAAAAGTCTAAACATTTAACATCTGCATTTTCCCTTTAGGTAGGTTAACTCTTAGTTTGCCTTTTGTCATAATTATCTCTTCAAATTTACCCTTTTTTTGGGAGACTTGTCAATGCTCCCTTTCCACAAGCTTTTCTTTGCTCACCATTCATGGCTGTTGTGTTGTAATCTTCCTAATGTTTGATGTCCTCGTAAAGTTGTAAGATAATATGTGTTGCTCATGGTCCGCTTTTCTTCTTCTTGTTCTGTTCCCTCATGTAGGTTCCTTTATTCTATCCATGGTCACTTCTTAGTGATATATTGATATGTTTCTCTACCTCAGAGCTATCTCAAACTTTTCCTGGACAAAATCTTTAGGGGTGAAAAAATATTTCTTTTTGAAAATCGGACAGTAACTTCTTGAATGTCGATGTATGTCCAATTGCTCCTTTTGCTATGTCAAAGGCAAACGTACATATGAATTGGCCTGTGCTAGTATATAGTTTATGTGGCCTATTTTTAGCTCTTGTTTCTCCTTTTTGGGGTACTTAATATTTTTATGTCATTCATTCTTCACATCTGTGTCTAATGATTAGTTGCTGCGACTCTTGTACCTTATACCTATTGTAATTAGCTTAACCGTGGTCTTCTCCCAACTGGGAAGAAAGCAGAGAAAAACATGTATTAATTTTGTTTTTGGATGTGCAGGTAACACCCGCGTTCCCTATCCTGTTAGCTGCAGATCCAATTATACAATTTGAGGTATGTACCAGTAAAAGAATTGCTACCTATTGCTGCTAAATTTATTAAGCTCGGGCTAATTACCAATTTTAATTTTGTAATGTGATGTGACTCTCTCTTGTGCATTTTAATCTACCTGACTGTTACCTCTTAAATATTTTGGTCTTTTAGTTAGTGATTTTCGCTTTTGCTTTATGAAGCCTAATGCTACAAGTTATGTAATTTAGAATTCAGGAGTAATCGCATTGCAATCTCTTTTGAAATGCCAAGGAATAGAATAAACTTGCAGAGTTGGCAAGTATAAAGTTTGGACAAGATGTCATGTTCTTATACCTGGGGAGTTGTTGGGCTCTTAGATAAACGCAAATCTGGCCACTATCTGGACAAAACTTGCAGGGCATTATGTTTGAGGTGGTACTCAGAATAATTGGAGAAGCGTCAATATTACTAGAAATCCGATCTCATGAAGATCGTTAAAGGATCCTCATATATCAAAAGATCCTGAAGAACACTCTTCTATGAAAGTTCTTCTACTAACTCTTTCTATGCGATGATCCAGTCTTACACTGGTTTGCATTTTTATTTTCTGTGCATCATCTCATGATCAATAAAGTATGCCAAGTTACACAAACATTTTTGCCAGAATTCTGGTATCTCTGACCATGTTTCTAACAAGTTTGTCCTAATTACAGTTGTCATGTCTACCTCCCTCTGTTCCTGATCGTGAACAAAAACTACGATTCAGCTTGGGTTGTCCGGTGATTCTGCCTCCAGAGAGTTTTCTCTCTCTAAGGCTCCCTTTTGTTTATGGCGTAGAGTTGGAGGATGGGAGTCTACATTCTCTTAGACCTTTCGAGAATCAACCACAACTTACTGCCTATATTATGAAAGGAACAACTTTGCAGGTTGTGTCAAGTAGGGGGAATCTTGATCCAGCATTAGTGACATAGTTGAAATCAAAGAACTTCTGCTGCTACATTTATCACTCCTCTTGGGTTTCTGGATGCTTAGGAAGTGGAGAGTTCCCCCTGGGAATCAGGTAAACTCTTTCTAGTTTCTAAAAGTGTGTTAATGTTTTATGTTCTAACGAGTCTTGAATCTAGTGGTACAAACTTCTGTTTTCCAACCCCCCCCCCCCCCCCCCCCCCCCCCCCAAATAATTTAAATTTTCACTGTGGAGCTGGAGAGGTTTGGTTTTCTTAGCATTTGTCCTGTTTTGGAGACTGGTTTGACAGAACAAGTGGCATCTCTTGAACACATTGCAGCGCTTTGATTCTGTAATTTATTAATTACAGGGAAATCAGAAGTAATTGGAATTGTTTTCAGGTCTCGTCATCAAGCTTCTATTTGACCGACTCCTCGGATTTCTGGCCGACAATTGTGGTGCGTCCCCTTTTTACTCTTGATTTTTTAACATCTCCATTTGGATATCTGCCGTATACATGCTCAGACAATCCATTGCCTCTGTATTCAGATTATATCCTGTCCAAGAAAGTTAGAGTTTATTTATAGAAAGGAAAAGAAAGAGAGAAATATTATTTTGACATGAAAATCAAGAAGCACAAAATAAGTAAAGAGAAATTCGCAATAAACAACCATTGTCTCAAAGGCTTGTTTAATGTGATTTGCAGACGAGTGAGTTCATGCTGTGCCTCAGGCGGGCTTTTGGCATCTGATGTCACAATGGGTGGCCTGTGGAGAAAACGTCTTCCATCTACCGGGCCACTATTGCTGGTACTCTCGCATCATATGCTGATGGAAGGGACTTGGGCAACGCCAAGAACATCGAAAAAGACTCTTTGAGATCGTCAATGAATTGAACTATGTGCGCTGTTATGGCTCCACATCTAGTATCAAAGTAGAGTTGATTCGATTACAATGTTTCCTGGTAAACTCTATCTACATCATTACTGCATCGGTCTATGCCGAGCGACTTTAATAAGTTGCAACATTAGCTTTTGGTGCTGGGAAACTGGTTGTTGGCCTGAAGAATGTATTTTGATGAATTTGCTCACTTTTGTTGTCTTTGCTCATTATTATGGAGTATTTGGTCATGAGATAGAAATAATATTTTCAGTTTATTGACAGGAATTTAGCAATTTTTCAGTTGTTAGAAGTACTGCTCCATTTGTCTTCATCCTGAATGGGACATGAGATTTAGATAAAGTTATTAATATTGTTAGTAGAGAGAGAGATAAATTTAAGATTTACATTTCAGTTGTGCAACTTCTCATTTAATCATTAAAAAAAAACAGAGAGACTACCCTTCTCATTTGATATAAATCTTTATCTGAGTTCAAAGTCAAGCTCACATGATAAGTTCGGTGTTGGCTGCCTAGATGGACCACATAATTAATAATAAAATTTAACTGGGTTTTGGGTAATACAAAATTATAAGACATTATCACTAATCATTTTTGTAATTAATTTTAATTAAAATATAGGAGTGTATTAAAATTTTATAAATTATAGATTTTGACGATTTTGGTTAATTAATATGTACTAGTAATTCATGGCACACTTTATGTGTATAACTGTTATAATAATTTCAAATTAAAATATATATAATTTTATTATTTAATAAAGTATATATAAAATAATAAGTTAATAATAAATTTATAAAAAAATAGTGACAAAAATATGAATGAAAATTAAATAAAATAATTATTATAAAATAATGGGGGATTCGTAAGTTAGATGAGAAAAGATATATATATATATATAAATAACAAATCAAAAAAAGAAAAAAACATCAAAGAAGTGTTTTCCCTTAATATATAGTATAGATATAGATTAGGAAGTTGATAATTCTGATTACTTAATTAATTAATATATTTTTCTTATCATTTTACATGATTATCTGACTCATTACTCCACAAAATAAAATGAATTATCTTAAATTAACTAAAACTAATTTTAAATCCATAAAAGAAAATAAAGTGGAGAATCAAAAGCTATAGTATGATTTTAAATTTAGTTGTCCAATGAAAAATCGCAATTCGGGGAATGGACGTGCAAAACGTGCGAAAGCGTGTTTGTACCGTAAAATAAAATAGTTAGAAATTTTGATTGGATATATATTTACATAAAGCCAGAAAAGAAATACATAAATGAAGACAGGCTGTCGGAAGAGGGAAACCCTTCACATGTCTGTCTGTACCCCCACACCACTCACCACACTCACATCATCAATTTCGAATGCTCCCCCATAACTCATCCACTCCTCCTTTCCATTTATTTTTTTTTTCTTAGTACAAACACTAATTATAATTGTTCTATTAAATAAATATAAGTTAATAATTCAATACAGTTTTTAATAATTATATAGTTAATGTAGAACAAGAGGTAAATGTATTGTAAGAACGGTTGGATCAACTGTAACCAAAAATATAGTAATTTAAGTGTGTGGTTTGATGATGGAACTTCAAACATCAAAAGAATATTCTAAGCAATGAAATTTCGTGACGAACGATGACCACTTACAAGAAGTGGTGGGGACACTTGTACTTTTTATGGCAATGTTTTTTTTTTTCACATATTCGTTTATTTAGACATATCGATATATTGAATAAATTTTTAAATTTAAATATAGGTAACTTACAACTACTTTCCCTGAGATTTCTCATAACTAGAATACTTCTCGTTGTTTAAAAATTACAAATACCCCTCTCAAGTGAAAAATAATTATGTAGCCCCTAAACGGTGAAATGAACATCACTACTTTACCCTTACTGGATTTTTTTTTAAAAAGAAGTTTGAAAAATGTTAAAAGAATTATGTGTAAAATATATAATCCGTATAGCATATTAGTCCATAAAAATATTTTAAAAATTTATAAAATATATATAAAATTTTAATTTATAATTCAAAATGGTATTTCAATCGATACACCATAGAAATTGGATTAGAGACCTAATAGATGCTAATAAAATGGACTCGTTGTCAAATATATTTATAGTTTCTCAAATAATAAAAGAATATTTTTAATTATATCAAATCTCATAAAAATATTTATAATTTACTTTTAAATATATTGAATCATGTAATGAATTAATCTTATTTGCATCCATGTCCCAATTTCAGCTGTTAGATCAAGACTTGATTGATATCCACTTCACTTCTGACCACATTAATGTTTTCTACTCCCTATAATTTTCTTTATTTATTTATTTTTCCCTCTTTGATCAGAAAGTGTGGTAAGCAATACGGTGGATCTGATTTCTTTTAGTATTTTAATAGATTTTGTGATTGTAATTTAATTATCATGCGTAACATGTACTAATAATTCAGAGGGAGAAAGGGATAAAAATTACAAAAAAATAATTCCTTGTCGCGCAAACCACTCCATAAAATTCGAATCCATAACCATACGAGTGTTTATAATTAATCAAAAATTAGTTGTCAATGACATAAAATATAGATAATAATTTTATTTAATTAGCGAAAATGAAAGAGGAATCGTTCTAGAAGATCCTCTTTGAAATATATATGTGAAATATTTGATTTTGGTTTTAATCTATTATTTAATAGGAGTTAATGTTGAAGAAGGGTTGGTTTTTTCTTTTTTCTTTTTTAAGAAAAGTTATCGTGTTAATACACTTTCTTTCACTATAATGGGTTGAATTACCTTCACGTGAAATTACATTCACGTTAAGTTTAATTATATAAATATCGTTCGTTCTTTACAAAATCATAAATACACTTTGTGAAGATGTATCAATGTAATTTATCATAAATAATATACTTGTAATTCCAATTACAACGCGGGATTATATTGTAATTTTGCAAAGGACAATAAATGTTTGAATAATATAGATTTTACTTCAAAAAAATGTCGATGTAATTTACCTTTCTGTTAATTCGAGAGAGGTAGCAACATTTGGTTCTAATTATTATTATTAATTTTTTTTTTTTTTTTTGAAAAAATACACACATGAGTTATGATAATCTAAATTTCTTTATACCAAGATAAATGTGTTGCACTCATAGTACTGCCAAAATATCATATAGATTGTTTTTTTAAAAAGAAAAATAAGGTGCTAAAAATTAAGTCATCATGGCAGAAATTTCTATTGTTTTGATGTGATGTAATTTATATTATTTGATATTTTAATCCTACGGTGAATATAAAATATTCATCCGTTGCTAGATTTATTTTTGCCAAATTTTTTAATATAAATGACAATGAAATTTAGAAAAAGATTGAAGAAATCATATTGTATTTGTCCTGAATATATTTTTATTTTTATTTAAGACGTTTCTTGAATATAAAAAATTAAATATAGATATTTTTTTCCTTTGAAAATTATTCTTTCATATGAATTAGTGATGTTATATCATTGACTTTCAGCCACTATAAAAATAATAAATACAAATTATATTAAATTTTTTATTTTCTAATTCTTATTTAAAATTAGAAGTCTTATTATTGGGTTAGTCCCCCCCTCCCCCAAGTCTTCATATAAGTTGTAGCATTAATTATTAGGGAAAATTATATCGTACTCCTTAAGGTCTGATACAATTACACATAAATTGTCTGTATTTTAAAATTATATCTAGAACCTCTAACGTTTGTTTTTATATAACAAATAGACCAATCTATTAATCAAAATTCATTGAATTTGTTAATATTATCAAAAAGATTGAATGAAAAATCATATTTACTCCAAAGTGATTTATTATTGAGGTCAAATAACATTTTTCTGATCAAACTACCTATATACATCTATACGCTAATGCATGCGATGACACATATCTCACGTTTATAAGGATAGTTTGTTCAGAGAAATATATATATATATATATATTTGACCTGCAACAAATTAGTAATGAGTCAATCGGGATAAATATAAATTTTTATTTAACTTTTTTGCTAATATCGACAAATTCAGTAATTTTAACTAAATGAAGGGATTAATTTGTTAGACAAAAACAAACATTATAAATATGAAATATAATTTTTCAAATCACAAGAATTTACGTATAGTTGCATCAAATTATTAGATAGAATAATATAATTATTCCTAATTATTTTGTTGCAGTTTTCCCAATATGTAAAAACGTGTTATTTTCATTAATATTTAATTCGATCCCTTTACAGCTTTGTTAAACGCCTTCATGATGCCAGGATGGTGTATACTTCCAACAAAATCGGAGATTTGTCCAATAAACGATTGTTTTCAACTTTTCATCTCTATCCTATACAACAAACTAGCATTATCACCCATGCTATGTAAGGACTTAATTATTATAATTAAAAATTATATTCTATTAAAATTTTAATTACATGAAAGTCAATCAAAAGAACATTTTTACATTGCTTTGATTCCGGATATATAAAAAAAAGTTAGATGGTTTTGTTCGGATCACCACCCAGATCAGGACGTACTTTCAAAGTCATATATTATTCGTAAGATTACTTATAAATTATTTGCCAACACAACTTATATTAACAAAAAAATCAAACCGCGGACCATCCGACTTAAAGTAACATGTTTTTGTCAATTGAACTAACATTTTTTCGACTTTCATATGATTTAGTAAGTTTCATTTGATTCAATGGTAAAATTTAAATTTCGTATTTTGAAGTTATACGTGAAGGTATTGCACAAAATATGGTAATTATCTATTTCTATTAACTATTGATGATTATTGCTAATTTACCATTAATTGATATCAGGGCGTGATAATATTTTGCAGTATTATAAATAAAATTGAATAACAAATTTTCATAAAATTGTCTTATGGTGGGTTGCATATAATAAAAGGCGAAAAAAACTTAAATTTTTTCTTATGATAACATAAAAAAATAATTTTCTTAATTTAAACTATTTATGTTATAATTGATTTTTCCAATTAATTATATTCTTTAGAAAAATTCTTACATTACCTTTTCTTCCCATGCTAAGCTAAAAGCAAAATTAATAGAACGACGAGTCTCCCATTTAGCCAGTATATTCGTATCAACGCAGAGGGAGGTTATTTAAATTTTCTGTTCCATTCAATATATTAGTATTGTATAATATGAGTATTTATTTATAACTAAAATAAACTTTTTACATATAATAAATAAAAAAAAATGAGAGTCGACTTCAATTTAATTCTGAATCAAAATTGAGTAGTAGCATCAACTGTCTATTTTACAATTATTGAAAGTTTGTCTCTCTATATGAAGAAAAAATTGGCACGTGAGTATTTAATAACTAGATATGGTAAATGGTATAATTAGTTACATAATCAATACAACATTAAAATTGTAATAAATGAGATGTACTCAATAATGTTTCTAAAAAGACTCGTTCTTTTATTCAGTTGTAAGTTAAAAGTAATAAAAATTAGGATAAATTGTAGCCACCTCCGATTTGATATAACTATAAATATTTTTTATTATTTGAAAAATTATAAATACTTTTTTGAGGTTTGTAATTTTTAATCAAATGCTTGAAATTAATCATTTTGCCCTTGAACTTTTTATTAAAATTATAAAAAAATCAATCGAGGTAAATTGTATTATTACTCATCTGTGTAAAAAATTCAAGAAACCTCTTCCTGCGCACTGGAGTCCAAATTTTTTTTTAAAGAATTAAATAAAAAATAATTCAGTGCGTAAGGGCATTTTGGCCAGTTCACCTATAAAAATGGATGGAAATGAATTATTTGTTAGACGGCTACAAACTTCAGGAGGGCATTTGTAATTTTTCAAATAACGATGGACTATTTATAATTATATCAACCTTAGGGGAAGTAGCTGTAATTTATCCTAAAAATTATGAATGTTTGAAAATAAAAGTTAAAAATGACAAAAAGTTGAAGTTGGAGCATTTTCTAAAATAACTCAATACAAACAATTTTATCAATACTTATCAACTTTGCTTATAACTTTTGACTTAAATTAATTTAATTTAAAATAATTCAAAAATATAAATTGTAAAACAAAAATACTATTTTCAGCAATAAATCGATAAAAATTTATTTCACCCCTTGCAAAAACACCAGCTTAATTCACAGACTCCTTAATTATTTTTACAATGAAAAAAAATTCAAATTAGAAATTTCACTTTGTTTCATTGTTCTCTTTTTGTATTAATTTATTTTTTAATATTAAAAGGGGGGGGGGGGGGGTGGGCTGGGTTCTAGAGTATTCCAGCCAAACGTGAATGATTGGAGGATGACCGAAATAAGCATCCAAGGGACGGGACAGCCGCTCCACAGTCCCCATCACACAGACCATGTGACTTGGCTCTTATCCGATACGGACACGTGTCAGTCCATTATTCACGTTTCAGCTCACTGCTTAGCTGTTAAACCTGCTCTATCTGGTCCCCCCAACCCCTCCACTCCTCCGCATACTATACTTTCCCCGACGTTTTTCCTTTGGACCTACTAGCCACACCAAAATTCATTATTGCCAGATTAGGACTTTGGGATTGACGATTATACCCTTGGAGTTACCACCCATTCACTTATTTCTTTATTATTTTCTTTATAGTCTTTCCCCTCTAGATAAAAGAACAAATAAGTTATTTATCTAATGATGGACCACTTTTTTGACTTTACATTAATGTGCTAAGATTTGACAATTTCTTTTTATAATTAAAAAATGAATTTATTTCAAGAATGTAGATCAAGTATGGAAACAATAGTGTAACTTTTACAGATATAATAAATTTATAATTATTATACTATTTTTTTTTAAATTTAAGTTTTAATAGGTTCAATCAATGTGATGCACATATATGCAAAAATGCAACGTACAATTTAAGATATATTTGTTATAACAAGATTTGAATTTGACTTCACTGAAATAATTAATGTGCTTTTAATATTTAAGAATTTCATGGAATTTAGCCTATTATTATTTTGAGAGATGTGATGCCATTCAAGTGGGTATATTGTACATTTATTAAATCAGTAATGATGATATATAAGTGTTATTTATGCGTAGGGGCTGATTATTTTCAAGTGAGTTGAGGGACTAACCACTCAGACAAAATTGAATTTAGTCAACTCTATGTCTAGGAAGGTTGAAAAATGTTTTAACCCAAAGGGTAAGATTGTCTGCTAATACAATTTGGCTCTGGCCATAGAAAATTTGCCTTGACATTATCAGCGGCCACAATAATTTTCCGACACGGCGGGCAACCGGATGCACCAATTTCAACTGAATAAGCAAACGGTTTGACCAAAAGAGTAAAATAGTCTGCCGAACTTATTCTCTCTAACCATAGAATTTTGATATTATTCTATTTTATATTAGGTATTCTATGTAAAAGTTTACATCTTTTTTTACGAAAATATAATAAATAAATACAATAAAAGATAAATCCTATTATAACCCGCCATAATAATTTCCCCAGAAACGGGCAACCGGGTGCACCAGCTCCCACCCAAACCATGCACAATTTTCCAATATAAAGAGAAGCATCGCATGCATTGCTCTCTCGCACTCTCAATAATTCTCACACCTACTAAACCTCTTGTCCTCGATTCTCCGACCATGCCGGGCGAGTACTTCAACGTCCCCCTCCGCCGCGTCGCCATCGGCAGCCACGATGAGTTCCGCCAGCCCGGAGCCGTGAAGGCGGCGGTCGCTGAGTTCATCAGTACCCTCGTGTTCGTCTTCGCCGGCTCTGGCTCCGGCATTGCCTACAACCAGCTCACTGGAAACGCTCCCAACACCCCTGCCGGCCTCATCGCCGCCTCCGTCGCCCATGCTTTCGGACTGTTCGTGGCTGTCGCCATCGGCGCTAACATTTCCGGCGGCCACGTCAACCCCGCCGTCACTTTTGGGCTGTTTGTTGGTGGAAACATCACTCTCTTCCGCGGTATTCTCTACATCATCGCTCAGTTGCTCGGCTCCGTCGTTGCTTGCCTCCTCCTCTCCTTCACCACCGGCGGCTGGGTAAGATTATGTACATGTTTTTAGTTGATGACATGACCATAAATACCCACATACACAGATCCAAATTTCTCTAAGTATTTGATGCTAACTAGTTTAATCTGGGTATGAAAATACTCTACTGTACAGGCAATTCCTGCATTCTCCGTCTCCGGCGTGTCTGTCTGGAGCGCCTTCGTGTTCGAGATTGTGATGACCTTCGGACTCGTCTACACAGTCTACGCCACCGCCGTGGACCCGAAGAAGGGAGAAATCGGCATCATCGCACCCATTGCCATCGGTTTCATCGTCGGAGCTAACATCCTAGCCGGCGGTGTATTCACCGGAGCATCCATGAACCCGGCAGTTGCCTTCGGTCCTGCAGTGGTGAGCTTCACCTGGACCCACCACTGGATTTACTGGGCCGGGCCCCTGGTCGGTGGTGGGCTGGCCGGCATAGTGTACGAGGTGTTCTTCATCAGCCACACCCACGAGCCGTTGTCGGAGTTCTAAGGCTGGTTTTTCTCCGGCATCTCTGTTATGTAATTGTTTGATGAGGATTGTAGTTGTTGTATTTTCATCTCTTGTGGTTTGTTCAACTTTGAATTGGTCGCTGTGAATTTGTGAAATGTACCCTGTATTTCCACGGCTTTTTATGTTCCCATTCTTCGAATCTCGTATATTTTTTTCTTTTTTTACCGTGGTATATTTAATTATTTTTCCTACTACTAAAACTATTCATGGCCTTATCGTACTAATTTCTGTTTTTTTTTTTTTTTAATATACTTAAAAATCGAAAAGTAGGGATAAACACTCCAAGAAAGACTCTTGTGGTCCTAACCCGTATTAATATTGTTGATGCGTCGGCGATACAATTTTCTTTTAGACCACAACTTTTTACAGTACTAGAAAATTGTTTGCAAATGTTTTAAAAAGTACGTTTCAATTTACTGTTGAAAGTAAATTGAAAATAATATTTTATTTATAATTTTTGTATTTTAACTGTTTAAATTAAGTTGATTTAAATAAAAAATTATAAGTACATTTCAATCCACTTCAGAATCTTACTGATAAAATTATAAATATTAATTATTATTTTTTTCAAAATTCAATTTTTTACTTATAATTTTTATTTTCAAACAAACCTAGCTTTTATTACTGCTTAAATTAAAACTTTGTTTACAATTTATTCTCAACATATGTTTATATCGAGTTAAAGTATATAACTAAATAAGATTGTTATTTTTGGAAATACATACAACACATACTATGGCGTAACACATACCAATATTGGATTTTAAAAAAAATAAAAAATTTACCCAATTCAATATTTTTAATTGTAACTAAGAGGCGTCTAAGCATTTGTTCGAATCATAAATCGTGTGTAAAATTATTAATTACGAGGCATAAGTAGCAATTCGATGATTTCTTAGCCACATAGTTCCCTCTCCGGACCATGCAATGATGATAGTGACCATATGATAAAGACATATTTGTCCAGTTCATTGTATGATACTCTGTTCTTAGTCCACCCAAGAAAGGTTATGGAATTGCAAAACTTAAGGTTGTTTCTTTTTTTTTTTTTTTAATCTCGTAAGTAAATTTCATTCAAATTTCAGCCAAAAATTGCAGGTTTTTTGGGCCGTGGTCACAGATAATGTCTACAGGGAAAATGGGTTGGGGGGACTGGGCCGTTCCAGTTTGCGCCATGGGCCATTTAGCAAGCTCATGCGCAAGTCCATTACAGAGTCTAGGTATCTTCCTGAATTCCCATTTGGGCCATTTCTGTCAGATTTGTTTAGTGATACTAACATCAATTTGAGTCACAGTATCTGCATCTGAAATCTCACCTTTAATCCAGTTAATTGCCTCCAACGAGTCCGATTCAAAAATAACTTGTTCCTCATGGTATTTGTGGAGTAATTCAGCTGCCAACCTGATTGCTCGTAATTCTCCGAGGGAGGTGTTATAGACAGGAATGATTGCCGTCCATGCATGTGTAATTTGGGAGTCTTCGTTCCTTGTGATGATACCAGCAACACATTTTTTGCTTTTGTGAGCAACATCCACATTTACTTTAGTCCATCCCGTGGGGCGTGGGTTTCATTCCATGTTTGATTGTTGGACAATTTTCCTTGACAGTCGGGCCGAGAGATGGTCTGGGGTGCTCCTGTTGATGCAATTTGCCAATGCTTCTGGTGACTTGGGTTTACTCCCGTGGACTCTTTCATTCCTTTCCCTTTAGATTTGTTCCATTGTAATGGTCCATAAGATGAGGAATTCATGTTGAATGCTTCGGTCTGGGAAAGCATTGTTGGTGGTGTTGGAGATTTCCAGAAACCATTCTCTAAGTGTCAAGTGCGACAGGAGGTAGAGTCTCACTAGGCATTTAGAGAAAAGCCAGACTCGCTCCGCAAACGGGTACTCAAGGAAGAGGTGATGTGCAGTTTCCACCTGGAAGTCACAAAAAACGCAACCTGTGTCAGTCACTTGGAAAATTTGATTGAGTTTACCTTTAGTAGGGAGCGAGTCAAAAAGGGTTCTCCAAATGAAAAGTTTAAGTCTATTGTGCATGTCAAAGGACCAAATTTTTTTCCCCACAATGGCTTCCTCCTGGTCAAATGTGAGTTGCGTATTTTGAATGGCTCGAAATGCCGCATTGGCCGAGAATTTTCCTGACTTGGAGAGGTCCCAGAACGGACGTTTGTGTTCCAGCAGATCTGGAATTTGTATTTTGAGGATCTCCTTGACAATTTGGGGTGAGAACATTTCCTGTAGAATGTTCATCTTCCATTGGAGGGACGCATGGTCGATGAGCTCACGAACCAGAGTTGGCCATTCAGGGTTCAGGTCCGACGGTCTGAGTGGTTTGAACAGCAGGATTGAAGGGATCCATGGTTGTTCCCAGATGCTGATGGTTGTTCATGTTGAGGCTGGAAAACAAACCCCAAGTTTGATGACTTTTGCACATTTCATCACGTCCTGCCACACCCACGATGCATTTTGGACCTGCAATTATGAGAGGAGATCAGAGCCATTTTTCAGGTACTTAGCTGATAGAATTTGACACCACAGATGATTTGTTTGTTGAGTTAAATCCATGCAAGTTTAGAGAGGAGGGCTTCATTGAAATAAGAGAAACCGCGGAAGCCAAGTCCGCCCAGGCTTTTAGGTTTGCACATTGATTTCCATGATTTAAGAGCAAGAACTCTTTTATCCTAATCGGTTGTTTGTTGCTGCCACCAAAACCGTCTGACAATTCCATCCATCTTGTTGCAGATGTTCTTTGGGACTAGGTAAGTTGACATACGGTAGACTGGTATTGATTGGGCAACATTCTTGATGAGAACCATCTTCCCTGCACGGGAGAGATTTTTTACCTTCCAAAGTGAGAGCTTTGACGTTAATTTTTCCAGGAGTTCCTAGAATGCTCTGTTTCGGCTTGGAGGTTTGCAAAATGGGAGACCTAGGTGTTTTGAGCGATGGTTGCACTCAGGCATATGAAGGATATTTAGGATGGCCTCTTTGTGGCTGTTCGAGACGTTTCGGCTGAAATGGACCGATGATTTTTGGCTATTCGCAGCCTGACTTGCCCATTCCTCGAATTTAGCAAGATAATTCTTCACATTTTGCGCGTCTCTCTCTTCTGCCCTACAAAATATGATCAAATCATTAGCGTACAAAAAATGGGAAATAGCAGGGGCCGATGGGCACACTTTTACTCCTTTTAAATTTCCCATTCTTTCTTCATTGAGCAAGAGACATGATAAAAATTCCACATAAATAATAAAGAGGTATGGGGAAAGAGGGTCTCCCTATCGAATTCCTCTACTTGGCTTGAAGAAATCGTATGTTGCACCATTAACGAGGATGGAGAAACTGTCAGAGGAAACACATTGAGACACCCAACCTACAAAAGTCTCACAGAAACCCAAACCTTCAAGCCGTTTAAGCAAAAAAGTCTATTCTACTCTATCATAGGATTTGGAAAGGCCAATCTTTATGGCCATGAAACCCTTTTTTCCTTTTTTGTTGTGAAGGTAATGCATTATTTCTTGTGAGATAATGGAGTTCTCATTTATGTTCCTGTCAGGGACAAAAGCCATTTGGAAAGGGGATATAATTTTGGAGCAAGGGCTTAAGCTTGTTAGCTAGGATTTTGGAGACAACTTTATAAGTGGTGTTACATAGGCTGATTGGCCTGAATTGGTCCACCGAGTGGGCATTTGGTTTTTTGGGGATGAGGGAGATATACGTGTGGTTAATTGCTGGGGTCATTTGGCCAGTCATGAGGAAATGTGTGACAGCATCTGTTACCTGCCCTCCCATAATGTGCCAGTACCTTTTATAGAAGCTAGGCGGAAAGCCGTCTGGGCCTAGACTTTTGAAAGCTCCCATACCAATGATAGTTTCCTTGATTTCAGTTGCTTTGGGATTTGGCATAGCTCGGTATTTTCCTCTGCTATGATTGATGTAGTCATAGTCTAAAGAATACAATCAGTTAGCTCCTCATTTGACCAAAAACAATCAGAAGTAAAGAGATCATTGAAGAAATATGAGAACTCCTTACCGATAAGTTCCCACTCCGTAATAGGGTTACCTTCCTTTGTTTTAATTGAGTGGATTGTATTCGATTTTGATTGAAGGACAGTAGTGAGGTGGAAATACTTCGTGTTTGCATCCCCTTCTTGAGCCATTTCTGCTTTGCCTTTTGCATCCATTTGGTCTCCAATCTTCTCAGTTGTTCATCCATTTCCAATTGGAGGTTTTGGTCCCGTGCAATTATTTCTTCAGTTTGGTTAGCTTTTTGGAGCACCTCGAGGTTCCGTTTGATGAGTTCAATTCTGTCATGGCACCATCCAAAGTGGTTCTTATTCCAGGTCCGCAGCTTTTCTCTAAACATTTTAAGCAACCTGTGCAACTTAATATCGAATTTTCTGTAACACTGGAAAGCCAAACATCAGCCACAAGGTTTTCACACGAATAATCTCGGAACCACATTTCCTCAAAATAGAAAGGCCTTGGTCTGTTTTCGGTGATTGGGTGGGTATCTAAAAGGAGGGGGCAGTGGTCTGAGGCAGCTGCCGGGAGGTGTGTGATTTGTGTTCTCGGGTACAGAAGGCACCACTCAGTATTTGTGACACCCCTATCCAACCTAGATTGTATATTGGCCAGGCCTGATTTTTTGTTGTTCCAAGTGAAACTATTTCCCCTAAAACCCAGATCAATAAGGTTATAGCCATCAAGCTCCTCTCCAAAGGCGTTTCGGGACGCCGAAGCAAAAGGTTTCCCCTCACTCTTTTCACTTTGAGTTAGGATCTCATTGAAATCCCCCATCACAAGCCAAGGACCGTCGAAACAACAACAAATATGATTGAAACATTGCCAAAAGTGGGGCTTAAGGGTAGGGACAGCAGGGCAATGAATCCCAATAAATTATCACGGATGAGGTTCAACATTCAGAGTTATGAGGGCATTAATCATCCACGGATTAAGCAAAACAATATTTACAGTGATGCTAGGGGACCATGCTAAGCAGAGCCCCCTGGCTTTATTGAAAACATGAAAGAAAGCAACATTATGCAAATTAACAGAATGAAGAAGGGAGGAAATCTTATCGGTGTTTGATGTTTTAATCCCGGACAGGAAGACAACGTCAGGTTTTTGTGATTGCAGTAACTCCCATAGCATTCTCCTTGCCGCAGGCCAAGCCAACCCACGGCAATTCCAAGCGATAATTCTCATTTGGAATCACTCACGCAGCCCCTCTGGGCCCTCGAAAAAGTTGACTGTGTTAACCAGATTCATTGCCAGATTTTTTGGGATTTCCCCTATTCGTACCACATCACCCAATTTCTTTTAGATATCAGTTTCAACTACTGATTTTCTTCGAGCTTTTTCCTTCATTCGGAGAACCTTTTTCTCCCTTTGGACTATGATTTTTTCTTGCACAAATTCAAAAACAAAATCACATTTATTGTCAAGCGCAGGGGCTCGATTTTTCGACTCGTATCTGGGGGTGTTGTGATTTTCCAGATTCCATGCCGGTGGGGTTTTGAGTGCTCGAGCTTTTTTAGGGTTCTTTTCTGGGGATAACGGAGAGGTTGGGGATCTTTTGTGAACCAGTGGGTGAATTGGGGGGGGGGGGAGGGGGGGAAACGATTCAGAAAATGGGGTGAGATTGGCTAAACTGAAAGGGTGTGTGGTGTTTGGACTTTTATTTTCTTTTTCTTTGTTGGGGTTAATAACTGAGTCATTTAGGTAGATAATAGAGGAGGTCTGTTGGTTTTCTCGCCTTGGGCTGCTTAGCGGAGAAAAGGTCTTTAGGAGTGCTGGGGATATGGTCAGTTTGAGGCTTGATTGGGCTTCTCATGGTGGGTCGACCCGATCGGGTATGTGATGGGATGGGTTAAGGGTTTGGTTAAAGAGGGTTGGGCCTTTAGGGAGCTCAAGTTGGAGTCCAATTTCCATGGGCCCAGGTTTTTTCATATTTATTTTGGTGGGGTTTATCTGACTAGGGCGTGGAGATTTTTCGGGAACTGGGTGGGCCGTATCAGTTTTCAGATTTGGTAGGTGGCTTGTGTCAGGGTTAATTAAGTTGGCCTTATCCAAATTTATGAAAGTTGTGGCAGGCCTTTTTGGGTTTTCGTCAACTATAATATTTAGGGGAAGTTTTCAGGTTTCCGCTGTTTGGTCGTCAGAGGCAGTGCGGTTTTCATGGTTTCTGATCAGGGTTTGCTTTGATTGATGTTTTGGTTAGGGGGTTTGGTTGGTATGGGGATGAGTGGTATTTTTCGTGTAGTTGGTTATGAAGGGATTTGGGATAGTGTTATTCTCTGCCTTCAGCCATGGGCCAAATTTGAAAGGGGTGGTGGTGGTTTCTGTGTGGGTTGTTTTGGACTGGCAGGAAGATATCTTGTGCCCCACAATACCACAAAAATGACAGAAGTCACCGAGTCGTTCGTACCTTATTTCCAGCGTGATGTTTTTCCTGTCTTTGCAGTTGAGCAGAATGTGATCTTTCAAAGGGTCATCAACAGCTACTTCAACTCGAACACGGAGGTCTTTCCTCCATTTGTGACCTTCTGTTGCCAGGTCTGTTTAAATGAAACTTCCAATGGAATTTTCAATCTTTTCGGCTGAATCTTTGTTTATGTACATGACTGGTAAACCCATGGCTTGAATCCAAATCTGGTATCTTGCTAGGTCAACTTCATCGAGGGCTTCATGTGGGTGCCACGGTTGTGAGACAATGAGGTTCCCCCTGAAAGACCATGGGCTTTGCCGACAGATACGTCTGCGGTCGGACTCATTCTCAAGGAGGAACACTACGGTGTTCTGTTCAATCACATTGATACGGGTTTTTGGGGTTAGACCCCAGGCTTTGAGAAGGGCGGATTTTATAGCATTGTTGTTTAGGGGTTTTTCGCAGAGGATTTTGGCAATGATGGGGAAATGATTCATGTTGGGTGTTTGGTCATCTTGGGTATTTTCATCATCAGAGAATTCTAGATGGTTAGTTTTAACAATGATGCAGTTTACAGGGTCTGTGTCTTCCATTAAAGCAGGGTGAGGAGGGATGAAAAGGCAAAGGGAATAAATGTGGGGAGCAGAAGGGTGTAGTTGGATGGAGGGAGTTAATGTGAAAACGGGGTAGGGAAGAGAGTTAAGGCTGTGTTTGACTATATATATATATATATATATATAAATACATCAATAGTTTTAAATTAATCAATATATTATTATAACAACATTCAGTACGCAATACATTAATATTTCTAAATCAACCAATAACTTTAAAGTAAAAAAAGCTACAACATACTATTATTGAAAGTAGATTGAATAATATACATTTATGATACTATATATATATATATAAATACATCAATAGTTTTAAATTAATCAATATATTATTATAACAACATTCAGTACGCAATACATTAATATTTCTAAATCAACCAATAACTTTAAAGTAAAAAAAGCTACAACATACTATTATTGAAAGTAGATTGAATAATATACATTTATGATACTCGAACTCACAACCTCATGCAAAAATTTTCATTTCTAGTGAACATGTGTATTTTCCTTTTTTTAGATTTATAATTAAGTGGAAATATGTGATTTTTTTTTGGATAAATTTTTCTATAAGAATGAAAATATATTTGAGTTAATTAATAAAATTATAATTGTATGGGACCCCACTCTTACATTTAAATTTAATTAATTTTTTTTAATGGAAACACGTTGTGTTTACCAATTGAGGAAAAAGCTAAATAAGCTAGGCTTAATCATTGAGTTTCTAATTTTCACCTACCAAACGAACCTTTTTCGAATTGCATACGTCAACAAATTAAGCTGCCATTGGACCCAGGAGCAAAACCCTGCCTACTATTGGCCAATAGTATTATTTCGATCATTAAGTATTATTTCTTTTACCGACAACTTACAACTGTCAAATAAAAAAAATGTTGTACAATTTAATATCAATTAAAAAAAAATAGTTTTTTTTTTTTTTTTTTAAACTCTTTCATCCAAACGTTCTTAGAGAATGATCAGGTCACTGAAGTGTTTGGTTCAAGTGAAATAAATTGTGTCTTTTTGTAAAATAGATTATGAAATCAATGATTTAAAGAATGTTTTGTGAGCTTATAAATTTTTCAATATATTTTATAAAATATTTGAAAATATATAAAATAATCACAAATGTTTAGTATTTTAAAGAAAAGACTTGTAGAATTAAAAAAAAAGTCTTTTTTTTTTCAAAGCTTACAGACTCTTCTAATAAAGGTAAGGAGTTGTCGACTTATTTTTAATACGAATAATTAATGAAAGTTTTCTTTTGTAATTTGCGAAAACCTATCACTGTAAGAATTATTTTGAACTTTTTATTTTTTTAAAAAATTGAAATATATATATATATATATATAAATTGATGTTGGACCAACATTATAAAAAAGTGTGTAAAAATTTAATGTTGGATGGATGTTATTATAAAAATATATAAAAAAATAAAATAATATGTAAAATTATAATTCATGGCCTATAAGGGCTATTTATGTAAATATAATTCATGGCCTATAAAGGCTATTTGGGAATTTGATACAAATTTTGCATGAAACCTCGACGGAAACCAACGGGATAGGTAACTTGTTGGATATAAGTTATTATCATAAGGATATTTTCAAATAATCAAATCTTTATATTTTACATTTTTTTTATTCGAATTTTTAAGAAAATAACTTTTTTTATTTTTTGGGAGTTTCACACGTGAGTGGTTAACAGTGGGAAAGAGGATTCTCAATTCTGCAATAGGGGGAATCAAGATTGGATATGCTTGTACCTTTCAACTATTTTCCTTTTTGTCCTTTTCCAGACATCACTGTTTTTTGGTGGATAATATGTTTACCGTCCATACGAAATTACTCATATGATTTTCTGGTACCCATCACCACTTTTAAATTATTATATGTATTTTAATGTGAGATAAATATTGTATGATTTATATATAACAAAACAGGAATTTTTTTTTTTTTTTTTTAACAGATCAAAACAGGAATATTTAGGGCCAACCAAATAAACATCACCTATGTGTATATTTGAATATTTTTTATTTCATATTTTTATACATAGGAGATTGTGCGTTTTAGTTTTAAAACTGTTTATAATTGTTTATTTTTATTCACAAAAATTATTGATTTTTTTAGATAAATTAGTTAATAACATACTTTAAATTTATTTTTATATTTACAAATGTTTTTAATTATTGATTTTTCTTATATTAAATTTCAAGGTATATCAATAACTCATTTTTATATTATAAATTTTGTACTATATGTAATTTTTTATTTATTAACTTTTCTAGAAACATATATATCCTTGTCTTAAAAAAGAGAAAGTAAAATATTCTTATTTTCTGAAACTCACAAACAATATTTTGTGAAAAAATGATTAAAAATAAAATTACAGAAAAACATCCTCCCAAAAATCATTATTATTATTATTTTGAGTAAACGAATTATATATATCAGATCTAACATGTTTAACAATTACGAATAATTTATTTTCAATTATTATTGAAGTATCTAATTATTTTTGGGTGCAGCAGCTTAAGATATAGGTCATATATTTAAATGAAATTTCATTAATGAATAAATACAATATAATAGAACTGGTACATAATGTAATGGTACAAAATTACACATCATACCATGTGAGAATTTTGACTTTCGTGCTTTATTTTTAGATAATAATGATGTCAAGTTCAAGTATTAATTAAATTTTTTTTCCCTTGAAGTAAAAGTGAAAGTTGATTGATTAAGACACTTTATATTTTTAATTAGTTTTAAATTATCCATATCTTGGATGCATTATTACACAAATTTATATGTGTGCATAATTTTTAAATTTTGTATTAATTAATAAAATAGGAAAACATATTATAATAAATAACTAATCAGAGTTGATTTTTTCTAAATAATTTTTATCAACTTTAAATGCGCAAGATTAAAGTATTATTGAAGTGAAAGCGACGATCTATTATTTTTTTAGTAAATCACTTACAATTATCAATATCAGAAATTTATATCTAACAATTACGACAACTATAACAATTATATAATAATCATTAATCATCAGATAATTATATCTAATCAACAGTTACTATTAATTCGATATTTAATGAATAGTACATATATATGTGCGGCACTTTTTGAAATAAAATAAAATAATAAATTATATATATACATTCGGAATTTTACATGAGAAATAGTAGTCATGACATATCTATACTTATCTTTTGTTAGCTGGAAATTGAAAATATGTTTTACTAATTCCCCTAAATAAAGAGAAGTGGATCATATACTTTGAATTTGGATGCCTTCTCGGATTCATACAGTGCAGACACTAAGGAAATGGACAAAATACTTTTTGGACTTCTCTCGACGCAGTAATAATATTTGGTGCATTGCGAAATAAATGTTATTATTATATTAAAAAAATATGGGTTAATTACAAGTACATTACGTGAAATTTGATATAATTATAAATATTCTGTCGTTGTTTCAAAAATTATAAATATCTCATGATGTTTGTAATTATCTAACAAATGATCCATTTTCATTTATTTTTATGGATGAACTGACCAAAATGCCCTTATGCAAATTGAATTATTTTGTAAAATTTTTTGGATAAAAATGCACGGGGAGAGATTTCTTATGTTTTTTACACAAACGAGCAATAACATAATTTGCCTCGACTGATTCTTCTACAATTTAAAAAAAAAAAAATCAAGGGCAAAATAAACCATTTCAGACTCTTGATTAAAAATTACAAATCTCAGAGGAGTATTTGTAATTTTTAAAACAACAAATAGTATCTGTAATCTTATCAAACCTCAGAAAAAATCATTGTAATTTAACCAAAAAAAAAAAAAAAAGATTTGGTGAAAGTCGTTGAAATAGTATTCAATGAAGCATAAATTAATTACTAAATCCAAAGTATTATTACGGGCCCTCTCGATGTATGTGCTTATATTTTCAAAAGGTACTATTAAAGATGTTTATTAAATTTATATATGATATATTTTAATGTATTTGTTAGTTAAAAAAACAAGCGAACAAAGATAAATAATAATATAATTTAAAAAATAGAAAAATTATATAATGAGTAATGTGAGAGAAAAGAAAAAGAACATTAAATTTCATGAGATAAGAATGAAAAAACTACCAATGATCTCTTGGCTTAGTGGTTAAGGTTGAGGTTCCATGACTTTAGAGGTCATGGGTTCGAACACCATCAATACGTGGGAGGATAGTCTACTGTATAATAGGATCGTGGTAATCTAGTCTATTCACTTAAACATACTAATCTGCACACGGGGTAATCTAGTCTATTCACTTAAACATACTAATGTACAGTTATTTAGGGGTGCCAGTGCTTTGAATATAGTATAGATTTTTTTGAATTTTCAACCAAAACAGAAGAAAACACAATTTTTTTTTAATTATAGCAATGAATATATTAATTGAATTAAATTGATTACAATTAACCTTGTTTACTATCAATTTCTAATAGAAATAATTACAACATTATACACTCTCCAAACAAGTCAACCAACATGTTTCTACCTGGACTCACAACCCAAAGCCAAGGGCTTTGTTTGCTTTCGTTTTTTCACTATTTGAAAAATAGTTAGAAAACATTTCGAATATCTGCCTATATCTTTATAAAATAACAAAATTAAGTGCATTTCAACTTATACAAATAATATTTATTGTTATACTAATACAAAGTAAAAAATTCAAAAATATCAAAACTTTAAAATACACACGTATATTTCCTCATGATGAGAACAAATTAGAACCACAAAAAGAAAGATCCCACCATTAAATTTACCTCCAAACATGATCTCCTTGACAGTTCGGACATTATAAATCGCTTCCAAATTGACAAAAAACAGAAAATATTACAAGTAATGTCTTTTTTATTTTTTGAAAAAAAAAAGGACCACAAAATCTAAAAATATCTCGAAATAAAAAGCGGCAGGTCTTGTGTAGTGGATGTCGAAGTCTTGGATGGCTACATTCATGTGCGATTAGCAGAAATCCAACAACGCCCGGAATTGGGAAAAAGGGACATCCCCTTTTCTTTCACATGCTGTGGGGTATCTTCAATTCTACTATCAAATTCTTAGTTTGGTTTTTTTTTTAGCCTAACAATGAAGTTGAAATTTCATGATCAGGAGAGTTCGAGTCCCACCAATATATGAGTATTAAGTTAGTTTAATAGTAGTTGCTGATTAGATATGTATTTAATATTGATAATTGACGTATGCTAATTATTGATAAATTAAAATTAATAATGTAATTGTAATAGATTCAATAAAAAAAAATGAACTAAGAAAGAAGGGAAAAAAAAGATGGTAAGAAACAAAAATGTGCTCCCTACAGTGTCTTTAATGGTCGTAAAGTCGGTTTGGTCGGCTGTGCGTGAAAGAGAAATGTTGGTCCATGCAGGCTTCTCATTTTGTATCGACGTGCATAAATTGGGTTGGAGAAAGAAAAAAAAAAAGAAAAGAAAATGGTGTGCATACTCTAAAAGGAATATAATTTTTCATTATAATTACTTATTGTGGTTAAACGTTAAAATTCAGAAAAGAATAGTAGTTAATCACATCTCTGTAATGATTATTAGTCATTATTTATGTGAACGATACTAAAATAGTATATTAACTATAGCTAAAAGCATGCAGAATGTTGATTAGTCATGGCCAAAAATTAAATTTCTTATATATTAATTTTATTTTACTATGATATATAGTATTGATTTGTGATGATTTCAAGTTGTAGTGATTTATAAAGTGAGAAACAAATAATTTTTTATTTTTTGTAGTGTAGCAACAAATTATATTATTAACAGTGTTGTGAACCTGCGTTTCGTACTCTTTGGAGTTGTAGAGTAGGTGAAAATTTTAATTCAAATAAATTTTTACTGGACTGAATTAACCACACAACAATGTACCACAATTATTATGTGATTTGATCACGTTTTTTTAAACTATATAATAATAACATAACAAATGTTCAACACTTCAAAATAGAACCCAACTTTCTAAATTGAGGAATAATGTTAGAATTTAGTGAGGTATTTTATCACAATAATTGTCTCTATCTAGTGACGCATTTTGTCAGTTCTTTAAAATAAAATTAAAAAGAAACATCTGTAATAATTTTAGACGAGCAACATGATTTTTTTTGCTCGAACCAAGTTTGGTTGGATCAAACCAATTATAGAGCAAGTGTGATACACTTGCTATGTTGTTGGTCACTTTTCCTGAACTGTACACTAATTACAAGACAAGTGTATTATGTTTATTATATAATTGGTTCAAATTTAACTAAGTGAAGTCCGAACTAAAATTTTCCGAACAACAGGGCTGGTGAAATGTGTTCTTTTGTACCCAGGAAAGGACATGGATCATAATAACATGCACTAATTAAAACACACAGAAATAATTTTATCAAGATTTGAGAATGAGTGAGTGGATGAAAAATTGGGTGTGGTTTTGGAGTTTTGTTAATTGAAGGACCACTTCTTCTTTCCCTTTTTAGAGAGGTCCCATTATGGTTTGTGGTATCTATCTCATAATGAGAATTTCACCATGTTTTGGATCTACATTTAAATGACCATAATATATATATATATATATAAGGTTTAAAATCCAGCTCAATTCCTCCCTATGGAAAAACTCAATAAATAAAATTGATTTGGGTTCTAAATTGGGGTTCTACCCCTTTAAGTTTAAATTATTCAATTTCATTTCAGGTCATTGGGTTGATGTTTAAATATATGCATGTACAAAGTTCAGTAAGAATAACACTTTGATTATAATTATTTGATATTTTAGCCAGTGAGATTAGTACAAAGCTAACTCGAGTGGTTGTGAAATCCATATATTTTGCATGTATGATTAGGTGATTTATAAGGTTGATGATGTCAACGGGTCAGTCCAATTTGAACCAATCCAAGTGAAATATGCACGAATCTTGAAGTGTTTGTTATTCACCATATGCCATTAGTCATTATTAAGATATTATTTGACATATGTTAATAACTATATCTCATTGAAATATATATATAATCATCTGTTTTCAACACTTTTCGATCAATTTCAGAAACAATATCAAGTATTTATTCAACTCCCCGGAATTAAAAATTTTACGCCGTTCTTTGCAAGTCATACTCCTTGACAAGCAAAGTCACTAATTACAAATTAAATAATATTATGATTATATGTAATTTCTATCAAATAAAGTCGACTAGTGTGGAATTTTGTATCTATTTATTACTTTTAATTGCATTTTCTGTTTTTTTTTTTTTTTTTTGAGAGAGAGAGGAGATGGATTCGCAGGCCCATTTAGTTGCCAAACGGCCCAAACCTCTTTAATGGGCTTAGTATAAGTTACTTGAGCCTGTGAGTCTAATTTCTTAGTCCCAAATTGCACAAGTAAACAACAAAATGAGACGGAGAGGGTTTACATGATAAGAAATAATTGGAATTAATTTTGTATGGATAAGCATACGGTAAGGGTGTAAAGTTAGAGAATGCTTTAACGTAGATGCATGATCATACACAAGATTATTATTACTTCTCGATTCATTTACCTTCAATGAATTACCACATGGTAATGACATTGAGTAAAATTTATATATTTGGATTCTCATGGCAACTAGAATCCAAATAAATTAAGATTTTTAAGACTCGTAGATTAGTCACATCCATGTCTGAACAAAATAATTACACAGATGGTGACATTTGATTGAATTAGCTAGCTAGGCCCAACCCATTGACAGGTCTAAACTAGGGTGGAAATTGTCCAAAATTTAGGCAAGAATAGATCTCTATGTCTCGAACTCAAATCCCTGTTTAAGAAAAACACTAGCGATCCACAACTCCATATTTTGTAAGTCTATGTTCTTCTCCCCGTCCATAATCTGCATTTTTCACACAAGAACGAACCCCGTCAGATTCGACCCCCGTGTTGGTCTACTTATATAAACGAGAAAGAAGTTGAAAGAAAATGGAATTTGGAAAAGAATTAATTATGCTTACATGCAAAGTGAAGGTAAGCACATAGTTATCAGCAGAAGCAGCCAAATTAGAAGTGCGAAGGATGAAGGTTGTGAGAGATTCAAGAGCCTTATAGAGAAGAGCAGCGATGCCTCTCCCTTTGTTGGACACCATTCTCACGTAAAACCCTCTTTCCTCTACTTCAAACACATCCATCTGCACAAAACTCTAATTAATAATTAACATTGTTTGATCATATTTAAGACATTCATGTCTACGTACCTTAAGAATCTTCTTGGTTATGTGATAGAAACTCCCGACATTGATGTTCTTGGCATAATTATGAGCGGTGGTTCTCCTTTGACATGACTGGACATTTCCTGTCTCCAGACTGCTGATGTCGGATTTGAGCTTCTTGAGTTGCATTTGCAAGTCTTGCACGTACAACACTGCGTCTCCCACTATCGAAGCTTTATCCATCTGCATTCATCCACCATCTCATTATACATGTAAATATGTATACAAGTACAATATATACGCGTATATAAACATGCAAAATAATTAAGTTACTGATCAAAACAAGGATTAATAATTATGATCATCAAGCAACCTTAGTGATAGTAGGAACCAAGGCACGCAATGCATAGAGCTTTTCCTTCATTCGTCCTCTCCTCCTCCGTTCCGAAATCAAGGTTCTTGATCTATCAACCTTACTACTCTTCTTATTTGCCGCCGTGGTGGCAGTAGTGGTGGTCGTGGTCGTGGCGGCCGAGGACTCCTCCACATCCATTACACCCTCCTCACTCACATTCTTCACGCATGCATTCTGCAACCCGAAATCGATGTTTGCATCAGCGTCGACGTTATGGGCCATCAGGCCGTCGAAATCAAGCAACTCGACCGCCGCCGGAGCTGCTGAGAAAAACTGGTCATGGAAATCGTAGCCTTGAGCTGCGAAGTTGGCGACGGTTTCATTCTCGTTTTCGCCACGGATGAGATCGATAAACTGGTCGAAAATCGCCTCATCCGTGAAGTCTATAAGCCCAAAATTATCAGTTGCATATTGGTAGTACTGATCAAGCTGTGGGAATATTGCTCCTGTTTCCAAAAAACTCCTCTCCATTTTCTTTCACTACGTACACTGATAATTTTTTTGTCTGTTTGTTGGGATTTTGGTGGTTTGATCTTTGTGGGGTTTTAGAGGTATTTATATAGGGATGGTGTGAACGTGTTTAATGGAATGGAATCTGGTTTAATTATGTTAATAATAGTGAGATTAGTGTAATTAGGAAGTTGACAAAGTAAATGTTGCATGAGATTAGTGTAATTAGGAAGTTGACAAAGTAAATGTTGCAAGAATTGAAATGAATGACGTTGTAACTTCAACTAGTTGCCCATTTTTTTCCTTAACGAGTATGTTGTTATGTGGATTAGGATGTCGGGAGATTCTCAATTATGCTAATCTATACGTTAATTAGATGAAGCAGGCCGGGAATATAGGTCTACCGCAGGAATAAATAATAATTATTTAAGTATCTTTTGTTTACTGTTTGCTTAATTAATTAGTTAATTCCACTTAATATTGACAAACACTACAAGACAAAAATATTACTATTGATAATATATATCAGTCTGATTATTGAGTTTGTTGGGGAGATTCTTGCTTCATTACAGTATTAGATTTGAATCAATCGTATGATAAGTATTTTAGTACATAATTTAAGTAGAATCATTAATTACACGATAAATATAATTATATGTGTTATTCGATTGATTCAATCCGACCTAATCTTATTTGAATAATAAGTTTTTGCTTGTCCACAAGGCTCTGTTTACTTTATGGGAAATGAATAAAATTACAGAGAATTTGATTATAGAAATCTTATCAATCAAAGTCCTCAAAATATTTGGTATGATATAAAGGAATAAGAATCATATTTAAATAAGTTGACAAAAAGACTCCTTAATATATAGGTGCATTTATGTTTATGTAAATGCATAATGTATATTACTATAATAACATAAAATAGCGTAAACTATATTTATATTTATACATATATATACAACTTGATATATTATGCAAGTGATATGCACAATCAATTGAAATTGATTAAAATAGTTTTATTTGATTAATAATTCAGGGTATGCAACAATTGATCCTTGTAATTCAGAATTTTCCTTTTACAAGGAGAATTTTTTTCAAGAACAATAGATTTTGTTGTCAAATTGTCACTTCGCCTCCAATAGAAAATGTCAATTTCACCCGGAAAAGGCTCATGTTAATTTGGCACCTAACAACCTCCTTTTCTCCTGTGAAATTGACACTTACAGCGGAAAATGGAACGTGTTACTTTTCTTAAGTTATTGTCTTTATTTACAAATTAAAATTAAAGTGAATCAAAAGTATCACTCCAAAATTATAAGATGAAAATTATAGTTTTTTTCCTTTATTAACTAGTACTAAAATAGATAAATATTCAATAGGCGGATTTTAACTCAAAACCTTTTAAGTATAACATTAATTATCCTACTTAATTAAGCAAGACATGTTGGCAACTTTTTAATTAACTCAAATACACAAAGTTTCTAGATGTCCAAACAAAAATAAATAAATACACAGAGTTTGAGTTTCTAACTTGGGTAGGTTACAACTCTGTCTCTTTCAATTCATTGACTTTTATCAAAATTCTGATCTAAGTCAAATTCCTGATGCTCTTATCCTTATTTTATGACAACAAACTCCTCATGTTTTATTCCGACAGCTCTGTACTTATCAAGTGTGAAACGGGAGAAGATACCATAAAAATTTAATAATAATAATAATAATAATAATAATAATAAGCTTAATTACCCATGATCAGCGTCACTGCCGACGTAACAAGGATTATGACAGCACATAATCCTCCAACAACTGGTGTAATTATACTGCTTCAGCTCACTTAATCCTCGTTAATTATCATTAACAATGTAATAATAATATGCTAAAATTCGTCGCTCGCGACGATCGTGTGTGCAAATGTTTGTATGGTACCGCGAGCATGTGTCTAAACCGCATAAGTTGGAATTAGAATAATTTCAGAACTCTCCTGCCACGGGTTTAAGTCGTCCTCAACTCTGGTTCCCGAATATTTTACTTCATGAATTTTAATTAATAATTTATGTTTTTTTGATTAAATTTTGATATGATTATTTATTTTTTATAGATATGAATTATTTGATATATTTAAGTATTGAAAATTAATTATGCAGAGAATGCATTCAATAAGAAACAAGCAAATAAGAAAATATTATCAAAGTACATGTACACACATATTCATAAACTTCGAATATAATTTTTTTTATCGTGAGATCTCGATCTTACTATTTAATAAGAATTTTGTTGACATTCCTGATGTTATATTTGTTAAGAAATGCGGTGATTCGTTCAGAAAAATTAAAGAACAGGGCTGGAAAAATGAGTTAAGTTATTAGAGTCATTAAAAAGAATTGGCCGAGATCAAATCTAAAAATAGAGAAAAAAAACAAAATAATAATTTAGATCTTTGAGATAATTATTTTTTATTTATAGTTCGATGCTAAACAAGGACTTGTACTCGGAAACAATAAATTTTCTTGCTATCAATTAATGTATCTTCTCATAAAGTTGAAATTAAAATTTTATGATAGTATATAAATGAGATTAAAAGTTATAGTCATGTCAGACGTGTGAATATTTATTTTTTAATTTCATTCTTGATAGTTGTTGGTTATTAGTGACTAGTGAGCATGAGTTTTGATTGAATGACTACATTAATTGATATAATGACATGGAATTAATAATTAATTTTGTAGAAAAATATTTTTATGAAGAATAAATTCTTTTTTAAACAAGAAAATATGGAGAAATAGATGGACATAAATATGGGCCATTAGCCCAAACATGTAATGGTGATTCAACGATCTAAACGGGCTTCACTGTTTGTGGGAGGCGCATAAAGCTGGGCCAAAAATATATTCATAGGCCCAAGACTTTAATATCTTATTGGGCCTTCGGAGATTGTATCGCCCCAAAATCGAAGCTCCAAGTGTTCACACGCAAAGGTACTTCACATGAGGTTAATCCATGAAAATAATTTATAAATTTTTATAAATTATAATTTATAGTCTAAAAGAGTATTTTGACAAGTTTACTACAAAAATTGGATGAAATCAGACGAATGCTAACGGAATGAAATCGTTGTTGAGCATATGCTAAAATTATGAGATATTTGTATTATGTTAAATTTTTAAAAAAATAATTGTGATTAGTATCGTTGATTTGACACTATTAACAATATAAAAGCAAGCTCATTAACTGATTAAAATATATTTTTCTATTTGCGCGAAAATCTACAGAAAATCCACATGTTTTCCGTTGGGAAGTGACAATTGAGAATGAGAATAAAACCAAAACTTATGAGTTTCACTGTAAGAAAATAGAAGGTTAGAGACAAAAAAAAAATAAAAAATCAAGGGGTTAAATGCAATTTGTACCCTTGTGTTAACAAAAAAGAGCAATTACCCCTTTGTGAAAAAATAATTAGCAATTTGCCCTCTTGTGTTATTTAAAGTGTAGCAAACAACCCCCTCACAGGGGGTTTTTTGCTCTATTTTTTAAAACAGAGGGGATAAATTGCTATTTATTTTTTTACAGAGAGGGGGGGGGGGTTTGCACATTTTGCATATCACAAAGGGGGTAATTGCATTTTTCCCAAAAATCAAGTGACAATTTTAATATTGTCACTAATTATATATTTAGTGATAAAAATATTTATTTTGTCACAATAATGAATTTTATGATTTTAATAATTATTATTATTTTGTAAAAATTGTTATTAGTGAGAATTAGTAACAAAAAAATGTGCACAAAGTTGTCACTAAATATAATTAGTGACTCATGTATAGTGACAACCCAGTGACAATAAATAATTGTTGTCACTATATTGTATTGTCACTAAGTTGTCACTATAGACGTGTCACTGATTGTATTTAGTGACAACTTTATACATAATTCTTGTCACTAATAATTATATAGTGATAAGATAAAAATATATTGTCACTTAATATATATTTTTAGTGACAATTTTAAAATTGTCATTTGATATTTTATTACTAATATCATATTTTCTTGTAGTGTTTCTTTCTAGTTTATTTTAACAAATTCTTTTAATTTGACCATATTCATTATAAAATTGTTGTTACTAATATTATGAGTTATATGATCTTATTTCATTCATATATTTCAAGAACTTACTTTTAAAATAAGATCTAACATCTTGTAAATTTTAAAAATAATGAATTTAATAAATATTTGAAATAAGGTTGATCCAAGAGTGAGAGAGGGAATTAAGGCTATATACCAATCAGAAAAAACAAAATCCCATGAGCCTGAATAAGATGAAAATAATGTTTGAATGATCTGAATTTCTGAATAAATACATAATAATCATACTTTACGTGATGTGTAAAATGTGCCAATTAAAAGATATAATATAATTATGAGTGTCGATATCATATAGATACTTTCAACAAAATGAAAACTATCTCATAAACAATTCCTCCAAAATAATAAAATTAGGCAAAATTGAAATTTCAATTATGTATATTAGGGGGGTGGGGGGTTGAGTGTTGGTGTCTTTAAGTAACGCATGAGCAATTTTTTCTCTAATGTCTAGACCTACATAAGACGCCATATTCAAAATTGGCATTCAATTGGTAAAAAATCTCAATTTTCCTAAAATTCCCAATTAACATTAGACATAATGTTAATTTTTGCTAGAAAAATTAAAATTATCATAAAGTCATAAATTATAAAATTAAAATTGTCAATTACGTTACTTACAAAACGAAGATCGATACCCATCCTAACATAAAAGATTAAAATTATTTTGGTTGGTGGGATGATGATTGATGAGGTGAAGGGAAGTGAGAGTTCCGAAAGGTGGGATTAAAGTGTCATGAGGACGTGGAACCTACTCACTCTACTCTGTATTTATCCAACTTCCCGCTTTTGATCAAACCTCCCCATGTCATCTTGTCGTGTCCACTTCCCAAGTGGTAAACGCGCCCACCAGCGCGTTTCATTTCATAAGACCATGCACTTCACTAACACGCACGTGTACCTGGACTTCCGAGTTCGATTACTATAATTAATACTTTTTTTTTTCTTAAATTGTTTTTAAGACCTAAGTTTACAGAGATGGTGTATGGGAATTTGATTATTGGAGTTTAATTGCGAGTCTCAAAGTTTTGAGTTTGGCTATTGAAACAAATGATAGTGTATGATCATTTTATCAAATGTTTAAAATGTTAATAAAATATTTAATATTTGATGGTTCAAACATGCTCTTTAAGTGCAGATATTATAAAACTTAATAGTAAGCTTGATTGTTTTTTTTTTTAATATTTTAGAACATCTTGTTTGATTTGGTTATGGTATAATATTGGAAGATCATTTTGTCAAAAAATTTATACTATTAAAGAATCTTTTTTAATATTCAATATTCATAGCAAACTAAAATGCAGAGATTATACTTTTGGTTTGATTTTGCTAGTTGAGTTTTTAACCATATATTTAAAAAGGGAATCATTACACTCCCTTCTCATGAGATTTGGTATAATTACACGTAGATTCTTGTGGTTTGAAAAATTACATCTAATATTCATAAATTTTGTTCTTGTTTAACAAATAGGTTCATTCGTTAATCAAAATTAACTGAATTTGTTGATATTAGCAAAAAAGCTGAACGAAAACTGATATTTACTATCAATTGACTTATTGTAGGTCAAACAAATCTTTTTTATGACCAAACTACTCCTATATATCTTCACACGTTAATGCATGTGAGGTGGTATATTTTTACCGTTATAAGGGTATTTTAGTTATAAAATATTTATTTGGCCTGTAATAAGTTAGTAATAAGCCAATTAAGGGTAGATATCGATTTCTATTAAGTTTTTTTTTTTTGTTAATATCAACAAATTCGGTGAATTGTGACTAATGGATGAATTTATTTGTTAGACGAATGCAAACTTTCGGAATACTAGATGTAATTTTTTCAAACAACAGGGGGTGTACATGTAATTACACCAAATCTGAGGAGAAGGGTTGTAATTATCCCTTTAAAAAATCAAGGAGAAGAGGTGAGCAACACGCGTGGAGGCTTGAATGTGGGATTCTAAAAACCTTGTCGTAAATATCGCCTTTCTTGTTAAGACGGACGACGCTTTTTATATGAAAAAAGAGTCAGAAATAATTGAGGGGTGGAATAAGTGGATGATTCTTCTGTCATAATCCTTCACAAACACCATCTTAAGCCGTTGTTTTCCCGCCCTCTGAAAACCGTGTGCTTCTTCTTCCATTCCATTACCCTTAAATACATTCAAACCCATTTCAGAATCAAGAAAATCCGTGACTGCAATTGAAAGAACAAATTCTGACAAGTAGAAGAAATTAATGATGTCCCAGTCCGATCAGCAAAACCCGTCGATTGTAGTGTCGGATGATTCCAGTGAAGAACAGCTTCAAACGGAGCTTGCCTCTGTCAATTATGGGTACACTTTCGATCTTCTTTCAGACTTTTTGAGGTTCCTTGCTTCTGTTTCTGTGACTGGTTTTTGCCTTGTCTGATTTTCCTCTGAATTAATGTTGTCGCTTTTAGGTGCAAACATTATAGGAGGAGATGCAAGATCAGGGCCCCTTGTTGTGACGAGGTTTTTGATTGCAGGCATTGCCATAATGAAGCTAAGGTCTGTTGATTCATTCCTTTTCTTTGTATTCTTGCCTTAATTCTAGTTCATCAATTAAGGTTTAATATATCTTGGAATTTTCTTTTTCTTGATGATTTCTTTTTTATGCATTTAATTACTTCTAGCAATCAAATCAAGTCTTGATCTAATGTTTAACACTGTAATCTATGAATAAGTATGCGATCACGGCGTTTAATTAATCACATAAGATCATTTTGTGTTTGTCTTATTTCTGTTATAATTTGTTATTTTGGAAATGTATATTAGTATATCTTGATAATATAATAATGTAATTATCGCTTCTATAAAAGAAAAATTACTTGCAGCAGCTAATTTTCTTGAGCTTATGTGTTTTCTGACTTGACAGAACGCTCTTGAGATCGATCCCCTTCGTCGACACGATGTCCCTCGCCACCATGTGAAAAGGGTCAGTTTCTATTAATCTATGATCATAAATTCTCCGAGCTAAATATCGAAAATCTGTATTATGTATGATTTTCTGAAGGAAAATTATACTTGCTATACTGTCTTAAATGTTAGTGGAGTAAGACAACAAATGAAAACGTTCAAAACCGGTCATGGAAACAGTATTAGTTCTATGGATATAAGGCTAAATATTTTAGCAATATATTGTTAACGTTGCGATTTTGCTTAGTAATATATAATTTTTCCGGTGGATTAATCATATCATGAACACAAAATTGTTTTGAAGTCAGACTAATTTGCGTATGCATATGTTGTGCAGGTGATATGTTCCTTATGTGACACCGAACAAGATGTAAGCCAAACAAACGAGCAAAACTCCGTAAATAATTTTGGCTTTTATTTACGCGGTTGTTGATTTATATAAGTCGTGTGATTTTCAGGTTGCACAGAACTGTGTAAGTTGTGGAGTTTGCATGGGGAATTACTTCTGTGATAAATGCAAATTCTTCGACGATGATGTGAGAACCTCTTCACTGTCTTTCTAGCACTCTTTTCAGTGTTCTTTTCTGTCCATGAATGTGAAGTTTATTACTGTGTTTATTACATGAATTTAGGTCTCAAAGAAACAATATCACTGTGATGAATGTGGGATATGCAGGTGAGAACTTAAACTGCGACGTTGTAATTTTTCAAAATTAGTGGGGTTCTTTTGTAATATGTCTAAATCTGTGGCCGAAGTTATGTAACCATCCATATTTTCCATCATTCTTCTGCAGAACTGGTGGTAGGGAGAACTTCTTTCACTGCAGCAAGTGCGGTACGTTGAGTTGGTTCCTTAACTTCTCAGAATTTCCTGTTGAACTCTAATTTAATTTTCCTGAGATTCAATCCACTGCTTGTGGTCTAGGGTGCTGCTACTCAAATTTGATTAAGGATGCACATCGTTGCGTGGAACGAGCAATGCATCACAATTGTGCGGTTTGCTTTGAGGTAATCATATTTACTCTATTAAGCTGCTGGACATCGTTGGAAGTTGAAGATATCGCGTTCGTCCTGAGGTGTAATTCCATGTAATATTACAAATTGCAGTTTTTGTTTGACTCGACGAGGAACATTGCTGTTTTGTCATGTGGACATACAATACATATGGAATGTGTCAAAGAGATGGAGCGTCACCGTAGGTGAGCCCTCCCTCTCTTTTTTCTTCGATAGAAACGATCAATAACATCTTAAACCCGTATACGTGGGAAATATCTTTAAATGGCGATCTTATGGGAATAGCGTGACGTCCAATCGCAACCTTATTTTTTAATTTATCCTTAACCAAGATTTAATGTTCTTCTTACAACTTCCAGATACGCATGTCCTGTCTGCTCAAAGTCCATTTGTGATATGTCAAATGTATGGAGGAAGCTTGATGAAGAGGTACCTATCAAGATGCACTTTTTTATCTGTTATTAGTGTTTCATTTTCGGACCGTCTGATGGATTGTCCTATGCTGCAATTGACCAACAGATTGCTTCAACTCCTATGCCGGAGATGTACAAGAACAAAACGGTAAGAGTGTAGTAAAGCAAATTAAGTTACTAGATAATTACATCAACACCCCCTAAGGTTTAGGCACATTACAAGAAAAACAATTCGATTTTGAAAAAATTACGCACTCACCCCATATAGTCATGTTTTATAACGACAGGGCGCGGAGTTTAAATTTTTGAAATCTATGACAAATCTCCAAGACATCTTAGCTTACATGATCTTTTGTGTTTTTTTTTTTTTTTTTTTTCTATAAGTAGGTATGGATACTATGTAACGACTGTGAGGAGACGTCGGAAGTTCAGTTCCACATTGTCGGGTACAAATGCTTGAGGTGCAGCTCTTACAACACTAGACAGATTCAAGGAGGTGGCCCTCCCTCTTCATGCTCATCGTCTAGAGTTGCCGAGGTAGTAAGATGATGATTTCCGATTAACGTTAATTGTGCCGGCTGGAGCACAGTTGTTATGTCTTAAGGTTGGTGTTCACTCGTCCAGAAGGGAGGAGCAAATGTGGTCGGAAACAAGTATACATACATTCTTAAAAAGGAAAGTATATTTATTAGCCTTGATTAATTACAAGGCAATTGCAATTGAGTCCTTTGGGGACAGTATGAATTTACAAGGTTGCAATTTTTGGCAGCGTGGTGCGGTTTTATGTTAAGAGCCAGCTGATTTCTTAGTATTCAATCACCTTCGATTTTGTATTGTTAGGAAGAAGAAGACAATTTTGTCTTGTTCTTTTTCCAGCACGAATTTTATGAACCGCAAAACAATTGCCTTCCTCTTGCTTTGATGTCTCATGTATGGATCTGACATATGGGTAAATATATTGAATACCATAAATACCCCTACGAGTAGCCTAAATGCGATTACAGACCTAGGATCCGCGTGTTTTTTAACTGGCTGAATTTACTCAACCTATTGATCTGGTAATCCAAAATTAGGACCGTAGATTGAGTGTACATTTGGCACATGATCTTAAACCGTGTAAGTATTCTGGACGATTTGAGCTCAAAATTTTCTACTGAGCTTATGAAGAGCATTTATTAATTTGTACAGAAGCCATTATTTTAACTCAAACTGATCAGAAGCTATATATTATATAGGGTTAATTACATTTAAATCTCTTTAAAAATTTTGAAATTACATTCTCCCAAAAAAAAAAAAATTAAAATTAAAATTATACTCATTTTAAAAATTCATCATTTACACATGAATTAATGTAATTTTGTATTTGTAGAGGGGATTAAGTGTAGTTAACCCTATTATATAAGAGGGAAGCAAAAGGCCAAAACAGCCCAATATTAAATTTCTATAAAATAGAATGTGGACGGTGATTTGCTCGGGAGCAAGTCGCCAAAGCTCTTCAATATATATTACATTAATATACACACACAAACACACTTAAATATTGATTAATGCATTAGCTCTTTAATATGTACAAATTCATTGGTTCTAGTGAAAATTTGTCATATATGAACTAAATTTGCACTTTGGGTTACCAAACTCTACTATTACTTCCTTTTTTTACCTCCTCAACTCGTGTCGCTGTTAACTCAATTCACAATATTTTATAATTTTTGACAGAGCTTTATGCTGAAGTTACAGTATATTTACAATAAAATATCAAGATTGTATCAACGGATTAATTCTTAACTAGCCCATTTGAGTGATTTACAGTTCTTAAGACTTGTGTTGATCTGTGATGGTGATCTGAGATGAAAATACAAAATATATATTTATATATATATAATACAAAGAATATTTATAAGGAAAATTAAGGCGAGTGGATCAAATTTAAATGGTACCCATTTCTTAGTAGTCTCTGACAGAAACATAACACAGTCAAACAAATGAACTCTCACTTTTATAAGTTGTGTTTGCACACGTGAATGGAGGCAGGCAGGCAGCCCCTTTCCACTGCTTTAATTCAAATTACCCACCTTTTCAACTAATAATGTTCAAAATATAGCCACTTTTAATGCACACATTTCTAATTTATGGCACTATATATAAAGATGTTGCACTTCAATCATGTTCCAAAATTAGCTTGCGAGTGAAGCTACAATAATATTACAAGTATATCAATAAATTACTAATTCAATGCTATGCGAGTTAATTCTTGATACGGATGTTTGTTGTTGGAGGGGTTTTAATTAATATACTTCAAGAGATTTTTGTGCAAAATTTTCCACATAATATGAGATATACTTGTAATTATAACTACTACATCAATGATCGTATTCATAATTTTACAAAATACTAAAAATATTTGTGTATTTAGATTTAATCATACTGTCAAGGTGATTTACCGTAATGATAATTTGGAGTGTACAAGTCTTTCTATATATAATAATGCACCAAGAATTTAAAGACAGGTAACGCAATAACTAAGAATTAAGGCTGTGAGAATATATTCATAAAAAGAAGCAAAAGTCATGGAATATATTCTCTATTTAGGAATCAGATTTATCATTTATGTGATGTTAAGATGTGATCCTTTTTTGGGTGAGACCAGGCTGGAAGGAGTTTGGATTATAAATTGCTTTTCAAAAATGGGTATTTTTCACATAATTTTTTGAAAATATTGTTCATAATCAAGATTAGCCAAAAAAGAAAAAAAAAAGAAATAATAAAATAAATGAGCCAAACACTGCCTTGTTGACATTTTCTTGATTTTGGACTACCTTTTTAGGCAATCGAAGGTTGGATCCCATTTCCCATGTATGGAAAAAATCAATGCCAATTTTGACTTTACACTAACTTTTGTATGGTACGGTCAACCTTATGAAGTCCAAGGTATCATCACCCAATGAGAATCATATGATATGCTGCTCCTTCAACAACTTCAAGTCTCTGACTTTGGTGATTTCCACATTTGAATCTTCTTCTCAATCACTGTTTTTATTATTGAATATTTCTTCCCAAAGCCCACATTAAATGTACAACAAACAAACTCCTATGTCTTCTTTCCCAATTTCTACGTATATATTATATTTATATTCTGTCGTAGACATATCAGACACCTGAAAAACCAGTGCAGATGTTATCCAAAATGTAGCAGAATTTACTCAAGAAATAGTGTCAATAACACAAAAATGCAGCTGAATTAGCCAAGGACCTGAATCTACTCGTTTTCTCGGCTCCTGATTTGACACAAGTGTATGATAAAATTAAGTAAGAATCAAGGGCGTTCGTTGTTTACAGTATAAACACATAATCTCCATCGATTATGCTGAAACTCCGAAATCTTAATCCTTAAGACGCGTATTCTAGGAGTTACCCTCGCTGTCTGAAGATACCTTCGATTGAATTATAACCCGAGCTCCTGAAGCAAGCCTGTTTGGAAGAAATGATAAAGAAAATCTCAATCTACAAAATCACGAGAATCAGGTTTAAGCTGGCTAGTTGAGTGACGAGTAAAAGATTGAGTGGAGTCGGAACTTAACTTTCTTCAATTTTGATGACGTTTTCCTTGTCGTTTCTGGAAGAATCTGGTTTTCTTGATTGTTCTTTGCCAGAGAACGGCTCCGTCGTTCTCTTGCTCCCACCATTTGATGTGCCAGGTGTAATGGTTCGTGAACTTGCTGCTCTCTCCGATGAGATTCTAGGCCCCTCGGAGAGAGGGGATCTCATTGATTCGCTTCTTGGCTGCTTACTCAGTGAAGCCTTGATCGATTTAGGAATGCACTTCGACGTTGTGGAACTTCCCTCTTCCTTGTCTTCATTAGAATCAAGTTGCTGAGTACTTCTGCAAAGGCCAAATTATTCTACTCATCCAAGAATGTAGAGGGGGAGCCACAGAAATTTGATTACCAACAAAGTTTCAACCACAGGTGGAGAAAACCAACTGACCTGTCAGCATTGTAAGAAGACGATCTCTGAAGAGTGGGTACATTTTCCTTGAGAGTAGTTGTTTCAGCCAAACTCCCACTAAAGTATTCTTTATCTTCCAGTCTCATGCTCATTAGACGAGGGTTGTCTGCCAGGCAATCAAGCTCTCCGAACATTAATGATGTCGAGAACAAGGGGGAGGGGAATTTGGAATGTGAGAATTTAGGTTTGTAGGTTGGGATCAAGCCAAAGCTGTGATCTTTCACTGAAACTGAACCACAAGAGATCAGTTGCATTATCATATTCGAGGCCTTAAACTTTGTAGCAGAGGACATTCGAAATTCCTCTTCTTCGAGTATTCTGAAGCTGTTGAGCTTCCTCACATCCGCTCGGATGAGAGATTCCAATGTATCTGTCCTACCACTTGATGAGGAAGCACTGGACGTTGATGGAGGTGGTGAAACAACGTCTCTGCAAATCTCTGGAGTTGGTTTTGCCCGAGAGACTTGGTTTTGGTGAGTTCCACTACTGTCGTTTTCCAATGTACCATCATCAGTTGAAACACCTCTTGTACAAGTATCTCGAGTTTCAACAACTCTGCTGGCTTTTTCTTCAGTCTGAGTGGACGCATCAGCAAGACCATCACTCTTGTAGACCTTGTACTCTGTCAGGCTTAAAGAACCATTCCAAGAGGAATTTTTCCCGACACTCGATTCTGGGGACACAGCTGATGAGCACAAACGCTGAACCGGTGGAGATACCTCATCGTCCTGAGAACTCTTTGTAGTTCTGCCGTTCAAGCTAGATGAAGACGAAGATTCCTCATGGCTCCTGGAGGACGGTGGTTCTGGTAGTGCTTTTTGATTCTGTAATATAAAAGTCCCAGCAGGACTAAAGCGACCTAGAAAACAAGAAGTGTCGATTTTCATTGTTATAGGCTTTGATACGAATGCAACAATCCCAACCTCAAGAAAGCAGAAAGGGATCACTGAAAGAAGGAAACTTCAAATTTCTTCTTCATTTATCAGCTATTACTTTTTTTCCTTTATTCAAGCAGGGCCTATTTGATTCTTGTCATCTTCCGAGACAGACAGAAAAATCTTGGAAAAAAAGACAACCTCTAGCGATATTCAATACCTAACCGTTGTTAGTGATGATGAAAAATATTACCAACCCTGAAATAATGACATGGCCGCTTAAGGAAACAACGACTATGATCTCCATCTAGAACGACAAACTGTACTAACCCTTTGGTTTTTCCAGTTCATTGTTAAGGCCATTAAAGTAAAGGGCATTAGCTAACAGCCTATTTAAGCATGCTCCATAATTCTTTTCCAAGTCTAACTGCTCCCAGCAATTTCTGAGAATAGTTGAAGGCATTTCTCACATAAAGTGTATCATGCTAAAACAATTCAAACAAAATGATAATCATATTACCGGAATTCGAATCTTCAAAGAGCTCCGAACCCTTGAGCACATACTCATTACCATGAGCCGGGAGGATCAAATCATCATCACAAAGATCATGCCATACATACCCATTCTTGTAACTCCTGCATCCACAAATAACCATAAAAATCTATGAGATGCACTCTCGCAGGCAAAAGGGGGCCAAAACTAAACTAGGAGAATCCAATAAGAAGTCCATGGACCATTTTCACCTCTTGCAAGACCAAGAGTACATCGAAGCCATGCCTCTGCCTCTCAAAACATTGAGCCTTTCAATCACATCTTCAAAACAAAGACAACATTCACGTAAATGAACTGTGTGCTACCTCTTAAATAGCAACTACCAAATTATATTTTTGTCAAATTCACGTAAAATGAACTGTGTGCTACCTCTTAAATAAAGCCCATCAGGGGAAGACAAGGGGACTTCCATGAAATGCGGATGCTCGAGTTGTCGATTCCTACATAGATAGTAAACTACTGGCACTTTGCCATTATGCTGCTGCTGCTGCTGATTGTAGTGATTATTGTAGTGATATTTGGGTGATTTCTCTGTCCATACTTTCGCTCTTTCCGGGCTCACTTGACTATATTTCTTAATTCTCCCCTCCATTTTGCACCTTCAAAATCTAGTCAGACCTGAATTTCCTCAAACTGACGGAGATTTCCTACAACAACCCAACATTTCTCTTAATTTTTCCTTCAAATGCAGGCAGCCTCGAACTGAAAATTTTCCGGGCAACACAATCATCAGGGCCCAAAGTCCCGAAAAAACTAAACAAGAAATCGAATTTGCTACCAGATCTAAGCACGAGCTCAAAAAGCTTTAAAAAACAATAAGAAACAATAAAGGAAAACCTCCACAAGTCAAGCATAATTACCAAATATATCTCATACAAAAATACTTAATTCTATGTAAATAAACTAACATGACCATGGAAGCAAGATTTTCCAGAAACTGCAAATAAAGAATGAATAAATGCAAGTAAATCCACTTGCAGATTGACGAACTGAAGCCCAAGAATCAGAAAAGGGAAAAAAAAAATGTGGGGGTGTATTTGTGAGAGAAAACACGCCAACCTGGGAGAGAAAGAAGCAAAGCAAAAGCAGGACGCCCGCATTTAATGCATCAGAACCCGGCGGCCCGACCCACTTGGGATTTGTGTGCCTTCAGAAGGAGGAAACGGGTAGAGGTGGCAATTCATGGAAATGACAGAGTGGAGATGGAGAAAGGGACTGGTGAAAAGGAAATGGGGAAGAAAGATGAGAAGACGTCAATTTGTTGGAGTTGTGTGGATGGGGCGACCCGACCCGTTGGATCTTTTTGGCGGATTCGAAATTTCTATTTGATTTTGGCCTTTTGTGGGGTTTGCAGCGTTTGGTAGTGGGTTATAGCTCCAATAATCTCCCATCCATGTTTATTTCTTTTTGTCGCCATTGTTACTGCATTCGTGAGCTCCTCCTGGGGACCTTTAAGCTTTGTTTGGGTATTTTTTGGGATGTGTTTGGTTTTTCTTATTTTGAAAATGGCTGTTTTGGGGAAATATTCAATGAAATATTACTCTATTTTGAAATATGTAACATATTACTTTAATTTTTAGATGTTTTGGATCCTTCCTAGATTTGACATAATTACAAATATCTCATCATTATTTGATATTTTATAAATATTCCCTTGAGATTTGTAACTGTCTAACAAATAACCCATTTTCATTCATTTTTATTGGTGAACTGACCAAAATGTCGTTATGCACTAAATTATTTTTTATTTAATTCTTAAATTTTTTTTGAACTACAATGCGTAGAAAGAGGTTTCTTAAAGTTTTTACACAGAAGAGGAATAATGCAATTTGTCTCGGCTGATTTTTCTACAATCTTAATAAAAATTTTAAGGCAAAATGGTCAATTTCAATCATTTGGTTAAAAGTTACAAATTTCAAGAGGATATTTATAATTGTGTCAAATTTTAAAGGAGGTAGCTGTAATTTACCCTTAAAGAAAACATAGCCCAAGTTTTCTTGAATTTTTTTTATTTTTTTAGAGTAAATTACAACGAGCTAGCTTTAACATAATTATGAATATCCATCATTGTTTAGAAAATTATAAATACCCCTGATTTTTTATAAAGTTGTGTAATCCTTGTATAAAGGTATAAATTATCAATTTTACCTTTATATTTTAGTCTTGTTTTTTTAAAAATGAAAAATTATAAATAAAATAAAATAAAAATAAAAAACAATGTGGACGGAATAAATTGAAAAATTATAATAAAAAAAATTGTCCATTTGGTCCAAAAGCAAAATATTTTTTTTAAAAAAAATAAGTAAATTAATAATTCATAGTTCACAAGGGCATTTTTGTCAGCTCCCACAAAAAATGAATGAAAACCTAACGAAAACTAATGGATTGTGTTAGTTGTTAGACGGCCGCTAAAATCAGAAGGTATGCAAATTTTTAAATAATTAAAAATTATTTATAATTATATCAAATCTTATGGGAACTTGTTGTAATTTATCCTATTGTTTATTATTAAAAGAAAAATGTATGACTCCACTTCTAATCACCAAAATGAGGCATGGGAAGCCTAGAGGTTGGAGATTGTAAAAGTACTTATAAATTATATATCATCGCAACACCCACAACAGTAAAGAAAATTGAACATTCATTTTTTTGGAAGTGACTCGTGCTTATCAATTGAACCAATATGTATTACGTATTTTACAGAGCAAAATTCTAGAATTGTGGGCTAATTTTAAATGTATTTGCTTTGTTTAATTATAAATGAAGTATAAAATAAAAAGTATTTTCTAAATGAGATTGTAGGTTGTGGAAACAGGTGTTTAAAGTAAATGTTTTGAACAAAAGTATTTACGAAAATTGTCAAAATAGCACATTTTAAGTATAATAATGCATCAACGTCTTAGAAAAATGAGACCACCATAACTTTTCACTTTTCGAGTTAAATTCAAGTTAAAGTGTTTGTTTTCAACAAAATGACCTTTTTCATTCTCAATAAGTTGTTTGAAATTAGAAAAGTCTTCCTCATAATCGAACAACCAGCTTTTGTTGTTAGAATTATAGGGGGTCCAAAACTTAAATTAATGGTGTTTTTCATATTATAACTTAAATTAAGTGAAATGAGAGTGTTCGAAAATATAATTTTTACTTATGTTTCTCTTAAATTATGTTAAAATAAGTCAAAAACTGTAATATGATGAAAATGTGTTAAAATCTATCCACACCTATTAGAGTAATTAGGTAATTTTACAAATAATCTAGTAATATACCATTTTTTTTTTTGTCAAACACTTATGCATCAATTTTTTTCTACTTAAATTTATTATTTTCAAGCACTGTCAACTTTTACATCTTAATCATACTCGGAAATTTTCTATTGTTTTCGGCCATTATCAAACTAAATTACACATAATAAAGATGTGAGTGAGAAGTCATCTCATTCTATGAAAAGTAAGCATGGCCTGCATCTGCATGGATTAATAATAACTAGGTATGATGGGAAAATTCAGAACCTTTGCCTCACACATTCATTGGAAATTTGTACATCATTTCCTCACAATATTAAATTCACTTCCTTCAATTTTATTTATTTTTAATTCTTGAATTGGTTTTCTTTAATGCCACATTGGATTTTTGAATTTGAACTTGAGAGAAGAATTTAAAAAATAATTTTAAATTATTACGTTTATATATTTAAAACTTTTAAAATTCATCAATCTTCAATAAAATATAGTTCAAATTTAAGATTGAATAATTTGAAATAATTTAAAACTAGAACTATATATTCAAATAAATTCAATGAAATCCACTACTTTAAATCAATCTATCCAAATATAACTTAAATAATTTTTTTCCTGATTTTGCTTTATTTATTTTTTTCTTGCAATTAAAGTCTGGTTATCAAATAAATGATATATATATATATATATAGAAGTGATAAATTAGATATATATCTTACAACTAAACATAAAAAAATACATTAAAATCTCAACCAAATTCAATTCGAAGTTTATACATGACTTTGGGAATTGCGTGTGAGAAGGGGAAGAAAGAGATGATGGAAATTGGGAATGTTAATGAATGCATCTCCAATGTTCCAATACATATTTACAGTTATACCCTAAATTGATGACGTAATAATCTAGGATGTACAGATACTTTAAAAAATCATTCGGGGCAATGTCAAGTATGTATCTAATACATATACACCCCCAACATATGTTGAAATGGAATTTGTGTATCCAAAAATGAATAATAATAATCATAAAGAGTTTGACGTGTCGACACGTTTTAGGACACATTTTGAGGTTTTTTGCTTTTATAATTTTAATACATTTTGGGCTAAGATTGAATAGAAAAGACTCCACTTCTCCCATACTCACACTCACCCCTAGTATACTTGTTTATTTTATGTTTTATATGAAATTTGTTATATTATATATTTTAATTTTATAAGAAATTGAAAATATATAATAAACTATATATCATATATAGTCGTGTTAGTGTGATGTCGTATCCTGAATTCTTTAAAACAATTATATTATTGTGTCTGTGTCCATGCATCATAAGTAATAATTGATTTTTCAAAAATGATTATGATACTTGAATTCACAATGTTATAATTAATTATGTAAATATAGATTGCAGTAAAATTCAAAAACTAACCTCGTATTTAAGGTTAATGAAGGAATTAAAAATTATTTAATAGGTACCAGATGAAAAATAATTGTGGTGCAATTAAAACTACAATTTATAACATTTTATCAAAATGGAATTCAAACATAAAAGTAATTACTGAAACAAAATTGTCAAACAGCACAAAAAATTAGGTTTGCACTCAAATGGTCAAATGGGCATAGTCCCGTAAGATTTTATCTATTTTACAATTAAATGCATGTGATCATATATACTGCAAGTTATATTGACTTAAACTTATGCAATAATATTTATAATATGATTAATTTAAGATAATCAAGTTGAAAGATCTCTGCCTAAAATTTAATTTTATTTGCATATATATTAATGTCTAAGTTTGATCCCTTGGTCAAGAAATTATCCACTTTTATTTTAATATTGGATCGTACATGTTATGATTGATTCCCATGTGAAAATCATTATTTCCAACTTGATTATTAAACATATGATTGGGGGAGCAAAATGAGTGGGCTGAAGAGACCTTTTTACTAGACTTTCAATTGTGTAAATATAGACCAAAATTTCGAAGCCCAATTAAGATACTAATGGGCTCAATTTACAGATAGGCCTAAAGGAGCTCCAAACATTAAATGACTTGGATCAGCATTCATTCAACATAAAGTACATTTTTATGTTTGTATTCTTTTTACATAGTGAAATTTCTTTAGAGAGAGGGAGCGGACTTGTAGTAGGGTACAGATCATTACATCTTTTATAATATTTTTGTAATATAATAATAATTTTAAATAAAAAGTACAACAAGGGAATGAAATAGATAATAAATTACTACTAAAATAAACATATATTTAAATATTTAGAGACTTAAACCTGTGGGTTCTTTTTTTATTATAAAACTTGGACCTTAAATAAGAGGTTTTTGGCCCTATTGTATCTTTGTGTGGACCTACCACTTATAGTGGAGTTGATTATAAAATTTTAATTTGGATTGGGTTTAGTTGGACCGGAATTAATTATGTGATAATTACAATACATTTACCTTGGGTGAGTGTTGTATAATTCAAGTAAAGTGATCAATTACATGATAAGTGTATTTGTAATTGGTTTAATTCAGTCAAACGTAATTATTTAAAAAAAAATATTGAGTTGGACACCTTGTGGGGTGACACTTGGAGGCGTTGGCGACTGTTTGGGTTGGCAAGTGAAGACATTAGGCCTAGGAATTCAGGATCATGTTCATGTTCATGTTCAAGTGTGGACAAGTGGGATGTACATACATATTTGTAGTGCAATCTCAAGTCATCTTCGGAACAGGGGACCAAAGATTTGAGGCAGCTTACTATATAGTAAATTAATAAATTACAAGGGAAAAGAAAATGAAAAGAAAGAAATTATTTCAACTCAAAAAAAAAAAAAAAAGAATTTAATTAGACATTGGTCAATTAGTAGATCCCAATTCCGATTTGTGGGTTCCCACTCTTTCCGACAGGTTGGTCCTTCCACACCTTCTGGTTGTTGCCCAAACATATATACATATATATATATATACACACACACCACATTCAACATTTCACACACACATACACACAAACATTTGCTTATAGCACCCTTAAGATTGTATGCTACGTCAATACTTTTTGGCTCCAATTAAATTCAATTATAATTAAACTAATTACACATGTGAATGTTGTCAAAAGTTGATCGAGAATCAAGTTGATGTAGCGCGGACCATTCTTGACATGATTCTAACTATGCTTGCGTTTAGCAAACATACTATTAGATTCTAAGGAATATTCTCTGCTTTTGGAGTAGCAACTATCTAAAATCACTTATAAAATACGCACACAATATTTATTCTGGAGTAACTTAATTTGAAATTTGATTAATTTATATTTTATTTCACATATATATAACAAATATTTACTAAATTCTTAAAAAAAAAAAAAAAAAGTGTGTTCCTTTGTGAAGGGTCCAAAGAAAGAAATAATGACAGGCCAACCAAAATGCTGGGCAATAAAGCAGACGACAAAGAAACGTCAATTGGTCAAGCTTTGGATCTTCCACTTGAGTTCTTCACTGTACAAGTGCTGCTACATCAGCTGCAGTGTTCCCCACTTTCCTAATCTTGACCGCTAATTGTAAGAAAAAGACACCAAAATTAAGAAAGAAAGAAAAGGTAGACATAGACATAGACATAGTTTCTTGATTAGGGTACTGTCATTGAAGGACTACCCTTTGATACTTGAGTAATTCATTGGATGATGAATCAGACCCCTCACCCGCACCTCTCTTCCTACTCATCATTATCCTCCCACACTTGATCAACGAATCTTGATGGCCGGCAGGCAGCGCCGCCGGAATCACCACCGGAGGTGGTGGGATTTGGTAGCTGTCAAGTGGTGGCGGAGGGTGGCGCCACTGGGGAAGAGGGCCGGCCAGGAGGAGGGTCTGGAGCAGCGGCCCCGCTTTCATCACTGCTTGCAGGAGCTTCCCTTTTTCCGGCAGCGGCCTGTTGATCATTACTGTAGGAAAATCCGCTTCCGGCTCAGGCTCCGGAGGCGGCGGCGAGACGACGCTTTCATCAGAGTCTGAGGAAGAAAACCCATTGTTGGAGTCGATTCCTCTTGTGGGATCATCTTCGACGCTTGAAACCCCAGAATGCGGAGCTGAGTGCTGGAGCAGGAGCTTCTGATACAACACTTTTTGGCACTTTTCTTGAGCTTCATCCCTCTCTTTAATGGCTGTGCTGAGGAGCTGTTTGAGTTGGGCAATTTCTTGATCTTTGATTTTGAGTTGCTCTTGTGCTCTGAGTCTAGTCTCCTCCAGCTCCATAGTCAGCACAAGAGACTGCCTTACCTCATCCATACTCTGTTTCAACAATCAGACCAATTAACATTTCAATTAGCTAATTAAGAGTAATTAAGCAGAAGTTTGGGTGAAGTTAAAAGCTTTATTCTTACCTTTTCTTGGTGTAAATAAGCCGAGTTGAGAAGAAGACCTCTTTGATTATCCATGGCCCTCTGAAGAGATGTGGGGTGGGAGTGGGACAGAGAGGGGAATAAGGGGAAGTGATCTTTGTGCTTCTTATAAGGGCTAATAATTCTTGGAACTGTTTTGCAATAGTGTCAATCGTATCTAATTTAAGACACTTGAATATTTTCAAAACAAAAAAGGGAGTAAAAGAGAGGAATAAGTAGTGTTGGAACAGGACATATCTAATTTAATCTGAGTGATGGAGCCTGGAGGTGGAGGGAGCTAAAAGTTGAGTTTGTCTGAAGCGTATTGCGGGCGGGGCGGGGCGGGGGAAGTTTACATATGAGCGACAAATGCGGGAGTAAAGACAAGTCTCTGATTCACTGTGATGTGATTTGCTCCCCGACTCACAAAACTCCGCCACCAACACTTTGAGAAGCCGTTTCTTTTCTTTTCGTTTTTTTGTTTCAAATTACACTGTAGAAGATGTACAGTGAGTAGCTCAATCATGTTAGTACATGGGTGTTGATTTGAGTTGTAATAACTCAATTTGGATAATTGCCTTGAGTTTGAATGTTGTGGACTTTGTTCTACAAATAAGAAAAAGGGATTTGAAAAAAAAATTATTAGCACTTTGACGCTCAAGTCAATAATTAATTATGTGGTCAATAAATTTGAAAATAATGAGAAATCGTGTAAAAAAATAGAGGGAACACAAAGTGTGCTCAGCGTTAGCTTTAAAAATAATTCGTGAGTTAAAGAGTCCAGAGAAACATTATCAATTCAGCGAACGAAGGTGGTATTTATAGGGAGATTCCCTAAGTAGGAGGTTGTTCTGGACTCTCCGAGACAGTTGCTGACTTCCTCAGAGTTTTGAGGAGGAAGGTCTCCTAAAGAATATGAGACGATTGAGTGAGAATCTTTTATGGATAAGGATAAGAAGAAACAGTTTTTGTCTAAACTTCTTCACAGGGATGAACCTCTCTTCGTGGGCCTTACGCTCAGGGGCCAGGTTAGGGGCCCCCTCCTCACCTGGGCTTTTGCTCGAGTTCCCTTGGGCGCCTAGTCTGCTCCTTCTAGGCTGACCCAAGGTCTCTTTTAAGCTGTATTTGAGGAATATTTGGACTTTTTTTTGGGGTCTTGACATCTCCTTTTGATCTTCAATGAATCTTATTTGACCTCTGGGCCTTGTATTTGGTCCATGCAATTTATTAAATATCAAATTAGTGTATTATATTGTTTTTTTTTTCTGATATGGTAATTATACTGTTCATTATACCATACATTTCATTTAGTAGACATAATTCCTAAAATATGTTGGTCCAACTATGATAACTAAATCGAACAATGTCTTAACAAGGTTTTGCAATATAAACACTCATGCTACAGAGGTTTATTATAAATGACCGAAGTATGTAAAATTCAGCAAACATACGGACAAGGTTTGGATTCAAATTCTATTTATGTGTGTATTAATTTTTCTACTTAAATAATAGTTTTTTTTAATAAATTTTTACATTTAATTTAAATTAATTTGGATGTATTGATCATATGATAGATGCACATCACAAAATTAATCTAAGAATTGATTATTATGGGACCAAGGTTAATTAAATTCATGAACAAAGAGATATTTGTTTTTCTTTGGTGTGCCTAACTTGTTGATCACATGGGCTGCTAAAGTATGATCTAACTTACTATTCTTTGTACATATTCTTAATGGTTAAATACACTTTGTATATCTGAATTTTGTATATAATCACATTTAAGCCTCTAAAGTATGAAAGGTAGCAAAAAATTTTCTGACAAAATAATGTGATATTGATAGGACAATATGCCCTTCGTACTTATCTCCTATACTTTTCAATTTATATCATAAAGATATGTTTTATTACTTTTCCAAAATTAATTTTAGTGATTTAAAATTTTACTCAAATTTTATTTAAAAAGTAATATTTAAAAGTAATAGCTTTTTATTAGTTATGTAATACTAAAAGATATTTACAAGCGCCATATAAAATAAATTATTTATGTAAAAATACATATAAAATATGTGTAAATACATAATACATATAATTTTATAAAAAAGTATGCTCTATAACCTATAAATTTTTATTCAAGTACATGTACGCATAATTAAAATATCTCACATAATTACTCAAAAAATTATAGAATATTATAGATTTTCATATTTTATAGTGTATATATATATATTCGATGTAATATTTTAAATTGTATCAATAATTTATTTTTCAAAGAAAATTCTATATATATATATATAACAACACAAACAAAAATTATAAAATTTTTGGACAATTTGTAAAAAAAAAAAAGAATTGCAAACTTATAGACTTTATACGGATTCTATACTAATTATAAAAATCATAAATTTTGGGTAGTATTTATGATAAATATAATTTTTATAATAATTCAAATTATATTTTAGAGGAATGATTGCAATAGACATATTTTATGGGTATAAATAATAAAAACATTTTTATCATAAAAAATTAATCCATATTATAAAAGAACATTTTATTACATTTTATAATTTAGAGAGATAAATACAAGTCATAACATAGATCATGGGTGTAAAATGTATTTAACCCTATTCTTGATTGTGCATGAGATTTGTTAATCCCTAGACAGTCTTTTGGAGAATGCTGAGTCGTGGACGGCTACGTCCACAAATACAAGAAAGATTTTCATCATTATTGAAATATAAGCTACACTGAAATAATTGGGAAAGAATTACTTTTAAATTTTTTCTGGTTGGAACTTATAGAAATATTTTCTTTTTGTGTGTATGTGTGATCTAAATTAGTTCTATATTCTATATTTTGTTTTTCTAAAAATTAATAATTTATTTTCTTCAAGTGAAATAACCAATAATATATTAAAAAACACATGCATGCATTTAAAACAGATTATAATAATATTATCATACATAGTAGATGAATTCATATATAATGTAAACCTAAAATATTATAATGTTTGGAGACCAAAACTCATTAATTTATCCTACTATCTGTGTAAGTAACATAGATTTCTATATTATTTTTTTATATGGCAGTTTATACTTAAAGTGTTGGGTTCGATGCTCATTTATTTCTTGTGGCAACTCTTTGTGTGTTTGAAGAAGAAAATTATTAAATTGGATTGGAGAAAATAATATTAAAAAAATTGGCTGACCTCATGAATATTTAATGTATTAAATAATATATATATATATATATATATATATTCAAGTTTTAAAAGGTGAAAATAAAATAATGTGTAATAGGGTGGAGGAATTCCCATGATTTATGTATAAACCTAAAATGGAATACATTACATAACTCATCCAACGGGCAACGCATTCTCAACGGTCGCATCTATGTCCGAAATATGTTAAGATTACCGAGCAGATTTTGTCATCTTAGATTTTTTTATCGCTCATTTATTATTCTCAAATCAATCTTACTCACTTAAGCATTAGACCGATATTGTCCTGATCTTCCTAATATTCATTTAATTGTGTTTTTTTGTAGCACATCAAATTCATTTTTGTTTCTTGTATTGGCTCCCATAATCAGACAAATACGACAAATGGGATTGACATGAATCAGTATAAACTAACTGATATAAAACTTTGAAATTAAACTTACGACCTCCTTTTCTTAAATTTGTTTTTATTGGTTGGTAGTGAAATGTACATATATATTGGGGTTGGGGTGCAAAAAAGTCTTGTTGGGCAGGAAACATATTAGGCTTTAATTTGACTAATTAATTTAATTAAACTCCCTTCTTTTTGTACCATCTTAATTATCTTTTGAAATTTTTGCACCGAAAACTGTCAATACTTTTATCAATCATTCCAACTACTCCTAACCTAATCTCTTACTATGTTAACATACCCACAACAAGACACACTACTCTCTTCTCACCATGGCCGTAGCTATGAATGTATCTTGTGTTTGAAATTTCAGACACACCCATGGATTTGAAATTAGGAATTTTCAGACATATCCTTGCGAGTCGTTTGGATAACTCTATATTAAAATAAAATTCAAATCTTCTCACTCTAATTTAAAATTATGTTTTGTAAAATAATGATGGATTTCAAGTTTCTTTAATACAAAGTCATTTGATTATTTTATTTTTTTTTGGTCAAGTTTTAAGTATATTTTTAATTTGATTTGACAAACAAGTGAAATTAAAGAGTTCGATTAACAAATGAAATTAGAATTAAACAAAATTTGGACAAAATGTGATTTTGACATTTTAAAAATTCCTTTAATTTTTTATTCAGAAAGCAATTTTTGTTAAGGTAAAATGGTCTTTTCAAATTTAAAAAATTAAAAGTTAGGAGGGTTTGATTGGTTGTTTTTCTATAAAATCTCATCGCTAATGCATCAAAAAATATGGAGTGGATAGTTCAGAATTGTTAATTGTGTTTAACCCTTTTAAGTCTTTTGTGCTATCCAAACATTATGGTACTAAGTCTCTGACAGTCAAGTTTTCGAGAATTAAATTCTATGTCATCATGTTCTATTCTTACCAACCAAACAAGGAGTAAGAGGTTATTAATTATGCTATTACTTTTATTTATTTATTTTTTTTAAAAAGACCATGAAATTGAATAAGGTACACCCACGACTTAAACAATTGAATAACAATCAGTTAATGCGCGACCATACATTACTAATAATAAAAAATTCTTACTCAAATGTGAGCTATTAGAATCACACTAATCATACAATAAATATAATATATTTGTCTTGAATAATTTTTTTGAATTGTATATCAAACACGATAAGTATATTGCACTTGCCATTTAATTACGTTAGATCTAAACAAAATCCAATATAACTTAAAATTTTCATGATAATGATGTCAATTATCCTCACTTTGTGCTACTCATTCATTACAAATTGATTCAAAAATGATGTGTTGTTGCTAAAAAAAAGTACCTAAAGTATATTGTAGATGAATGTGTAATGGGTTCCAAATAAGTTAAAAAATTTAACATTGCAAAAAATACAAGAGTTCAATACTAACAAGGCATCATGTAAGAGACTATATGATAAATTCTAAAATTTCATAATTTGAAAAGAAATTATAGATTTGACGTCACTTTAAAAATATGAGATGAATATATAATAAATTATTTTTTGAATTACATAAATCACTACGACATGAAAATTGTGTCAAATTAATATTATCTATCATGATTGACAAAATTGATTTAAAAATGGAAGTTTTAATTACGCATATTAGAATATTGTTATGACTCGAATCGAAGTAGTCATTTCAAAATTCATAATAATTTCTATTTTCTATCTCTAATTGAATAAAAAAGAAATAAGAATCTTGATACTAATTGAATTTTAACATTTAATTGTTGTAGTCATGCATGCAAGCAGATAAAAAGGTCCAATCACAAGAAAAGAAGAGAAGTAGTCAAATGTGGCGCCCACATTCTCTGTACGGTCACTTCTCTCTTTAAAGTGGTGGGTGCAGTGCACTGTGCAGTGCTCACTTCTCCATCATCATTTCTATTACTCAAATCCAACGGGAATCCCAGGTGCCAGGTGGCCCTTCACCACAACAACCAATCACGTTTAATTTATAATAATAATAATTGTCTCAAAGTATAAATTAATAGTTAAATACTTCTTTTAATGATTATTATTAATCTATAAATAAGCAATTATTATAAACGAAGCTAACAACCTACAACCTTATTGTTTGTTAAGTTTAAACTCTATCACTTGAATAAGGCGTTAATGATTGATAAATGATTATTAATAGTGTCATTAATAACATTATTACCTCATTATTTCTAATGCTATGATTATTATTATTGCCCCTGTTACAATTATAATGAACACATATGTTCAATAATTTTAACATGTGAATCAGACATGTTCAAAATTCAGAAACATTTTACGTGAAAATTCATGATTTTAATTATGAACACGAGAGCGTGGTTTAGGTCACATCATACGCTCAGTCTCCGTAAAGGTTTGAACTTGGTTGGAAAATACAGGCCTGATTGGTCCTATTTTCTGTCTGTCTGTTTGTTTAAATTTATGTTAAATGCAATTCTTTAAATAAAATTCTTACTTTTGAAAATCAAATTTCAATTTGAGACATCTTAAAAGAAAAAGGAGGCAAATAAACTCAGAGCCGAGGGAACATTATACTCTTTTGTACAAATAAAAATACTCACTTTTAAGTAATAATAATATGAACTTGTACGGGAAAACAGCATTCGTCTTTCTATGTTTTCCACATTAAAACCCAAATACAGATACATGGTTGATCAAGCAAATTACTTAAATTTGTCCATTCGGAATTGTCAGATGGCAAAGAAAACAGTTGACGTGAATCACATTAAATGGGACATATGAACTCTTCTTAACACTTCATAGTAAAGCAACATTGACAACTAAAAGGACAACATTGATTGTAATGAAAAGCATAACCCAACACAAGAAATTCTAGCCCGGACTCAAACCTGAACGAATTACATGGCAAGTGCAGTACACTTATTGTGTGATTGGTATACAGTTCAGAGAAATGGACAAATTACATAACAAGTGTAATACACTTGCTCTATGATTGATTTGATTGATCCAAACCTGATTCGGGTAAAAAAATTCCAACAACGACAAGGGGAATTGAAGTCCAGCCCCCACACTCAAAACCACCAAAAACTTCATGCAGCACACACAATAATGGATCGATAGCCCAATTCATGCAGTTCAGTACTCAAAGTTGTCCAGGAAAATTTCAGTATTAACGTCTTAAGGAGTGCAGGAAAACATGATGTTCATTAGACAAACTTATAAATCTGATGAATCTCTAAAATGGACAAACGAGGTGCAGGTTGAGAACATATGAATGTATCTCAAAAACGTAGATTCTAACATTAGATGAAAAATATACCATATATACAGTATTAATCGATGTCCATGCTAATCAACAATAGTAATCGCTTTACAAGGCATGCAGCCGGAAGCTAACAAAAGACAGAAAGAAAATGATAATGTTGACAATGCCCAAGGTGAGGACCAGAGCAGATGAAAATTGTTTTGTATTCTACTTGATAAACAGGACGAGAGAGTAGCAAAATACTATCAGCAGGATTAAAGATGCTTCAACATATTCTTGCTTCAGTTCTATGCAAAAAATTGTCTCAATTTGTCCTCAGCATTGCCTCCTGCGAATATCAATAGTCACCGAACCTTCTCTACACTACACAGAATATTTTAGGAAAAACAAGGCATGATCCATTTGTTTCATAAATTCCAGCAAGAACGTCGCTTGTTTTCCCATGTGACTGATATGTTAGCAATTAGTTGGAAAGCTGTACATCTTACAGAGACCAAAACAAGACTGCAAGTCTTCTTGTAGAATTTATTAAATTGCACATACATACCCGTATAGTAACAAATCACTTGCTTGTGCTGCCCTGAAGGAGATACGCAGCTTTACTACGGACCTGCATAGTTGGAGGAATTTTAGGAACTATTTTAGGTTTGTCGTTTTCAGTTGTGTTGCTATGGAGATGGTAGTTCTTAGCAGGAGTATATAAAGATGATAGTACAACTTGCATGCAGAAATATTGACAAGCAAAAAGACTCGATAAAGATCATAACTGAGAGAGCAAGAAAGAGGGGCATTTGATGCTTACATTTGAAGCGTAAGATCTCAAGTCAGTGATAGTTATTCCGCAAGAGCAGTTCCGGAGAAAAACACCCCATAATTCATGTATTTCTGCTTTATCTTTTAGCATGAGGTCAAACGACAGCCAGTTCGCCACCAGAGTCAAGTATATATATATTTTGAAAAGATCACAATTCTTGTCTTTTACATTTAATGAAATTAGCAACCTCAGGATGTCCTCTGCATCACATAACTGCAAATGAGGAACATAATTAAAAATATATTTAGCTATTGACATGAAGAATGAGAACAGACAATCACTTCAATGTTCTGCTTCAGCAAAATGGAAAATAACAGCAGAATGGTCAAAGGTGTGTTCTCCAAGCTCAACGATTCACTTTTCATTGCTTATGTTACTTCAAGAGCCAGTACCCTTTTGTTTAAATAAGCAATACCAGAAGGTGTAGGATTCCACTACAATCAGAAGAATAACCATAGGACACTATTGCGGAACTTGAATTTCCAGTGGGACTACACTGAAATGACAAAAACATTAGCCAGATTACCTTCTCGCCCAAACATGTCACCAGAAATTGGACTGCCACTGCACTCCTGAGCTGCTTACTTCGTCCATCAACTCCCACAATACTCTCCACCACTCTCAAGCAATTAATGTTGCATGGCAATCTTCATTAAGAAAATTATATTTCAGCTATGAAAATCTGATACATATCTTTGAGAAGGGAAGGAGTGCAACATGCACATGAAGCTATGATCCTTAACAAATCAAAGAACTGTGTAGAAGCATCAAATATGAAATGGACTTTCCGGCAAGCAAATACAATATGCACCTTCACCAAATTTATAGTTCCTATTTCCTTCTGAGATGTACCAGAATAAGATTCAATTTCCCAGAATTTAATTTGTTGTCTCATATAACTACAGTCTCAATCAAAATAGAGACGTGACGCTAGCAATTCTCAACAACAAATTTTCAAGGTAAAGATAATAAAAACTTTTCCTTGTTTCCAAATCTCATACAAAACTCCTTTTCAAATCAGTGGGAGTAAATCTTTCGGTACAAGGGAACATCTCTTATTATCATCTGACATGTTCCAACTTCACAAATTTGGATAACGGCACTTATTATCACTCGACATGTTCTGACTCATAAATTTGGGTATCAGCATCAGAACTAATAAACCCCCAAGAAACAGGATCAACAGCCATTAGATGCTTCACACATTTAAATGACTCCATGAGAAGCCTAAAGAGAACAAAAGGTAGAAAATTAGATATTAAACTATGGAGTATCAGATAATAACCTGTAAGCAAGAGATTTTGCTACTTTCTTACAGCTGTCAGGCCATTCCTCCTCTCTGAAGAAATTTATTAATGAGAGCACTGCCTCATGCAATACCATAGACAAGCCTAGTAGTTGTCGATCGAGAAATAGAGAAATAATTATAACCAGCAATTCTTCCGCTTCTTGAATTGAGACTTTTATATTTGCATTCCTGCAAACAGAAATGTGATGACAAATTTTCAAGATCATTAATTAATAAATTTTGGAGCAGTTGAAGCACCCAGAGTGACAATTTTTATCCCTTTGCTTTTCCCCAGTCACTCAATTCATAATTAATGAAGTTAACATTTAATGAATCAAGGTGCATTGTTTAAATTGCATAGTTTTTGTATCACAAACATAATGCTTTAACCAGTTAAGAACAAGAATTATCATAAAAACACTCAAGAAAGTAGGCTATACTGCTCTAGCAATAATAGATGCATACCTTATATTGCAACAAAGAGCCGTGCATTTTATCCAAGATCGAATGTTTTGTGGTGCTCCTGCCGTAACAGAATCTAAGACAGATTTCAAGGAATGTGAAGAGCAGACCAATGATGAGCTTATCTACCGATAGGAATTATCAAATATCATGCACAAAATAAGTAACATATTCAAAGCAAATGATCAAGTAAGTTACAAGACATCTTTAATCTTAACCATCAACAGTAACCTAAAGACAAATACAAACATCAATGTAGGCAACACTTCAGATCTTTGCTCTCTTATTTTGGCCCAATTTTTCAACAGCTTACAACAAGACATAAAGCAAAGCACAATTTACTCCTCCATAAGAACCAAATCTGATTTGATCAAAATGCACAAGGACTACGGCAGATAACTATGATTGCCGGTTAGCCCAATCACTCATTTGCAGAAAAGGAGTATGAAGGTTAGAAGGATCCTTCAGAAGGTCATTTGAATATGATTTGTTCATAGGACCAAATACAAGAACTCTGCAAATTTTTCTTCACATACCCAAATTGACTGAACCCTTCTACTATGCAGTCAAAGTAGCTTAGATTAGGGCCGCAGTCCTCACATATCTCATTTCCATGCAGAAATTCTAAAATTAAAAATGCATTCAAATGCTTACCAGCAGGAACTATATCAATGTCTGATGAAGATTTAGAAAGTGAACCCAGAAGGAAACCATAAGATTGAAGAGCCCTTCTTAGATCTGAATATCCTGGTAACCAGTCAATTTTGATGCTAGAAGAATCAGCCTGCTCAAAATGAGGTAAGCAGAAGTTGAATGTTACAAAACTGAAGGAAATATATCTCATGTTAATAACACGGAAAGAATACACCATATGATAGAGAAAGAACAACCTTCCCATTAAGTGAGAGAATAGAACGCCAGAACTCACACGCAGCTTCCACCAACCTTATCTTTGATGAATATAACACTAGAAAAAAGGAATAAGCTTAACAGAAAATTATTGACAATTCAACAGATGATTTTACATGACAGTATACTTACTTAAGTTAAAAGTCCAAATCGCAATGGATTTTTCAACACAGCCGGATTTCTGTACAAGGTGCAATAGCCAGCCATCCACCAATAATCCTTCAAGGAAATCTTCCCCTGCAACAGTAACACGGATGTATACTGAATTTGAAGATTTAATTATAAGGAATTCTCATTGCATGTTTATAACTTTCAGGCATTAAACTAAGATGAAAAATCAAAAGGCTGATACTATCTAATTCAAAAACAGTACCATACCCAGAAGAACAATTAAGAGGAAGAGAAATAAAAGAAGCTATTGCTGAACCTTTCTCAATGTTCACCTCAACCAGTGAATTGATCTCATGCTTCATGAAAGATTGCAGGAGAACAGAATTTTTCAGCTCTGGGTACTCCTGCTGTGGCAACTTTTCCTGCAAGTCGCACAGAATATTATACGCACACACACAACTAGCTCTATATATTAAGTTGAGGAGGCATATCGAACCTGACTCCCAAAAACCTGAATGCCCCAGAAGGGCATTTCTTCATCACCATTTATTTGATTAATCTACAAAAGAGTTCTGCATTAGAAGTATCATAGTATGTGGAATAATTGCAAGAACACAAGAATCCAGCAGAAACAGAAAAGAATAACCCATGCCTCTTTTTGGCACTTGTCGACGCACTCTGACAGTCGGGTTTCTGTATCATCATCAATCTCTTCATCTGCATCAAGAACCTTTTTGACCTTTTTCTGTTTGGATTTTCTCTCATTGAGCCTCTTTTGCTCCTTCTCAAAATCCTCTAATAGATCATCCAAATAAATGAGTTTCTTCCTATAAAATAGGACAAGAGTAAATGATGTCACTAACAGAAAATGTATACTATATACTCATATTAAATAGTCTTTACAATCCTGCTGACATTTCTCAAACCATACACTCTGAGTGAGATGGAGTGGATTAGCAATGTATAGCACCATGATATTCATAGGCCACAATCCATTCCCGTAAAATATTACAAAATCAGTATATATTTGTAAGCCAGTCATTCTACAACTTTATCCTTATGGCGAGCACAGAGGAGTGTAGAAGTGCAAGTTGTCCATAACATCAGGGGTGATGCATTTAGCTTAAAAGATATTAAACAAAGTGAAAGTGAACGCCAGAGAGAAGTATAGATTATGATTGTTCGAAGAATATATAGTGATCTGTACATGGAGCTAACTCACATACTAATTCAAATTTCATATATCTAAACAGTAGCACACAGGCATAAATCTGGGCATGTGTGCTATTAATACTAAAGGAAGATCAAAGGTAGTCATTTTGACCTCAACTATTCCTTGACATTGAATACCCATGTTAACAGGGTTCTTGAATATAACACAAGGGATAAATTAAAGAAGAGCCTGCCAGGTAATTGTTATGTCAATGAGTTCAATGTCATTGCACTCAATTTGAAGCAAAAAGTTTGTGCATATCAATTCAGTTTATCCTATCTGTAACTGGTCAGAAAATAGTGCAACAAGAAGGATTAGAAACTGGAAAGGAATGAGACCCTGGCACCTTATGCCGTGGATTTAATTAAGCTATTCGGAAAATGTGTCTGCTAAACGCCTAAGTATTTACTTTGGATACCTTTATTACAATTCAAACTAATAAATTGCCAGAATGAGTATGTAGTCCATTGGAACTCATAGCTATGCAGTTGCGTGCAAAGAGACGTGACGAATAAACCAAACTATTGACATTGAAAAAGTTGCTCCTAATACTTTTCAGTAGCCCACCATATAATTAAGGAAATAGCAGCTCCAACACTCAGAAATTCAGGCATCCTCAATATTGTAACAAGGATAACTCAATACATCGATAGTAATTCAACTAGCCCATCAAATTAAGTATTCACTTGGGTAAAACTTAAACACGAACGAAGTAGATTAAGGAAAAATGAAGCCACGAAGCTTTTGATATCAGACAACAGAAAAACCAACAAAGAAAGTCCTTCCAACTTTACCAGAACACAATAGGAAAGCTATGATGAAAAAGAAGGGGAAAGGGATACCTTCTCTTGGTGAGGGGCGGAGAAGCTTGACGGAGCTCTTCAAACTCGAAGTCCAACGGATCGTATGCGCCGTCCATCTCTTTCTCACTCCTCAAAACACCGCACCGATTTCTATTTCTCCCTCTCTCTCTCTCTCTCTCTCTCGTCCCCGGCAATGGAGCTTTTTTCCTTCTGGCGGTGATTTCTTCTGGCTTCAAAGTTGCGGGCGCCAAACTGAGATGGCACCTCTTATAAATTCCGTGGTCTCGCAGGGCGGGGCATATATCGATATCGGGCTACCGGGTACCCAAGTTTGTTGAGTGGGCCAAATTTTCACATTAAAGGTTTTCCTTGGCCCAGACAATTGAAACAGGCTTTATATTTTAGTCAATTAAGCCCTATCCAATAATTCAAGCCCACTGTACTTCATACATTCTCGTCTCTCAAAACTTATGGCTGAAAAAATGATCAAATTGTTCTATATTCAATTTGATGTCAATTGCTTGATTTGTGAATTTAAAAAATCAAAATTGAGCTTAGCTTTCATTTGATAAATTTTCAAACTCAACACACGAGCTCGATTCAATTATAAAAAAGATAATGCTATCGTATATTTGAAAATATCAAAAAAAAAAATGGTAAATGTAAATTACATTAAAATAAATAAAAGGGGGTACAAACAGGACTAGGCGATGGGGCAAGAGTCCAAAACAAAAGCAAAAATAAGAACTAAACGACTCAACATGCAAGTCGGGAGCAACAAAACGAAGGTAATACAGGGTTAAAGAACAATTCGAGAGAATACCCAACGAGATCAAGTCACACCTGATAGGGGCCTGGAGGAGGAGGAATCCTGGGGGATGTGCAATTCAGGAAGGTCCACGTTGTCCGAAGCACATAATTTATCCAGAGACTGGACTGAGTTGTGAACACCAATTGCCTTGCCCATATCAGGTCGGGAGGAATGACGATCAAAACCGAGATCCTTGCGAAGGTCAGAGACTAACCGCTGGATGTCGCCAGCCCGAGGAGGGGATAAAGGGTGCAACATCTCTGGGGGCGTGGGGGTCATCATTGAAGCTCGTTTGAGCTCAATTTGATTATCAAACCAAGCCGAGATGCAATTTTCGAGCTCGATACTAGTTAAAACAACTTCAAACAATAATATGTTTGCCTAGATTCGACTTGTTTACAATCTATTCGGGTCGAAATACTCATTGACTTGGCGATGACTTTGTGATTACCTGACAATTTTATAAAATTAGAGTTCACTTGTCTAACTCGATCCGAACGAACGAGGTTGGCATGCACACAAATGTTAGGCTTGCTAAAGTGACCTTTAACTAAAAATCTCAAAAGTCACATAGTACGATCTTGGTATAATAAATGTAAACCTGTGGAATTGACTCTCAATGTATTTATGGAGGCTCATGCGTCAGAATTCGTAGGGGCCACATATCATTAGAATAATCATATGATGGGTTGGGGATCAATTACTGACTACACCCTATCCAACTCGCTAAAAAATACGCAGATCCTTGAAGTGTTTAAAAATTTTCCTATTTTCTCGAGAGTAAATTTGTCTTTTCGCTCTTTCCACTTGTCAACAACCCTATCAGAACCCCTCACTTATCAACAACTCTATCAGAACCCCATAATAAAATTTATTCAAGGATGTGAAGAGACTTTTTGGGCTGGGCGTCTAAGACCAAGAGGCCACAAGCAATCTATTGATGGGCCTTCATAATATACGTTCTATTTTTATTTTCTTTTCTTTTCTTGTTGTTTCACTTTGCAATTAAAATATTAGGTCAGCTTAAACCTGTTATAACTACTCAAACTTAAAAGATTTTATTTCCTGTAAAATATTTTTCCGTAAAACTGATCAAAACATCGTCCAACTTAATCGTCAGTCAAAACATTGTCCAGCGTAGTCACTCGACTCACCAGCACAATAATTATAATACAGTCTCAGTCTCAGACTATAATAAACCAAGTATTATGAATTGATTACCGTCAACTCTATTACACCTACAATTTCTTTTTTATACAATTGGAACTCATAACATTTAAATATGAGGAATTGAAGACTCAACGGCTAGAAAACTATGGTCTTGAAATTTTTCAGTATTTACTGTATAATGATTGCAAGTTATGAGTAAGCAGAAAGAAGGTGTATTAAAAAAAATGAGATGGCGGAGCAGACATGGGCACATGCCCACAATGCATAGTTTCCTTTCCCATCGGCAATTCCAATTGCAACTTGTCCCTTTTTCCAGTCCTCTATCTGCTTAATAATTGCTCACATGCGTTCATCACCTCCTCCCCAGCTCCCTTTCTCCACTCTTTTATATACACCCAAAGCTTTGCATGTGCATTTCCAGCTATTTTTCAACACCAGTAGGGACATTTTTCCACCGAGTGTTCGCAATAACTTCTTCGGTTGTAATTGTAGTAAGTCCCGTATCAAAACTTTAAGTTTGGATATTTGAAAAAAATAATTTAATATTTATAATTTTAACTAATAACTTTGGTGTAAATCAATTTAACTTAAACAATTCAGATGCAGAAATTATAAAAAAAAAAGAATATATTTAATTTACCTTCAACGTTAGGATAATAAATGCTTATTTTGAACGATGCAAATAAAAGAGACATCGAATGTTTCAATTGATTAATATTTAGGGTAAATTACAGCTACCTCTCATGAAATTTGACATATTACAAATACTCTATTGTTATTTGAAAAAATACAAATACCCCCATAAGATTTGTAACCGTCTAACAAATAATTCATTTCCATCTATTTTTATGGGTGAACTGACCAAAATGCCCTTATGCAAACTGAATTATTCTTAAAAGTTTTTGAATAATTTTGGACTACAATGCGCAGAGAAGGGTTTCTTAAATTTTTTACATAGAGAAGTAATAATGCAATTTGCCTCGATTGATTTTTCTACAATTTCAACTAAAAATCAAGGTCAAAATAGTTAATTTTAGACCTTTGATTAAAAATTACAAATTTTGGAGAACAGTTATAATTTTTCCAACAACGAGAAAATATATGAAATCAGCCAAACTTGAGGGGAGATAACTTTTTCCTAAGATTTATTGTTTTAATAATGTTGCATCAATGTCTTAACATTATTCTTGAAACATTATTGTGGGTGCAAGTTGCAGGTCATGTGTAAGAAAATGGGGAAGGTGGACATAATCTTGGGGAAAGGGTGGAATTATGATGGTATGATATGGGGCTACGTGTTGTCCAATGATTAGTAGCAGGATTTGGTCCTATGATGACTGATCAAAGATGATAATATTAATTAATATAAATTGAGTGAGTAAGGCTCCGACCCGCTTCGTGCAATATGGGACCCACCAGCTCCGGGTGTGTGGAGCTGGACAAAAGAGTCTCGGATGGCCCACGGGCTGCCGCGGATTATCCGTTTGCTTTTTACTATTGATGAAGCATATGAACTAATTCTGCAACTTTCAGAATTTATGTCCGAAACGGTCCATATCGCACGTCTCAATTGTTATTTTTTAAAATATTTAAGTAAATAAATTAAAATACTAAAACAAATAAGAAAGCTATTAGGAGGTTAAAAATACGCAAATTTTGAGAAGAATGACAAAATTATAAGTTAAATAAAAATGATGAAATAATATTAAAAATAAAAAACTAAAAAAACTCAACTGACAGATCAAAACTTGAGGCAACCAAATAAAATTTAATAATAGAATATACATATATTAAATTTTATCCGCAATCTTATATTGTCGATAGTTGTTTATACAACATCACTGCTTAACTCTAACTACAAAATCTTTTTAGAATAAGAGAATAAATTCCTGTTAATTATTAAAATTTAAATTTTTCGATTTTTGGTCGTTATTATTAATTAACTCTTTTGTTGTGACAGTTGTCCTGTCATTGTGTTATATGCCTTTTTTTGTTGTTCCACTAATTATAGAAAAATATAAATATTGACGCGTTGTTGATAAGAGGAAATTGAAAAGCATCATTTAGCATTAAAGAAATTATAATAAAGGGATTAAGATAAAAGGGTTGGTGTTTGCTTAAACTCTACGAGAAAAGGACTTCCACTTAGATATTATTATTATTATTAAGACTGATTATCCTAATAATAACTAGTCTTTATCATTAAGGCCTCTAAATTTGACCGTTAATTCTGGTACCTATCTACTTCTTCTTCACGTCACTCCCCACTTACACTTAACCCATATCACTTTAATTTCTAATTGTATTTATCATTCAACTTTGTGTTCACCTAAGTAACCTAGTTCAATAGTTTTTATATATATCAAATGTAAAAAATATTGTATATGTGAGTTTTATCATATTGATAAATCAATATTTGATGGAAAAACTCACAATATTAATATCCAATGTTGAAGTTTCTTGTTTCATGACGATCGAGAGATACGTTTTTGGGGTATTTATAGAGTTGGGTTAATGGAGTATCTCCTTTTCAAAGTAATCGAATTCTTATGAATGAACGTGACACTTAAGATGACTTACCATTTACCAACACCAAATGAAGGCTCATAAAAGAAATTTAAAAGGATTCTCCGTGAGAAATAGGGAATAACTCCATTTCATAATCGAACGACTTCGCTGTCCAAATTGAAGATTGGTGCCTAGGCAGCAACAAAAAACACACATTTGGTGCCAATGACTGTATGCTTGTTGTGAATAGTTGATGGTGATAACATGTAAGAAACTGATGGTACAAAAATACAAAAATGAAAATCCATCAAATTCTAATATCAATTCATCTTCCTCTTCAAACTCCCCTGCATGTCACGTATGTAATTCCCTCTCCAAGAAAGTGAACTCCCTTTATAATTAACAAAAGACTATATATATACACTAGATAGTGATGGGGGCGAAAGACAATATCGTCCCCAACCGCCCACTAACCCCACTAACTTAGTGGGTGTAACCGCTAACATCCATGGATAATTCGATAATTTCATGATACTCCTCCGAGAAATTATATTTTGATCATTTGATTAAATTCCTGCACCATCAGAAACCAATATTGTGTAATGAAGAAAATAAAAGATTAAGTGCACCACACATAACTTAATTATGATTAAGAATGACTTAGTCTCTTTTGAATTTTGATTGAGTATTTGCACTCAATTATGCTCATCTTGACTTAATTTTTCAACCTAGTGAAGTTTCTTGGTAATTTTGGGAGACTAATGGTAGTAAAACCAAACAAAAACATCATGGAATAAAAGCATAAACAAAAACAATTATTTGATGTGGATTTTTAAAAAAATAACTTCATCTGTCCCAAAATCAAAACTACATAAAATTTTGACTGACTTAGTTGTTGATTTTGATATTCATAATTGTAAATATTACCCTACTTTTGAATTTTAATACTTTATCATATTGATTCATATCACCATTCAATTAAATTTAAAAAAAATGAATAGATGATTCATTGTTTTACTAAATAAACGTCAAATTAACTTAAAAGCAATGGAATCTTTATTTTGTGACTATGGAGTAGAATTCTGGTGTATATTGTTGCACTTTGCGTATTCTATACTTCAATTTTCACCCATATATTTATCCCATCTAATTAAAAAAAAAAAAAAACAGAAAAAGACAATGAAACAACAAAAGGAGCCCCTTATTTCCAAATGAGTGCGTTTGTTTGTAAAATAATTTTCGATCAGATCCAGAGTCACTTGTGGGGATTTTTTTCAATTATATCTCAAATGTATTCCACTACTTTAGAATACACATATATCACATCAATTATAATTATTACTTTTTTCTTTCTTATCTAACACATTTTAAATGTCACATCTACAATTATTTCGTAATTATATTGAAGTTCCGTATAAAAATTTCATTCGTCCAATCAAATCCATTTATATTCTCTTTTATTCTTACCAATACAAATATAACATGAAATGAAACCATCACACCCATTTTCAATTCTATATTATCTCAAATTATGATTTCAAGTTTGTTTGAGCATTTTATTTTTTGGTGGGATTTGACCATAAATTTCAAAAAATTCATTCCACCACCTCTTTTCATATAAATAAAAAATTATTACAAAATATCATAATCCAAATACATTTTCAAAGTCATTATTACAAATATTATAATTCAAACAATTTTTCATTTCATTACATCTTTTTATAAGAGAACTCACCCAAAAAAAAAAAAAAAAATCCAAATATATTTTATATATATTTCAAACAAAAACTCAATACAAAAATAATAACTTAATTAAAAATCTTCCAATGTGCTTAGACTTTTTTCTTTATGTCTTATTACAAATCCAATGCACAGACACACACACACAGAGACTGCCATCACGATCAGTCCCTATATTTGAATAAAGAAGGATGAATGTGGGTGCTCATCTTTTCATACTGCCATCTCATGTGGTGTGGGGAGTAAGACTTCAACTTTCGACAAGTCCCATTTATATAAAAATAAGCTGTCTTCTTTTCAAAGAGAAAACAGGCTTTTTGCAGTTTGCACGTATCTCCAACTTTCTCAGACAATTCACTTATTTCCCATTTTGCCCCTAACCCAATCTCATTCATTCCTCCTTGTACTGCACCATCTGCCACTCTACTCCGCTTTAAATTATAGTCCATCGCCTTCAAATCACAGCTGTTCCCTTATCTTCATTGGATGAGATAAGCTTCTGCTTACCAAATAATGAGGCCACAACTCAAATTTCTCTTTTTGCCCCCGTGTTAGGTCTAAGTCAAACCTAGATTTGACGCAACAAACATCATGTTACTTAGATAACATGATCAAGATTGAAATGTGATAATTCATTTTTTCTAGATAAATTTTGGATTTCAATTTTGTAAATGTGTATATTATGTAGTAATTCCCGACGAGTATATATTTTACTAAATAATTTATACATTCAACATACGTTTTATAAATGTTATTATGTAAAAGAGTTGAATGCAACGTACTTTTGTGTGAAATCATAAAAGGGCAACTTGACCCATTAAATTCTTTGGAAAAGAGCACACAACTATTTGACGAGGGAGTCAATAATTTTTTTTCCCTTTTAAGTTTAGGAAGTCATGCTGCACTTTATTATTTAGATAGGTCTTTTTGTTTATTAATATTTTTATAGGGGGTAAGTGCAAATTTAAAGTGGTGTTTATAAGGATTGAGTATAGATAGGGAGGTATTGAGGAAGAGTTCATATGCTATAGTTGGTAATGAATTTTAAAATAGGCAACTACTAAAATTAAATAAGACTTTAAAGACAACTTATAAAGAAACAGCTCACAACACATGCCTAACTGGAAAATTCCCTCCCAACAACACAGATGAAATGTAAAATACGAGGATGTTTTCGTCATTTCTTAAGTTGGAAATACGAAGTTGATAAAACCGAGAACAAAGGCCGATGTCCATTCTGCTCCATCAGACTGCAACACCTCTCTCTCTCCTCTCTCTCTCTCTCTCTCTCTCTCTCTCTCAACAAGTGCATATGGCTTCTTGATTATTGGACTACGTAAAATATTATCTTGAAAAAACATAACTTCAACCAAACCCCATCATTGGATATACCAAATTATTACCAAAGTTTGATTTGATTATTATTGTTTCTTGAAGCAAAAACGAACTCCCAACAAATCCATTGCATCATTCCATCTTCTCCTTCCCTTCTTCTCCACTTCACCTCACTACCAAATACAGGAAGCCCATCTCCCTCTTTCTCCCTCCTCTCCTCTCTCTATCTCTCTCTTGATTGATCGAGAGGTTTAAGGGAGAGGGGAGTTGACGGACATGCTCGAAACCAAGAAACCCCTGCTCAGGAACAGTGGTTTCTTTGTAAGAATGAGGCTTCCGCATAACGCAAGAAACCACAGGAATCTAGAGAAAAGCTTTTGCTACAGATGCTTCAAATGGATTCTCTGGTTTTCAATCTCCTTCTATTTCTTCTCCTCTTTTCTCATCACTAGCAATAAACCCACCCCCTCTTTGTCCAGAACCACCCTTTCCCGTTTCAGAGAAGCCCGTGCTCTCATTGAAGACCCACCCCTCAACTCCGCCGCCGCCCTCCGCCACCACCTCATGAATCCCAACGGTAATTTAAGAAAATGAAAACCGTCTTTCTTGTTTTTTGTTATTCAACGTATTATTGCTCACGGTCTGATTAAAAATCTTGTCTTTTTATGATGTTTTGATACAGATTCAAACAAATTGAAAGGGATGAAGGTGTATGTTTACGATTTGCCACCAAAATACAACAGAGATTGGCTGTCGAACGAGCGGTGCAGCAGCCATTTGTTTGCGGCGGAGGTTGCTATTCACAGGGCGTTGATGAGCAGTGAGGTTAGAACGTTGGACCCGTGGGAGGCTGACTTCTTCTTCGTCCCTGTCTACGTCTCATGCAATTTCAGCAAAGTCAATGGCTTCCCCGCCATCGGCCACGCCCGCTCCCTCATGGCGTCCGCCGTCCGCCATATTTCGTCTCAGCTTCCGTTTTGGAACCGCAGCCGCGGCTCTGACCATGTTTTTGTCGCTTCCCATGATTTTGGTTCTTGCTTTCACACCATGGTATGAAAAAACATTTCGTTTTTTTTTTTTTTACTACATTTCAAGGTTGTTCTTGGGGATTGTTGTAAATAAGGTATTATGTTGGTTTTAATGTTTTTTTTTCGTAGGAGGACATGGCGATGGCAGATGGGGTGCCTGAATTTTTACGAAATTCGATAGTTTTGCAAACGTTTGGGGTGAAACACAAGCATCCATGTCAGGACGTGGAGAACGTGGTGATTCCTCCGTACGTCTCGCCGGAAAGTGTACGTGCCACCCTGGAGAAGTCGCCGCTCGACGGCCGGCGTGACATCTTCGCCTTTTTCCGGGGTAAAATGGAAGTTCATCCCAAAAACATTAGCGGGCGTTTTTACAGCAAGTAAGATTAGGGTCGCTCGTCGTTAACTAACCTTATCATCGTTATTAGTGATGTGAAATCACCCGATTAACCTTTGGATGGATTTGTTTTTTCCTTTTCCCGACAGGCGAGTGCGGACGATGATATGGCGGAGATACGGGAACGACCGGAGGTTTTACCTCAAGAGGCACAGGTTTGCCGGTTACCAGTCAGAAATCGTCCGGTCGAAGTTCTGTTTGTGTCCAACGGGGTGGGCCCCATGGAGTCCGAGGCTAGTAGAATCCGTGGCGTTGGGGTGTGTCCCGGTCATCATAGCGGATGGTATACGGTTGCCCTTCCCCTCCGCCGTGCCGTGGGCGGCGATTTCCTTAACCGTGGCGGAGAAGGACGTGGACAAGCTGGGTAAAATCCTGGAACACGTGGCAGCTACTAATCTCACCGCAATACAGAGGAACCTGTGGGACCCAGAAGTGAGAAAGGCCCTACTATTCTACGACCCGATACTGGAAGGCGATGCGACGTGGCAGGTTCTCGTGGCCCTATCTGGGAAGCTAGACAGGTCCCACAAGCAGCCAAGGGTTTCCATCCAATGATGGACGTCCACGTGGCGGGGTCCAGCTACGGGTGGCACTTTTCCTCGACGTGTATAGCAAAAGCGTAGTGGGAGACAGCTGGGAATTATTGGATGCATATGGTGTATGGGGAATTTCGAAGTGGGTCCACCCTAAGAGTGGAAGGATTGTGGTGTTGTTGGCTTGGACGTCTGACGTGGTTAGTAACGATTGGTTGCTTTGGCGCCTGGTGGGACATCATTGGTCGTATGTTGTACATAAAGAGTATATCTGTACATGTGAGGAGGAACAATTCTTTTTGGTCTTGTGAGTGGAGGAGCTGGGATCTCATGTCGAGGTCCACATGGTCCGCATCGCTGTACAAAGCTGCTGATAGGACTGTAGGAGCATTCATTTGTTTTTTTGAACAATAAAATATTAGTAGTGGGGTACAGCCAATGCGTGTGAAAAATAAAAATAAAATATAAAATATAATTATTACTTTTCCAATAAAAATCTTTTAGTCCATATAAATTCAGAAAAGTGCAATGTATTTGTAATCAATATGGTGGAATTTGATAAATATATCTTCTTATTTAATACTTTTAACCTATATGATTTTAAAATAAGAAATAGTGTTCAACAATTAAAATTAAATTTATAATATACATTATGTAAGTTTTGGTACAGAATTTGTTAGTATATAGCAACTATGAGGGATGTTTTTGTAGAGTTGTCTTTTGTCGTGATAATAAATGGTAGAAAAAAGTTAAATTTTATTAAAATAGACTTGAAAAATAAAATTATTTTTAAGTTTTGAGTGTTAGGAAATACAAGTCATGTTAACAATTTTATCAATAAAATTATAATAACATATATTTAAAATATACCTATGAATTTATATAATTAGATCAAATTGAATAAAGGAAAAAAGTATAAATGTAGTTTATGGGAACAATAATGAGTGTAAATTGAAAATAGAGAAGGGGGGTGGTCACGAGGGGAGGGGAGAGGAATAATGTGGAACAGGGTGGCAGGCAGCTGAGATGTGTCAGAGCTGGCTTTTAATTTCGGAATGGGAAAGGACGCTGTCACGGGTTCCGTCCCACTCCCCGTTAATAATAATACAAACATCTCTCTCTCTCTCTCTCTCCAGATTCTTTTCATCACTCTCTTCACATTCATTCACATTAGATTCGAAGTTCAAATTATAAATATATTTTTTTTATTGAGTGACAAAAATTTACAGAAATATTTTATTGTCAATTTAATTTACTCTCTTTGTTTTTTCGTTCTAATAGAGCCAAAAATATTGAAGTAGAGGTTATTCTTGTTACAAAATGCAAGATATTTTAAACCAAAACTTTGAGGGGGTGGACCATTTAAAAGGTCTTGTTTGATTTTTGTTTTCATTCTCCATTTTTAATTTTTAGCATTTTTAAGCGAGTTTTTGTTGTTGTTGAGTTTTGTGTGAGAAATGAATGTATGAATGAATTAATTTATTTTGTGATAAGAATATTTAAGAAATAAAAATGTATTTGAATTATTATTATATATATATATTTATATATTTGTAGTACAGTTTTAGTTTCAAGCATGTTGCTAAAGTTTATCAGTCCAGACTAGCAGTCGCAATTATGGTGGCCCAAATTTATTTGATTTAATTTCTTCTACTGATAACATAAGCTTAATCATATGATTGTGAATGTTCCGAAGATGGATGGTCAATTGGGTAATGGGTAACGTATCGTGAGACACTTAAGCATTTGATTTAAGGTTCATAATCTCACTTTAAATGGTATTTACTTTGGTATGTAATGACCCTTGTTACTTGCATTAATCAAGATTATCTTCATCGCCATATCATCCATGTGAATTTATAATTGTACGAGCTATCAATCATTGAATCACACATAGCAACATCATCATGTGTTGTTGAAATGACTTATAACTCATGTACGTACAAATTTACATGAACTTCATACGTTCAAAATATTCTGGTTAGCAGAAAAATTACAGCAGGAAGATGGAAAGTTTTTCTCATTAAATTTCGAATTCCAAACATGGGTTTAAAAATTGGTTTTTGGTCGAAGAATTATTTGTATAAATTTAGTTTAAACATTGAACACGACATATAATTAACACTGAAATTTGGGCTTAACGATGTATTTCCTCAGACCCCATTTCTAAGTTACGTTTGTTTGCAGCCTTCATAGCAAAAGATATACATAAAACTGGACCAAAAAGAGGCCCAATTTATAGTACTTGCAATTTATTAACGTTTTTGGTCCATCTCAAGTTACTATGTGGTCCTAGTTATACATCTTTGTTTTTCCATTCATTCGAGGATAATTTATAAAATTATCTTTTTCTTCATAATGTTCCAAAAATAAGACTCAATTTCTAAAAAATAATTTTTTAATTACTTAGATCACTAAATTTTTTTGAGTGATTTAAATTCCAATCACCACCACATGCCAAGTATGCCCCTCAAGACCATAACCCTTAGCTTCAATCACTACCACAAGTCCAAGCATGCCATCAATACCCTGACTGCTTTGCTCCGGTCGTCAAACACAAGCTAGAGGGTGCCCCTAGGATGATAGACTGCTGATAAAGTTTGTTATAGATTATTCATCAATCATTACAAGAAAAATGCTCAATAGCAATGCAAAAAAAAATTAGTTTCGAGCTAATTAGTAAGTAAAATTCTCGTTGTTAATATATTATTTTATATAAGAAATATACTTGCTAATGTATTTAGCAACGAAAATTTACTTGCTAACAAATTTAACAATGAATTATTTAATATATATAATAAGTAGTGTAGATTAACAATGGAAATTTTACTTGCTAATTAGCTCAATGCTGATTTCAACAACAAATTTTTTCGTTGCTATTTAGCTATTTCTTGTAATGAATCCAATCTTCATATTGATAGAGAGAATCAAATTCATAACGGGAAGTAAACCGTCCTTACCATCTTCAAATTTTCTTCGAAAAATTTTAATTTTAAAAATCTCTTCTCATTTAATGTAATGATTTGATACTACTAACTCTCAACCATTACTTTTTGGAGACGTCACCTGAAAATTTGACCATTTCAACTTTCATCTAGAAAATAAGGCCAATCAAATTGCACTCTCCAACTTGGGATAGAGGTACTACGATATAATATATAGTTAAAGTAAAATTTTCCATTAAATTACACAATTCCACAAATATGAGAATAACTTACAGCACATTTTTTGCCTTAACTAAACAATTGAACCTCCCCATTTTTCAATTATACGACAAATTCTCTTTTTTTTTTCTTTAAAAAAAAAGAAATACACAAAAACAAGACAAAAGGACTTCTTGGAACCTTGCACACACAATTACCATTAGGTAATAGTATGCTGATATTTTCACACTCGACGTATTCAATAAAAATCTAATTTTCTTAATATCACTTTTTGACAAGTGGGCTTATCTTAGGACACTTCACACAAATCGATAAAAATAATTAAGATTGTTTTTTATTTAATCCAAACTTTAGCACTCGGGTGTGAGCCGATGGTCTCTTTCAGGATCCCGGCAATAGTCGTAAACTTTATAATTATCTTGGACATAAGTCATCGCAGCCAATTGCTGGTGGCTCAGCCCCACGGAGCCGGAAGGAGAACCGGAAATGGGGCGGCACGAGGCGGCGGCGTTGGCGGCGCAACCATCAATCTTGAAATCCTTATACTTGCCAACAAAGGGTTGGTGATTGTAGTCAGCCTTGTATTTTCCGTTCTCGGTGGCCCATGAAGATGCGTCCCATATGGACCCGTACACCCACATGGGCCGCGTCGGAAATGTGCTGTCGCTTTTCCTCGGGTACCGTCTGATCGGTACATCATCCACCAAAAATCTGCGTTTCCACATCACACGACAAAAACCCTCATTTTAGGACACGTAGAAGGTAGGAGAAAGTGAAAGGCAATTATTTGCTGCAGCCTGGGGCCATTGAAATGAAAATGATAAGCCGTGTAATTATTGAACAAATTAGTTATACATAATATATAGGGTAAATTACATTGACGCTCCTTTAAGTTAGGTCCAATTATACAAATATCTACTGTATTTTGTAAAATTACAGCTACATCTCCTGAAGGGTGTGAGTGTAATGTTTTTCAGGAGGTATTAGTGTAAGCTTTGCCTTTGAATATGTGGTGTAGTTATAATACAATCACAACCCCAGGAAGTGTAGCTGTAATTTTATAAAAAACATGAGCTATTTGTGTAATTGGACCTAATTTCGGGGGTGTCACTGTAATTTACAATATATATGTTAGACATGGGAATTAATTGAAATTTTATTTAGAATAATCATCGAAATTAATTATGCAATTCAATAGTTACTATTGAAAAATATAGAAAACTTACTTCCTATGTATTTATTTTTCACTTTGATTTGATTAATTCATATAATTTTCACCTTATTGCTAGTTAAAGTCATCGTATCTAGTAATGTGAGAATACGTACAGACAACTATATCATATAAATCGTTAAAAAATATTTATTCTACTTTGTTATTTTTTGAAGAATTATATATATAAAGTGTTAGCGAGGATGGACATACATAAAATGATAAAATTCATTAATGATGAGTGGTACTTATTGATCAATCTTGATCACTTTGATGCCATAATTGTTTTCTCTTTTGATAAAGTTATAAATAGGTGATTTGTTTTTAGAAAAAAATGACCTATAATTGTGTCCATGTCTATACTTTTCATTAAATAACTAAATGACAATATAGTATATGACATCTTTTTGACAGATTGACACATTACGTGCCAATCATTGCTACGCAAAAAATTAGTAAACCTAATTTTAGTATAAACTATTAAATAATATTATACATTGTATATAAATATTAAATAAAATACGATATGTAATATTGTTTTATAATAAAAAAATTCTGAACAGCCAAAATATACTGTTTAATTAATTTCTGTCCAAAAAGTTGCTATTCATATATGAAAGAAAATAAATAAATTTGGACTTTTTCAGGAAATAAATTAAAAGATTAAATGGAAGGAAACTCACATGATTTCAGTAGGGTTCCATAGGATAGCATAATGGTGAAAATCTTGGGTGGGGTCGAACCAAAGATGGAATTTCATCTCTCTCCCTATGATGTTGCCATCCCCACTCCCTCTGATGTACACGTTTGTCTGTAACACGTAGGGCTTGTCCTCTGTCGTCCCAAGGAACTCTATGTCAATCTCGTCGTGGTTCCCCGGATGCTCTTCGTTGTTCGAAAGCTGCCATTTTCATCGTACAGTCATTTTTCATTACAATTAACAAAATTATATATTCTTACATGAAGACTTCCAACCTACGTATATATACATGTACGTAGGTTTGTGTTCAGTTAATTCTTACATAGAGAGATGTGATGACTCCGGCAGTATAACCAGGTTGGAGCTTTATGGCGGCCCCGAAATAACCAGAAGAGTACGGATTGAGCGATTTGAATCCACTTCCTGCCATTGATTTTTTATAATCAGGCACCTTTAATTTCATGCTTTTCAAAATTAAAGTAGGACTATAAGACAATATTAGGTACCAATGCGATAAATTATAAGATAGATATGACGCGTGCAAAAATAATAAAATATTAGAATACAAGAATTTAACGTGATTCCTAGTTAAATTATCTTATATATATATTTAGGATTATTTGTCAATATTTTCATACTAAAATAAAATATTATAAGCTACAACGTATGACGTCTTATCAATGATACATTATTAGGGCATTTATAGGATACCATCAAATTGCAAAAAATAGAGCTTTTTTTGGTAATAAAATTAATTATACGAGCTAGATTGAAGTGTAACGCTGAGTCAGACGACACGCCGTCAAGAAAACAATTAGTGGCAATAGTACCACATCCACATTGTATGATTGAAGAGTGAAGACTTCAAAACAACCACCAACTCATAGTACACCGTGATAAGTGAGGGTAGGTGCAGTGTAGTAGTACCTGAGGTCCTGTCTAGCCAAATTGTGAGTGTAGCGTGGTCCAAGGTCTGGTGCTGAGGACCCCAAAGGTTGGTGAAGCCTTGGTGGAACCCTAGTGAGCCAATTCTTGAACTGGGGTAGTAGCCAGGAGAAGGTGGACCCTCAGCCTTATTACATAAGGGGAACATGAAGAGGAAGATGAGATAAACAAGGAGAGCCATGTCTTGGGGAAACACTATAGACTGTGCAACTGAATTGTTTGCTCTGTTGCAGGTTCTGATTATGATGATAAGTAAGTGTATAAATAAGAAGATTTTGAGGTCCCACTTGAGAAAAATGGGATGATGGGCTGCACTTGGAGACAAAAACAGGCACATGCAAACACTTGTGATACATACATACAACAAGGTTTTAATGCTTGGATTTTTTATTTTTTATTTTTGGTTGTTGTTTGTACAATTAATGGTTGTTTTTAGGGTTGCTCCTTTTGGAAAGTGTAGGAGAAAGAATTGGAAATTCATACTGGCTTCTTTGTGAAATATTTTAAGATATACTTGTCGTGTAATTGATTGCATTAAATATAGAATTTGATCTGGGGATGAGGTTAGAGTTTTTAGGCCTGGTGATGTAGTTGCGGCGAAGACTAGAGCAGGGGCTACTTGTATAAATATTTTCTCATAATCAATACATTTATAGGCCTCGTTTACTTTGAGGACCATATTAAATAAGTGATCAAATTATTTTAAACTAAATGAATGATAAAAATGCCCTGTATTAATTCTAAGGTGTTTGCTTAAGCAAGAACGGTGATATTATTTTTAGGTATAAGTTATACCACCTCCGTTGGTGGTATAAGTTATGCAACGGGATAAATAGTACAAGACGTTAGTTTTATATCGAGCCCCCATAGAGCAAAGTATACACTGTATTAATTTATACTAATTTTCTTATTCAGGTTAATCCAACAAATTAAACCGATACTTACTGTTTTATGGTGTAATCATATAGGCATATATAGTAATTCAATTCCTTCCCTGTTCCAATCTTATGACTACTTATACACAATTGCGGTTACTATTAAATTTCCAATACATCTTTTAATTATAAAAACTAAAATTAGCATCATCAGCCATTTTCTCATTAATATCTTTCTTTCTTTTCCTTGTAATTGTGGTATTAATTAACATATATATAATAATTAATTAAATTCCTTCCAATTTCTGTGTGATATGAGTTCACATCAATGGTCCGACATCTCCAACAAAAGTTGATGGGGAATTTCAAATGTGACTTGTTCCATTGCTGCATGACAATTATGACATGAATTGCCGATGAGACCTAATTTAGTTGGCGAAGTTGAGTCCCTATAATCTTAGAGTTCATGGGTTCGAACCCGTACATGGATTGATGTTGTTTCTACTGTATAGTATGTATTATTTGTTGTTGTAATAATTATATATTTGTTTATGTGATATTGTTGATATGATTGATAGTGATTGTCTCTATTCGATATTGATAGCTGACATGATTGAATGTAATCACTTTATTTTCGATTAATAAAATTCATCGCTTCCAATTCAAAAATTCCATGACATGAATCAAATGATTCAATTCAAATTTGTACCATGATATCTGATTAGTTGAAGCTATTAAATTAGTGACAGGTTCGGCCTTAGGGGAATTTCAATCTATATATTCTAACACGTAGAAATCCTGTCCCTCATGTATTTATTGCCTTGTGACTCCACAGAAACTTGGACTGCCCGTTATGAAAATTTCTAAGCATGCCATAAAATAATAATGCTAGTATATATGTTGTTAATAATAATAATAATAATAATAATAATAATAATAATAATAATAATAATATATAATAATAATAATAATAATAATAATATTATAATTCTGAAATAGAGCTTACCAACGAGATTGTCTAATTGCTTGAGGTTCCTTGTATCAGTCAAAATTAATGTTTTTTAATTCTTACAAGATTACTGTATTGCAGAACAAAACAATTCGAGACTCGGATTCTTTCTTATTTCAATTTTTGGTTGTTAAATTAATCACGCAAAGTGCTATTGATTTAATTAACGTTAGTTCAACTAAATTCAATTTAGTTAGAATTTTTCATAAAACAGGGCCCATCTTTCTGTCATTCACATTATGATAAGCAAGGTTAATTACACTTAGACCCCTCCTAATAATGCAAATTTATGCTTTTCCCTAAAATAGACTTTCAAAATTATACTTGTACCCATCCGAGAATTTTTTATTTATAATTGTCTGTCTTTTATTAGGGTTTGGACGGAAAATATTGAGCTCAACAAAAAAAATTATATAAATTTTTAATTTTATCCCTTATTCAGCATTGTCCAGTCATGTTTATATACTTGTAAAGGGGAAATGTAATATAAATATAAACTAAAAAATGTGTAAGTTTTAACAAAATATTATTTTTGAATTATAATTATTAGAAAAAAAACCATTGATGAATGAAAAACTAATCTTTTTTTTTTTTGTAATTTTTTTCACTGGTGTATTTCATACGGAGTACCACATATTACTCTTTAACGATTATAAATAATGTAAAAATTGCTAATATTGCTAAATTTAAGGTCAATATGTCTAAAAGGCAAAATGCTAGTGAAAGAACAAACAATGATGTTAACCTCACCCCATATATATGAAGTAAAAGAAGAACACCAAAATATGATAAGTTTTTTCATTTATCAACGGCTACTTATATCAAATAGCTATAATTCGAGAACAATTATATCCCCTTATAAGTATAAAAATACTAACAAGGAATGTTGAATCCTGTTGTCAATATTTTCCGTTCAAATGTTAACCGAAAGGAAAGAGTTATAAATAAAGAATTCTTAAAGAGTGTACAAGTATAAGTTTAAAATTTCTTTTTGTGGGAAAATGCAATTTCATATTTTTAGAAAAGACTTAAGTGTAATTAGTCTTAATTCCTTGTTTAAGGCTAATGATGGTGAAAATGTATTATTACCCCAATTAATATGAACACAAAGGCCCGTCCAACATGTAAATTATCCCCTCCCCTCTCTTCCGAGTAAGATTTTCTTCTAAAGAAAAACTTGTAAATGCCAAGGAGAACTTATAATATATATCATGCATAGATTGAGCCAGGGAAATAGCAGCATACGATATCACAAATTAATATAACACAGTGTAAACATTTGATCACAAGCTAATAATACGGTAAATGTATTACACTCATCGAATATAAGTATATAATATTTTTGTACGGATATATGCATGATTTTTAAAATTCTGAAATGAAACGAGTATGAAAGAGTAGAGGTAAAACTAATAATCCAAATGATTAGTTTGGTGGGCAATGACTTTCAAATCCAGGTACTAAATCTAAATATGGACATCCCTTTTCTTTTCACAATCTGAATCAGCAGCTTCTATTATAGACTGCCACAAATCGTGGAATTTCAGACAAAGGGTTTCTTCAAATACTGTCTTGGGCGGCTGTGGCCTGCCCTGACTCACATATACGTAAAATGGGACCTCTCTTTGCCGACAATATTTCTTTTTAAGTTGCTAATTTTCTAACCATACACTCTGGTCGTAGAAGTCAGATGTCCAAATTAATTACCCAAAAAACATGTTTGACATCTGCACCTCATGTCAACATATTTTATTTCTTATTTAAATGGTTGAAAATGTTTAAATCAGTTTTAAATAGCTATCTTAATTAATGAATTTAGTCATTATGAAATATTTCGTAATACTCACTGAAATACTGTTCAACATTAGATATATTGAGTCCAATTTTTACTTAAATCAAATATTATATTTCAACTGCGATAAATTCATAATACACTCATATAAAGTAGTGAGCTCTGAATTTTCAATAATATTAAAACTCGTGGAGCATTTAAGATTTAACAACTAGGTCACCGTTGTGCTGATGGTGCATATAAACTTATTCTTCACTCAATCAATGGCCGTTCGTTGTGCACATATAGCACATATTATTGATGCATTAATCATCTTGCTCAAAAAAAAAAAAATAAATTGTTTTTAACGTTACTTTGGTTAAATTCTCTTATACTTTGTTGCACCATCAACAAGAATTCAACGAAAAATTCTACTATTTCCATTAGTTTGGAAGATCGATACAAATTGAACATGTTGATTTTGAAATCTCAAACGCCATTACAAGAAATACGAGAAAAACATCCTCTTTTTTCATCTTTTAATCTAGTTTTCTTGGTATGCTATGTGGTTTCGATTTATTATTATTAGAAAGAACAATTAAAAAGACAGATACATTTTTACATCAACATCAAATGAAACACATATAACAAATATGCACAAAGATTAAACGTGGATGAAGGAATTTGATTATAATGAACAATATAATTGCACCTTGTTTCGAGCTACTCACTTTGCACTAATATTAATTGGTTTTATAATCATTCTCAATTATACAATGGTTTAAATGTAGGAAATTCAAAGTATGACACTATAGTAGTAGGTGAACATTAATTATTTGGTTATGTCCGAAAGTCAAGAAAAAATTAATTGTAGTAAGGATAGAATTACTCAACCGACGTAGCTGGAAACAAACAGTGTCCTTGAATAGGAATACGATGTTGCACTCAATTCCAACCTTAGAAGCAAATTAAAAAGGGAGTTTTCTCGTTTTAATATTTGCTTGAATATGTGCATCATCTTCTATTATTAGACTTGGATCTTCGGACACTCCTAAACTACGTATGTGATATAACTATAAATGTTAATCTTATATGCCTTAGAATGAAGTCAAGATTGATGTATAAATATTATTTCATTTGAAAAAATTATGTTCACCTTTTAAGAATTATAATTTGAAATATACCAGTCATTATATTTGATGCGAGCTCACGAGCCAGCCGGCTCAGCACAACTTGCACCCCTGGTCCTGTATTTGCTATTATATGTTGGTTTTTGCTGGCGTATTACATATGGAGCACAGGCAATAAAGTTGGGCTGAACTCTGTCTTCATGGCCCAATACCAGACTATATAATATACCGAAGGAGGCTCATTTTGGGTGTAGGCAGAAATATAATAATAAAGTTGGGCTGAACTCTGTTTTCATGGCCCAACATGTTGATTAACTATTTAATTAAATAAATATAATAAAAAATTTAGATTATACATCTATACCTTTATATTAAGTGAGAGCTCACTATTTTTTGATCTGTAATTCTTAATATTTAATTTAATTAATTAATTTATTTACTAACTTTCTATCTTCCCACTCTGCTTTACACCTTAAACCACTCTTCTAAACCTTCAAATTATTCACACTTTTCAACCTCCTACTAATTTTTATTTCATACCATACCAATTTTTATTTTTATTTATTTAATTTCTGAACACACTAATTACTAATATATAATTTCAGATACAAAATTTTAAGCGCCTTTTAAAAAAGAAAAATTCTGTTTGGTTTTAATTCTTCTCCTTTTACTGAATTCTATATTCCTTTTTCCATCAACAAATTCTGCTCCTTTTTTTTTTTTTTCCCGTTTTTTGGTAAAACAGAGAAAAAAACTAGTTTCCTCTCTTCTCCAGATTTGGGGTTCTGCTTGTGGAAACATACATACAGCGGAAGCCTCACTCAACTGTCGTCAGCGGAGAGTAAAGGGAGAAATCAGGATCTGCTTTTCAAGAAAACTGATCGGAGATAAAAACCCAGAAGGAAAATGGAGAAAGTGATGAATATATTAAAGCCGAAGCCGAACCCGCAGCAATTGCTGAGAGATTGGCAGCGTCGCCTCCGCCAAGAGTGCCGCAACATCGAACGCCAAATTCGAGGTCATTCTTGATATTTATCGGATTCATCATATGGGTTTTATGTTTCTCTTCTTTTCCTTTTTGGAAGTTTATTTTGTGTTTTTTTGCTTTTGTTTTGATTTCAAGTGTTTAACGAAGATTTTGGGTTTACTTTTGTTCGTGGGTTTGATTAGATATACAGAGAGAAGAAAAGAATGTGCAGAAGGCGATCAAAGAGGCTGCTAAAAGAAACGACATGGGTTCTGCAAAGGTACTGTTTCTTTATTGATTCTCTGATATTCTTTAGGGATTGTAAGTTTGTGATGAACGATTACTTGGATTTTTGGGAGATGGGCTGAAGATTTTGGTCTGCGTTTTTGTTTATTGCTTTTCATGGATTGTATTTCAATGTTTGTGAATCGAGAGGTCAGGGCTTTAAGTTTTGTTTTCCAGTCAGCCTCATGGGAATGTAGATTATTTAATGTATGCAAAAGATGATCTTGTAGAGGTTTTCAAGCTCAGATGGTATGAATTAGAAAGGACCACATTTTCAGTAGCAGGAAATGTACGTGGATGGCTGGATAATATAGAGATTCTTTAATGTTTACCTACATCGAATCTACGAGCATGGGATTATATATGTGTTTAATTTGCTTCGTTAAATAATTTCTCATCACAGGCACTCGCAAAAGAACTTGTGAGGTCTAGGAAAACTGTGAACCGACTCTACGAAAACAAGGCTCAGTTGAATTCCATATCAATGCATCTTGGAGAAAGTGTTGGTATGGGATTTCGTTCACTTATTTTTAAGTCTTATTGTGTGTGTTGCTAAAAGGAGTTTTGTGGAGTTTTTAGCGTGATTGTGGCTACCGGTCCTGTATTTTTGTCTGTTTAGTGTTTGATGAAGTCCTAAGTTATGATTATGCCAACCGATCTTGTGTTTTGCTTCTGGTTAGTGTTTGATAAATTTTTGTCATTTCTGATTGATTGCAAGTTATAAGAAAAATAGTGCTCTATATAATATCGGATGTGTTTCATATTCTATATCAGGGTAAGGACATATATTCTTGATGGGATAGTAGTTCATATTTTCATCATGCTTTTCGTACACTATATGTTAAACGATAATGCTTTAGACTTTTATGATTGGTTTACAATTTCTTCCGCAATACTATGTACATTTATTTAAAATACACACGTTAGTTAGATAACCCTGTGATTAGTATAGTGATGAAGTACTAGCAATACTAGTGGTAAAAGATCCTATACATATATGAGCAGAAGAGCATAAACTAAAGGATAGCCACCCTCTTAACCTCTCCCACAGAACTTGGCCCGTATGGTACCCCGTAAAAGAATTGGGAACTATCACATAGTGCATCTTCTTGGCCAGTTGGCCTCTTATTTTGATATTTGGAGCATGGTTAGGATCTGCTCACTTTATTGTCTCTTGCTGTCTTAAACATAGAAACTTACAATGTATTAAGTTATATCTTATATCAGTGAAAGAACATGTTTTGAAGAGGGTGAACATGTTCATTCTTTTCATAATTGTTAAAGTCAGGCTCAGAGTTGATTCCTTGGCTAGATGCTTTTGGAATTGCTGTATGCCTTTTGTTGTGATGTGATTTTGTAGTTAGTAGAGGGGTGTCATATTTCTACTTTGATCTTGTCTTTTTGGTGTTTACTTTGTTTTCCTTTTCCTGAGATGTTAACTACTTTCCGTAGTATCTTTGCTTGATTTTTTATTGTGATTCTTCAGCTGTTGCTCGAACTGTGGGACATTTGTCGAAGAGTGCTGAAGTCATGAAGCTTGTCAATAATCTTATGAAAGCTCCACAAGTAGCTGTGACTATGCAAGAATTCACTAAAGAAATGACTAAGGTGATTTTGCTTTTGTGGCAACTGTCAACATTTCATCCTTTTGTCTGAGTGAAATTATTAATGGTGTTTTATACCATAAGATATATCAGGGAGAATCTCAATATATTATAGACCTGACAAGTTTTCTGGTGTAAAGGCAGAGGAAACTGAAAAATGTACAATAACAATGCGACGTTAGAAAAGTACTGGCATGCTGAAATATTGTTGAATGGCCGTGTAATCTAATTCCATATCTACTGGAAATATGGACAGGATGAGTCTATGTGATGGCGGGTCCTGACAATGTGAATTTTCTGATGGGACATTTTAATATCTGTTAAGTTTCTCTTCTTAATGAATTATGAGGTGTTAGGCCATATTATGACGTTGCAGGCCGGTGTAATTGAAGAGATGGTGAATGAGGCTGTGGACGATGCACTGGATTCAGAAGACATAGAAGAGGAGACTGAAGAAGAAATTGACAAGGTCTTAACAGCAATCGCTGGAGAGACTGCCGCACAACTTCCTGAAGCTGTCAGAAAACAGAAACAAAAGCAACCTGAGAACAGTGAAGAAGCAGAGGTACGTTTTTCACCTCTTTCCAATGCCATGCATAGATGCATCGCCTCCTCGTTCCCGAGCTTTAAACATGTCGAGTACTTGTGTCATATTACAGGAGAATGCTGCTGATGATGATGAAGAACTAGAAGAAATGAGGGCCCGTCTTGCCCGAGTTCGATCATAACTTGTTCATCTGTTGGCCGTTATTCCACTTGATAACGCCATCATGTACGAGGTTCGCACATAATCAGGAGAGGAGTGTGGAACGTATTCTGTATTTTAGGTGTATGATAAAGCATTAGAGGTGTACTATAATGCAACATCTGATTCTTGATTTTGGTCTGTACTTGTGGGTTTCGCGCCTTTATTATTTATAAGAGAAGGAAAGAAAGTCATGATGCTTCTTCAATTTGATTAATCATAGATTTGGGCAAATGATTATAAGTCGAGACTCGAAAACCTTAGTAATCATATGCCCACTTTTCTTCTTATTTTAGTCCGTATCAAGTTTAAGGATAAAAATATTACATTTCTCAAATTTTAACTTTTTTAAATAAACAAGGGTGGGTAAATTACCCACTAAAAAAGATATGGATAAAATTTTGAAATTTGATATAATTATAAATATTCTTTGTTGTTTGAAAAATTAAAGTTTGGCATAACTACAAATACTCTTTGTTGTTTGAAAAATTATAAATACCCCTCGATATTTGATAAAATTATATAATCCTTCAAAAAGAAAAAATTAAAAAAAGTGGATGGAGAAACTTGAAAAATAGTAAAAACAATATTCAATTAGTCCATAAAACAAAAACAAAAAAAATAAAAAAAAAATAAGTAGAATATAATTAATTTGACAGTAGTTAAAAATTAGGGAGATACTGATAATTTTTTGAACAAGATTTTCGTAATTCTAATAAACTTTAGAAAAATTGGTTGTAATTTATTCGTTAAACAATAATAGTAATCTCGTACATTAAACTTAAACCTGGAAAAGGAGTTGGACATGAACTCGAAATTCTACGTCCACTCCAGTCCTATAATAACTAGGTCTAGGATACAGTTGACAGTATTGTACCAAAGGGTATATATATTTGTTCATACTTGGAGTTGGAGCAACTATTTTTTGTTTCTCTCAAGAATCAAGATTCTTCTCCCTAAAGATGGCGCGCAGTAGTCCACCCCTCAACTCCACCAACGATTACTCCATTGAAGTTTCTCTTCGTGGGACATTCCTGCAACCACCGAAGCAGCAGCCGACAACGTTGCCGGATCAAGTTCGACTGTACTTCGACGTTGAGATTGATCTCAAGACATCATCAGCAAGCCGCAAAATCTCTGGCTACGGGACAATACTAGAGTTTTTTTTACCGTCGGACGAAATATTTTCTCAATGTAAATGTCGTGAAACCATGACGAAAATACTAGACCTGATGAACATGCCGTTTTCTCTCGACGAGAAGCAGATCCAGTGGAAGGGTATATACAACAGAGGCAAAGTTGTCGAGTGTAAATCACTGGAGAACTCTCAAGATTTGATCAGGGAATTGGTTCAAGTTTTTCACAGCATATCAGAAAACCAGTTATACCTGCAGGACAACCACCGTGTTTTTCTGTCTGTAAGAAAGATTCAGACAATACCAGACGATGAATTCCACGAGTGGGAATCTTTCCGTGACAATCATCCGACAGAATATTTTGACTCGGTCCACCGTCAACCGGAGTTACGCATGCTTTTCCGGGGGGCGGCGCTAGAGGTATTAGAGAGGCTGAGAGTTGAGAAAGGCGGTGGCGGGGATGCGGTGGCGGAGGTGTGCACGATATGCCTGGAAGAGTTGTTGAAAGATGATGATGTTTCGGCCGAGGTGATAAGGTTGCCATGCTCGCATGTGTACCATGAAGACTGCATTCTGAAATGGCTGAGGAAGAAGCAATCTTGCCCCTGTTGTCGAGCCAAGTCCCCTCGCATTCAGATTGATAATCAAAGCTCTATAGCCTCTGCTTATAGTTACGTAGATTTCTGAAACTATCACGCATCTCTGTTTTGCCATATTTTGATATTGATCAGAATAATTTCAACTAGAGAGATGGTATCAAATTAGTTTTTTTCTCTTTTTAATTTATCTGTTCTTTCTTTTATAATTTTTATTGAACCTTGCCATCCCTCTCTTGCGCCATTCTTGTTCTTCCCTTATCTAAACTTTTGATATATAAGTCCATAATAACAAGCACTTAACCTCTAAAATCATAGAAAACTCGCTAGAAAAAAATGTGACTTTTGGTTATGGTTAACTATCATAGTCAAAAGTTAAAAATTATGAAAATATTAATTAACCCAGCCTACACAACGATAATTGATAGTTGTTTCTGGTGATGAGACCAATTACCCTTGCTGATTTTCTACTTACAACAGAACTTTTTGAAAAAATATATAAAAAAAAAATGGAGTGGGTAAATTCGCATTTTGGCCCTATGTACGTGTATTAGTTCATAAAAATATTTTAGAAAAATTTAGAAAATTTCTAAATTTATAATTCATTATCCAAAATGGAATTTTGATCAGTTTAATACAAAAAATTTGAATAAAAATCTAACAAAAAGGGTACGTTATTTGATGGATGAACGATAAAATTAGGAAAATATTTGTTTTTCAAAAAAGAGAGAGTATTTGTTATTATGAAAAATTTTCAAAGAGGTAATTGTAATCACAAACAAAAAAAAAAGAAAAGAAAAGAAAAGAAAAACCCTTAAGGTGCCCATCAGGAACCTCGAACGGTCCATATTTTATTTTAAACTATGTTTGGATGGAATGGATTTGGAGAAAGAGTTCATATTAGATGAATTCCAAAACTATCATCATGCAATACAAATTATAGATCAAAATCGAAATTCAAGATTTTCCAACATCGAATTATTCAAACAAGTTTGATAAATTTGAAATCCTTAGTTTCAAATAGATGGATCCAAATGCAACTTAGGTACTTTATTGTGTTCTTGATAAGAAACTAGTCCTTGTTCTATTTACAAATTGAAAGTGTTGTCGGTGGAAACCTAGAAAGATAACACTTACAAAGTAGGAATTGAGTTTGACATGGAATTGAAAAAGTTGTACAGTGATTGGGACTCAGTTCACAGTATATAAATGCCTAGTTGCCATATTCTAAACTCATCAAGAAAGAATTTGATCAGGGATTAATATGTTATTTTTAAAAATATTATAAATTATCAAATTATCTTCAGTGGTTGCATTCAATAATTAGTGATCGATTGGGGGACGAAATTATCTTTACGTCTTCTTACATTCACAATTTGTTTAGTATAAATAGATCGTCAGTTCATAAAAAAGAGGAGATTTTTTCATAGTAAAATTACTTGTATTATATTGGAAGGAGGCATGTATTATATATACTCAAGGGTGATATTATTTTTGTACCATCAAATTGACGTCGTGTACATCGGAAATTCAAAATTTTCTCTTCAGTACGAGAAATCTTTTTGAAGATGGAAATTAATTTTGTTCTTAAAATGTTGCCAAAGAGCCCTCTTCGTCCATAGTGTTTCTTCAGCCTATAAACTGGGAACAAGATTATTAGAGAGAAATGCAAAGAGATGGAGGAGAAGATGATATTGTTTGCTTGGATGAATCTTTCTTCATCATGACAACTACCAACTGACGAGGTTTACATTCGGGTCGCAAGTTCTTGAACTCTACTGCCTCCAGTCTGCTTCAAAGGAGAGAGGCTACTCGACCAGCGTTTGACTTCTCGGTCACCGCGCCGCCGCCGTTCGATCGCCGAAAACATTTTTTGGCGTGTCATCGGCCACGCGCACCGCCCACCGGACCGGCGTCCGCCGATCTACCTGGATCTTCCGCGCGTGTCCCCGTCCGACATCCCACGCGCCGGCACTCGCCCATCACCCATCAAGAAAAAGTGAAGAATCGGAGACCCTTTTTCCGGCATGCAGGTGATTCGGCGGCCGCTGGCGAGATCTTCGCAGGTTGCGCTCTTCTTCGCCGTCCTCATCCTCAACGCGTTTATTTGCACGCGCTACCTTGACTCCTCCAATGCCTTTCCCGTCCAATATCACTAGCCGAAAATTAGCCGTCCGACTGGTACTCATTACCATTTCTTTAGTAATACCCGTCTCCCTCCACGGCCATAAATCGTCATAAATCCAACGAAAGTAATCGGGACAAGACGGAGGTGGTGCCGACAAAAGGTTTTGATCTTCAACAAAGATCTTAGATGGGTAGTAATTGGCGGGGCAAGTCCAAGACACGTTGCCGAGGGAACAGTTAAGTGTGATGTCCACGGTCTTAGGAGTGTTCTGGTGGTTGAGTAGTTTCAGACGGGAAAACGAAGCGAGACTTGGCTGCCTTCTTTTCTCCTTGAGAAATTCGTGAGTTTGTTGATTAAGTGGCCGGCATGCTAGTCAAATAGCGCGCGAGACATAAGAAAGGACCATTGAAGATATGTTAAAGCTAGTAGTCTGTATGTACGTACGTCGATGGATGATAGTATTGGTTAGAAGACTTATATGATTGTATAAATGACCTCTGTTAGGATAAGAGCATTCGTCTAATAAGAAAACACATAATAAAAGAATTATTTTTATTTCGAGGGGAGATGGTACGGGGATTTTTTGGCTCTCCCCCTCTTTGTGTACGGTTTTTGGCTCTCTTTTTCTATATTCCCATAATTAAATTTTCAAAAGGTCGAACTGCATAACATGGCGTTATTAGCACGATGTTCTAAAAATTTTCTTTGAGCTAATATGCGATGTGACAATAGTTAAAAAGCAAAAAAAGAAAATACACATATCGTGTAGAATGATCGTCACAATAAGCACGTCCCCAAATATGGAGTAATAAACTAAATAAAAATCAGAGAAAAGTTCCGAAGCTAAGGCTTCCTTGAGGCACATAAAAGAAATGCCTCGAAGCTAGGGCTTCCTTAAGGCGTACAAAAGAAAAGCCCCGAAGTTAAAGCTTCCTTGAGGCACATAAAAGAAATGCCCCGAAACTAAGGTTTCATTGAGGTGTACAAAAAAAGTGCCTTGAAGCTAAGGCTTCCTTGAGGCGTACAAAAGAATCACTCTGGATCCTACAATAAAAACAAAAAGGGAACAAGAATTTCATTTCATGACTAAATGCATATGGCATTGAGTTGTTGACATTATTATTTTCAGCTATGCAATCAAACTAAACATTTCGATTCTAGGTTTTTAGTTTAATAAGCTTTATTATTTATGCTTTATCGTTGATGATAATATTTTATGGAAGAATATAAAAAGTGATTACCGCAGAGTATTCAATCAAAGAAGACGAAAGCTGTTTAGACGAGGACATATCACCAGTGAAGCTTCAACGAATAAGGACAAGCAAAGGCCTAAATAAGAGACTGAAGGAGCCAATCTTGCAATTGACAGAGCATATACATCTGATTCAACTCCTAAATATTTTCTAAAATATTTTGGAGTTGAGGGGCCGCTGATGGAGAAAGAATTTGACCAGGGACCAAGATGATATTTTCAAAAGTATTATGAAATTATTAAATTATCCCTAAGGGTTGCACCCAATAGTTAGTGGGGTTATATAAATTACCGAGTTGTCCCCAGCGGTTACACCCAATAATTAGTGTTTGGTTGGGGGACGAAATTGTCTTTATGCCTCCCCACATTCACAATTTGTTTAGTATAAATAGATCGTCAATTCATGAAAAAGGGGAAATTTTTTCATAGTAAAATTGCTTGTATTATATTAGAGGGAGGCATGTATTATATTTGAGGGTAATATTATTTTTATACCATCACAAACAATTATTCTCCTCCCTAGCTAGGAACATGATGCAGTCACAGTTCTTGACGGTAAAACGCTCAAAAGATCTGATCAGGGAATTGGTCAAAATTTTCCACAACGTCGCAGAGCATGATCAGTTATCCCTGGAAGCTGATGGGCCTGCTGTTTTTATATATGAACAAAGTTGTATCTTCACCAGATGATGAATTCCAGTCCACGGATATCTTTGTCTGGCAATCATCCGAACGAATATTTTCACGTGACACACTGTATGGATATATGGTTTTCCGGAGGGCGGCGCTGGATGTATTAGAGAAGGTGAGAGTTGTCGGAGATCCAGCGGCGAAGTGGTTTGAGCAGTGCCCGATATGCCTGGAAGATTTGTCGAAAGGTGATGTTTCGGAGGTGATAAGGTTGCAATGCGTACCATGAAGTCATGCATCCTCAATTCAACTGCCTCAGGAATTGCAAACAATCTTGCCCTTATTGTCCCCCCACTTTTTTTTTTTAGTTCAAATCCCCAGTGCCATGGCGGGATTAGGCGGACCCCTATCTGTTTATTATCCCCACATTCATGTTGATAATTACTGTACGTACATATAAAATGTATCCCTGTATTGTTGCTTAAATTTAATTTGGAATAGAAAAAATAATTTTTATCAATAAAAAAAATCGATATTATTTTCCGTGTATTAAAAGGGAATTGCATTTGTTTCCGATACCAAAAAAAATAATATTAGAGACAAAATATTAAGTGATAATTTTAAGTTTTCATTCACGAAAGATATGTTTTAAGTGATAAGAATTCTGATAATATCATAATAGAAATTATTAGTGACAAAAAATTTGTATTCAGTTGTCATTTTAAATAATTAATGATATATTTATAATGATAATTTAGTGACAACAGAAATATCAAAAGAATTATATTTATTGCCAGTACATTCTTACTATATACATATATATTAATTAATATGACACTTAATTTTTTACAATGACAATTTATACATGTATATATATATATATATATTTTTGTTACTAATAATATCTGGCGACAATATTCTGTTAGAGAACTAAAAGATTTTACAATACTAAGTTCTGATTGTGAAACGAATAATGAAAATAATTAAGTTCAATAAGAAACCTAAACGACAGTATCTCAACTTAGACTGTAGAAGCAATAAATAGGCTATTTTTCAAATAAACTTGGAAATTATTTATATAATTAACTTGGCTCAACCATGCTCTAACATATGAGTCATCATGTGATAAAATTATATATATTAAGTGATGTTTTTTTTTTAATTTTTTCACTACAATAATTTTTTGTAATTTTGATAGTGACAATATTTAAATAAATGTTATGAGGTATATTTTTTGGCAATATTTAAAATAAATGTTAGTAACAATGTGTAACAACAAATATATATAATTCCTACTAAATATGTGTTGTGACTATAAATGTGTCACTATATATCTATAGTGACAATTTCATACACAATTGTAGTCACTAATAATTATGTTATGACAAAATTAAAATTAGTGTCACTCAAGATATATCTATAGTGAAAAAATGAAATTTTCACTTAACATTTTGTCACTAATATTATTTTTCTTCCAATGTAGTGAAATATTGGTCTAAAAGACAACTACTAAAAATACGAAAAATAAAAATAAGATCATTGAAAAATAGAGAATCTATGTAACATATATAATTTATACATATGATTAAATGTAAATATTCCATACATGCATTACATACCTAAAAAGTCTTGGGGGTCCAAGATACCTGTAGTTTCTCCTTATCAAATTTGATCAAATCGAACAAATCACACAATAAAGTTCCAATTAACCATTTTTCTTAAATTATACAGATACCAATCACATTACAAGTATATTATATTATTATGTAATTGGTTCAAATCTGATTAGACCCTCGATGTGGACAAAAAATTCTCTATTATTACTACTGTACCGCCAAACCCGAGTCTGTTGCTTTACGGTTGCAATTGTTAGATCAGCAATTATTTCTACGATTTTAAGGTTTCTGTAGCTTGCAAGCAACAGCTTCACATGGCTTCTGCGGACGGACAAATCTCGTTTCGATCCCAACCACGATTTTCATTAACAAAAAGTTCACGTATTGTTTGTGTATAATAGGGCTCTATGACGTAATGGGAAATGCAAAAGCGTGTACTGTACTTGACGCTTTCCCTACCCATTGTTGTTATTTTAATTGTAATTATCACTTCTGCTATGTATTTTAGTAATTTGAATATAAAGTTTATTAGCAATAATTAGATAATAATTAATGTGATTTTATTCCTAGTTATCGGACTTAAATGAAGCTCACGTGATATGTTCCCAGATGTTTACCTAGTTAGTATGGTTTTTGACTTTAATGCTGTTTAACCTTGACATCGTATAAAATAAATAATTCAATTATTCAATTTATGTTTCAATCCAATCCGTATGACCCGATGACCTACATAGACAATCATTGGTTCACTGGGACTCTAAAGACAACTATGGTGGCACGTGGCTCTACGCAGATGATCCTTTATAATTATCATGAGCTCCATTACACAATTATGCATTTATGACACCAAAATCTAGCTTTTTGATCCTAATATATTCCTAAGCGAATCTAACTGGTGTCTTGATCGCTTCCTAGCAAGCCTAATAACTGTGTTGTAAGTGATTTATCTTCCCGAATTGAGGATCTTTAGAGGGCCCACTTTACAGTTTACACTATTTATTTGATGTGGATTACATATTGCATTTCCAGCTCAAATAGTCACTTTATTTTGAATTTTCGACCTGGATTAATAATATTTAATTACTTCTAACGTATATATAGAATGAAAGAAGGAAACATAGAAAAGACGACGACAACGTTATCACCATTTGATGTCATCACTAAGGTAACATTGTCAAAATTCTATCACTCACTCAAGCACCATGAGTTCCCGAAATTTCCGGAATTAGGTCCTCAACTCAAGCTTAATTTTGGAAATGAGCCATCTAAAGATTGCGGCTGTTTAATTCTACCTAAAAAAGGTTCGATTTTTTATATGTAATATTTTGTCATGTTATTAGGTGTTGCCTGGCAAATATATATAGGATGTTGCTATAATTGTGATGACAACAGCCCATCAAATTGTTTCATACTTTTTCTATTAGGGTAAATTACATTTTTGTCCCATAAGTGGATTCATTTTTAATTTTTGTGGAGACATATTACATTTTATATGTTCAATTTTTTTTCAATTTCAGGACCAAAAAGGATTTTTGTTAGTTGCTAATGGACTCGCACGCCTCTGTTAAATTGCTCGGAATAAATTACATTTTTGGTCCCATAAGTGGACCCTTTTCAAATTTTGGTCCCACACTGTAGAACTAAAAATTAGAAATAGGTCCACTTATGGGACCAAAAATGTAATTTATCCTAAACAATTTAACGGAGGTGTGCGAGTCACGTGATTCTACCATTAACAATTAACGGCAAACTCTTTTTGGTCCTAAAATTGAAAAAAAAAAATTGGATATATGGAATGTAATGTGAGAATTGCCCACAGTATAAGACTAAAATTAAAAACGAGTACACTTATGGGATCAAAAATGTAATTTACCCTTTTCTATTCATTCAAATAATTTTTGATTGGACGTAATCATAATTCATTCATTGTCTTAAAATCTCAAAATCATCTATGTCAGAATAAGATTTTTAAATCAAAAGTTACAATTATCTCCCTATCAGCTTATGCAACTCATTAGTAAAGTTATTTTTTAAATATTTCAAACTTCATTATTTTTTCGGAACACTCCCAATTTTTACTGCTACTTAATTTATACATTTGTTTACAAATATATTCCCACAAAAAAAGTAAAACTATTGAAAACACCCTTTTAATCTTATTTCAATATAAATTAATACCAAAACAATTGTATATATAAATAATTAAAAAATGACAAGTCGATCCAAATTATTTTATTAATAATAGCATTTACGTATGAACTTGTTTATTCAAACTTTCATACTACTCACCACTATCCAAACAATTTAAAATTCATTAAATATATCATAATACTGATTATTATAAAATAAAATACTGATATTCATCGTATTACAACATGATCTCATAAATCGTACTTAATATAAAGTGTGAACATTGAACTTTAAGTTCCGTGTGCAATTAAAAAGACAACTTAAAGTAATTCCAACCACCACCAAAACAATGAATAGAAACTTTTTTCAAAATACATTCCTTAATTAGTTCCCATCAAATTCATGGTAAAACAATAAATACAATAATGATGCAAAAGTTCATCTTTATTTCAATGATTTCATCATCACCCCCTTTAACCTCCTCGCAAAGCATTGCACTTTAACAAATTCCAAAATACTTTATGTCAATTTAATTAAAATTCTGTTATTTTTTGTACTTTTTCTTTATTCTTTTTTTATATCCGACCCCACCAAAATTCTACGCGAAAATCAATATTATTTTATGAAAAAAATTGAATAATTTAGATTTCGTGCACGCCCAAGAATTATTGAATTATTGAATTAAGGGATCATTTTTATTGAGATACATACGTCAAAAATCAATAAATTAAATTAAAGTTATAATTGGTATCAATTAAGTTAATGAGGAAAGGCAATAAATTAAATAAAAGAATTCAATAATATTGAGAAAGAAGAAGAAAAAGATGCAAAAGACCGTTAACCCCACCCACCCACCCCCCAAACTATTGAACAGACGCATACAATGCACATTTCTGACTCCATCTGCTTATATATATAACTCGCGGAGACAACAATCTTTGCATTCCATCTTCAACTACGGGAAAAATGGCAGCAACCCTTTGTTTCTCTCATTGTTTTCTTGTCTCATTTCTTCTCGTCTTCCTCAGTTTTGCAACTCTTTCATTAGCAGAGTCAAGAGACGGCGGTTTTTTCACGTCTCCTTCCAATCTTAAATTCCCAAAAACACAGGCGGAGAAACTCATCAGAGCCCTCAACTTGTTCCCAAAGCATGAAGGGTCCCAGCATCCCACCCAAGATTACAATTTTGGTGCATCAAGAATTGTCGAAAAGCGGCTGAAATTCCCTCTTCTGGGGAACTCAGGGGCCTCTGTTCAAGACTTGGGCCATCATGCTGGTTATTACAAACTCCCACACACTAAAGATGCAAGGTAATACATACATATACATGTTCTTGCAATTTGTATATGTACTCTGTTTTTCTGGTGTATGCTGATTGTAGTGAAGAATTGAGTATAATCCATTTGTTTTTCACGCTTATGTTCGTGTTTATACGTGTGCGAATGTAAGTTCCCACATCAAGAATGGCTGTTGCTAGAGGTTTTTATGAGCAGATTTGGTTTTTTGAGGGATTTTCAGGGAATAGGATGAATACGGGAAATGATTTGTATATGCATCCTTGGATGGTAATGATGACGTTTCACATATACATGCCACGTGTATGACCATTTTACAGAACATTTTATACGCGTTGTTGAACTTTTCATGCTCTGTATTTGTGTGTCCTGTTTGTGCTTATTTAGCTAATTTTCAAGTCTAGTGAAGAAATTTTTGCTTAGCATCTTGAGGCAATGTCTTGCAGGATGTTCTATTTCTTCTTTGAATCGAGGAACAGCACGACTGATCCTGTAGTTATATGGCTAACTGGAGGACCAGGGTGCAGTAGTGAATTGGCTTTGTTTTATGAAAATGGCCCCTTCCACATAACAAGTAACCTCTCCTTAGCATGGAATGATTTTGGATGGGATAAGGTACTTTCTATCAAAAGGTTTTATTGCTACCGAATGATGACCTTTTCGTTTCCTTTTCTTGCCTAATTTCTGTGTACCGTTTATCTACTGCTTTATGTATTCACTAGAGATCTTGAAATGCAGATATCAAATCTTATATACGTCGACCAGCCCACCGGAACAGGTTTCAGCTATAGTTCTGATGATGATGACATTAGGCACGATGAGGAGGGTGTTAGCAATGATCTATATGACTTCCTGCAGGTTTGTTTCTCCATACATAAAGTATGAAATGCATGATCTGATCACAGTTTTCCATGTTATTAATGAGTGTGCACTCTTCGAAGCGTCTTGAGATCATAAAAGGCTTTCAACGAAAGTAAAGCCATCGCTTATTGTAATCAAGAAAATGCATTCTTTATATCTAGATATTTGGTCTTCATCCAAGCATGTAGGCAAAAGTTGCCAACTTTTAAGGACTTCTAATGCTTGAACAATTTATAATAGATCATTCACGTCTTTTGAGGTATGAAGAGAAGAATATCAAATCTCTGAGGACTATATCGCTCCTCTTTTTCACGGTAGCTGAGATACTATACTGAAAGGGATGCTATCAAAATGAAGAAATAGCGTTCTGTGTATTAGAATCTAAGTGTCTTTATTCTATGTTGTTAGGCCTTCTTCAAGGAACATCCTCAGTATGCGAAGAACGATTTTTACATTACGGGAGAGTCGTATGCCGGGCACTACATTCCTGCTTTTGCTGCTCGGGTTCATCAAGGGAACAAAAACAGAGAAGGGCTTCATATAAATTTGAAGGTATCTTACTGAAAATTGTTGTCTACAACAGCCTTCAAATTGCGTTTATCAACGGGTTTTTATGTAATCGATTCGTTATTTCTCAGGGATTCGCCATAGGTAATGGACTTACGAACCCGGAAATACAGTACAAAGCATACACTGATTATGCTTTGGACATGAAACTGATTCAACAATCAGATTACAACAGAATGAGCAAGTTGGTTTCGGACTGCCAACAAGCAATCAAGCTTTGTGGTAATTTGTAATTCCAATTCTATGCCAGAACCTACATATCTGAATTTTGCAGCCTAATAACATGATATTCATCTTTTCTTGTTTCGTTTTCTTCTCTAGCTGTCGATGGCGGATCTTCTTGTGTGTCTGCATACACGGTCTGCAACAACATCTTCAATCGCATAGTGGACATTTCTGGTGGTAAAAATGTAAGACTAAGTTTTTACGTACCAGAACTATAAAGAACATAAAAAAGAGTTGTTTAAAATCACATGATGAAAATTTTCTTCTTTGATATGCAGTACTATGATATAAGAAAGACGTGCGATGGTGACCTGTGCTACGACTTCTCCAACATGGAGGATTTTCTAAACCAAAAATCTGTTAGAGATGCTCTCGGTGTTGGGGACATAGGTTTTGTCTCTTGTAGTTCCGCTGTGTATGAGGCTATGGTCACGGACTGGATGAGAAACCTTGAAGTTGGAATTCCTGCACTTTTGGAGGATGGAATCAAATTACTTGTGTATGCTGGAGAGTATGATCTCATATGCAACTGGCTTGGTAAGATTCTTTGATTCATATCAAGAAACCAGCTTTTCCTTCTGAGTATATACGAAACTGAAACGATCAAATGTATGTTTGATATTGACAGGTAACTCAAGATGGGTTCATGCGATGGAATGGTCTGGACAGAAGCAATTCGTAGCAGCTCCAACAACCCCATTCTCAGTTGACGCTGTGGAGGCTGGACTACAAAAGGGCCACGGGCCGCTTACTTTCCTTAAGGTGCACAATGCGGGTCATATGGTTCCAATGGATCAGCCGAAAGCATCATTAGAAATGCTGAGGAGGTGGATTCAGGGAAAATTCCCATCGACAGAGAAAGATGGTCACCTCTCTCCAATGTGATCCAAGACTAGCCATACAATATTTACGAAGTTTGGTTTGATAAATGTAAAAAAGAATCAAGAATTCATACATAGAACAAAGAAAGGTGCATATCCACAGATGTAATGAACCCTTTTCTTTCATGGCTTTGTTCATTTGAGCAAATCACAGAAGCAACAACGTTGTTGGAAAAATCATTTTACTTATGTTTTATTGTCACTCTTAGTCAAGTAATGAAAGGTGATCCTTGTTTAGAAACTTGAAAATCAACCAACCATTTGCCTAACTAATACCATTGACCAAAGATTTAAATGCACTCAAAGTCAGCTGTTATGAAAGAATCAGCTTTAAAGTCCAAAAGATCAGGAGCCCATAATGAATTAGTTTTATAGCTCTCTTTCATCAAATTCTTGAAATATAAAATAAAAATAAAAAGTTAAATGAAAGGAAAAATACTACAATTCCAATTGTGGTATGAAACAACTGTCCATTGCATCATCAATACTATTTTCTGAAATCCTAGAATGCTATATATATACACAATAATCATTAATGTTTATATCCCTTGTAATCACTAAGAATTCATGGATATTACATGAAATCATGCAAATATAAATATTACATCAAAACCAATGGTTGGAACCCCAATTCTCCCCTGGAGACAATCTGGTAGAATCATGCCTACAGTTTCTCATTGCATTATTGTTCTTCTTCTTACGCTTTTGTTAGTTTCCACTCCGACAACTGCAGAAGCAAGAATTGATGATCTTTTGCCACCTTCGACATTACAGTTCCCAAAGAAACAAGCAGAAAAGTTCATCAGAGAGCTGAACTTGTTTCCCAGAAACGACGTCAACATTGTAGAGGACGACCCTGCTGCTGATGCACCAAAAATCGTTGAAAAACGTATTCAGTTCCCATACCTTAGTTATTCGGAAGCTGGTAATTCTACTGGAACTACTGTTGAAGACTTTGGCCACCATGCTGGCTATTATAGACTTCCACACACCAAAGGTGCCAGGTATGTGTAAATAACATGCATCGATATGTCTATAAGTTAAATATATAGTTTTATTTTGGCATGTAACATGGTAAGTTACATATGAACAACATCAATAGCATAAATCCTTGTCCGAAAACATTCGTCAGCTGCTAAAGTGAGTAATGTTTGCAGGATGTTCTACTTTTTCTTTGAATCGAGAAAAACGAACAGAAATGACCCTGTCGTTCTGTGGTTAACTGGAGGGCCGGGATGCAGCAGTTCGTTGGCTTTGTTTTATGAGAATGGTCCTTTTCAGTTAACAAACAACCTTTCACTTGTATGGAATGATTTCGGTTGGGATAAGGTAATCCTAGTATCTTCTCAACCTGTAATGATACTGTCATTTTTCAGGGCACTAATCTTTCCTACAGTTGATTCCAACAGTTTCTCAATTAGTACAGAAAATGCATCTTCATCAATACATATATCTTTCACACAATTTTGATGTTTACAACGTCAAAATGGCAGGAGTCGAACCTTATATACATCGACCAGCCAACAGGAACAGGATTCAGCTATTCTTCTGACAGGGGTGATATACGGACCAGCTCAGAGGAAGCCAGTGTCGATTTCTACGACTTCCTACAGGTCTGTATCTCAAGTTTCATACTGAAATTGAATCAATTACGACAAAATCTTCATCACCTGTCACAATTGTAACAAGGCATTCACAACACATACAGGCATTCTTTGAAAAGCATCCTCAGTACGCGAAGAACGACTTTTACATCACCGGAGAATCATATGCAGGGCATTACATTCCCGCTTTTGGTGCCCAGATTCACCGGAGAAACAAAAACAATGAAGGGCTCCACATTAATCTTAAAGTAAGTTGTCCTGTTTATCTTCATATGTAATAACCTTACAGTCGTCCTGATCACCTAATGTGATACATAAATCAGGGATTAGCCATTGGAAATGGGTTGACGAATCCAGAGATTCAGTACAAAGCATACCCTGATTACGCTTTAGACATGAAACTCATCGACAAGTCTCAGTACAACGACCTAAGCCGGTCAGCCTCGACATGTCAACAGGAAATAAGATCTTGCGGTAGATCTCAACACTAACTCCATCCTCTTTTCTGAAATTTACTTTCTTGAGCTGAAATTAGTTCTTTCCCCTGACATTTAATCGCAGGCGCTAACGTTTCATCAGCTTGCTCCCACGCCTACTATATTTGCAACAACGTTTTCAACGAAGTCCTTGCAGCCAGTGGTGGTGGTATAAATGTTAGTAATTAATTCGACATAGTTTCTTGACCTCGTCCATGTTTCAAGTAAACTAACTCTCTCAGTATGTTTCATTCTAGTACTACGACATTCGGAAAAAATGTCAAGGTTCTCTGTGCTACGACTTCTCAAACGCAGAGGAATTCCTAAACAAGAATTCAGTTAAAAATGCTTTAGGTGTCGGAGACATAGTATTTGTTTCGTGTAGTAGTGTAGTTTATGAGGCAATGAGAGGGGACTGGATGAAGAATTTTGAACTTGGTCTTCCTGAATTATTACAAGATGGAATCAGGTTACTAATATACGCTGGGGAATATGATCTTATTTGCAACTGGCTAGGTAATACATCAAACCCTCCAATGCTCAAAATTGCATCATGTTTCAATGAACTATTTTCTTACATAGATTGTCGTTTACATGTTCAGGCAACTCAAGATGGGTAGATAACATGACATGGTCAGGTCAGAAAGATTTTCTGTCAGCTCCATCTGTCTCGTTTACAGTGGATGGCGCGAAGGCTGGTGAACAGAAAAGCCATGGACCTCTCACTTTCCTCAAGGTCTATAACGCTGGTCACATGGTTCCGATGGATCAACCTAAAGCATCGCTTGAAATGCTGAGGAGATGGATTGCAGGGAAACCTCTGTGAAAGAGGAGGGATGAAGCCACATTTTCATATTGATTCATATCATTGTATTCTTGTCCATGTTTAAGGATCTTCTTTCCAGAGGAATTGGTCCTTTTCATAGTGAAAGACATCGAGTACAAGAAGAAAAAATACTTCAGCTGTAAATTCATGGGATAATTATTATACAAGGATTAAAAAAAATAAAATAAATAATATAAAATAATAATAATTACAAGCCAACATGGTTTCTCAATCTCTCCAGCACTTCCAACACCTGACTACACATTTCCCAATTTGGATTCAAATATGGCAAGAAAGGATTATTTCTTCGCAGTTGGTCGTAATCAATTTTAATGTCGGGAGACTTTGCTCGACAATAGGGACAGGCCTGGTGGTTCTTGATCCAGGTCAGGATGCAAGCTTCATGATAAGCATGAGAGCAAGGCAGCCGTATAAACTCCGAAACATCCCCTTTCACCAACTCCTCCAGGCATATCGAGCACGGCTCCGCCGCCCACTCGGCCACATCTCCGCCGCCCTTCTCAACTCTCACCTTCTCCAACACCCTCAGCGCCGCCATTCGCCAATGCATCCTCAACTCCGGCTCCCAATGAACCAAACTCCTATGTTCCAACCGATGATTCTCAGAAAAACACTTCCATTCCTCAAACTCATGTTCTGGTAAAGTTGCAAATTCCCTTATGAACAAGATAATATCCTGGGACGGAGCCGATCCGTCTGATCTGATTCTGCGAATACCCGCCGCCAACTCCCTGATCAAATCTTGAGAGTTTTCCAGTGACTTGCACTCGATCACTCCACCTTTCTCGTAAAAACCCGTCCAGTAGAGATTATCATCAAGGGAGAAAGGGATGTTCATCAGGTCAATAAACTTGGTCACAGTTTCGCCGCAACATTGTTCAGAAACAAACTCTTCTGGTGGTACTAAAAACTTGTGCATTGTATAGTAGCCAAGAACTGCAGTAGAGTTGGGCGATGATGATGATGACTGGAGATAAATCTGAACGGTGAGGCAGAACCGAAGTTGGTCCGGCGACGGCGAGGTTGATCTCCGGTGGTCGACGACGTTGCCTTCATGACGACAAGGGCGCGGGCGCTCGCGAAGACGAACATGAATGGATGAACCGATGGACGTCCATGGCAGGGCAGGCAACGTATCAATCATCATGCTGCTTGTGTGAGAAGGTAATTAGGGATTCAGGGAAGAAAATTTCGGTGAAGATCATAACTTAGTAGTAGAGGTCTTTTTTGAGTTTATTTATCTTAGGTAACAACTCCAACTTCTCATCAAATTAGGGTTGTAATTGATTTGAACACTGCTAGCGTCCAAGATTAAGGTCATGATAATATTAACAAAAAATATTTTATTTGAATCTTTTTGTTACGCACTTCTCACTTCAATTCATTAGTCCTAATCTAATTCTAATATAATTAGCAATAAGTGCAAAGGATCTTCCTAATTGAAAAAAAGAAAATCCTACATAAACATTCCTTCAATGCAAATATATAATATTTTTTTTTTAGTGAATTGAATTAATTATTAAATATATCATAAATTTCAATTATCAACAATTAATATATATCAAATATATATACATAAGAAATAATAATTATTATTATTACAATAAATCAATAAGTATTATAAAATAAATTAATTAATAGCCTTATAGTGGTAAAAGTCGAACCAATGACTTGTTGAGTTCAAGTTTTTGAATTAAACTAGAACTCTAATCCAATATAACAAATTCATCCATGGCCATAATAAATAATCATCAAATTAATTTATTTTTAAAACTTCATCAGAATTTCAGTACTTTTATTTTGATTTGGGGGTTAATGTAGTAAAAGGTAGAGTTGGTTGATAGTATGGATGAGAATGTCGGATTCAATCGTGGGCCAAAAAAACACACATCTATTAATATAGATATATAAGTCCCCTGCGCACAGCACAAAGGTGTACCTGAGTCCTAACGGGACAGGCAAATTAATCTCATCGCCAAATCGAAACTGCTGATTGTAGAAGACAGTGAAGTTGGATCCAAGGTTAGCTCATTCTACGAATTTCAACAGTAGAAAAGGAAAAGGAAAAGGAAAACGACGTCATCAAATCTTTTCTTTTTCTTTGAAAATAGAAACTCCCTCTTCTACGTATCTGTCTTCAATTTCTTCAACTTAATTCCAACTTTTATCAAAACCCCCGCTAAATGTATTGATTTCCTTTCTGGGTTTTGTTTTATATTACTACTTCGTAGAGTTGGTATACTTTTTTGGTTATATTTTGTCTTTTTGAAAATAAATGAGTGGAAAGACAAATGTTTTGGTTTCAGTAGTTATTCTTGTTTAAGAATGCCGTTCTGTGTGGCAGTATCGATTTTGAGGTGTTGTTTCCCGCAAAAGTGCAGCTTTTCCAGATGGAGGCGGACAGGTATGTTTACTTCATCTCTATGTTGAAAGCAACTGTTTATTTGGAAGTAGGCCTGGACATGTTTTCTTGTATTAGATTGATTGATGATCCCCACTTTTACAACGAAACCTTTACTTCTGCTGCTTTAAGCGTATGCAGTGTTTTATTATAATTTAACACTTAAGTCAAATTGGAAATGATTCTTGAAATGGTTTGAATATGGTATCAAGGCTTGGAATAGGCCATTCTGCTCATTTCTCCTTCCTTCAGTTTAAGCATTTCTAAATTTTGTTTTCCTCAGTTCAATACATGGCTCCGTATACTTGATATTGTTGCTTGCGATGATTGAATTTTCTGTTATTAGCTTTGGGAATAAAAAAGTTTCTAGCTTTTCTTAATCCAGTTCAGCTGGGAACTTGAGCTCAGCTTCATTTAGATGAGGAGGTCGTTGATTATTTCTATGGTTAATAATAAACGGCACTCTTATGTTTGTAATGTACATTTTCTGCTTCTTTGATAGCTAAAAGCATCCTCATTAGTTTTGGGGAATGACAGTAACACGCTACTTGCCTTTAGTACTGCCCCACTTTTGCAGTTTAGGCGCTCTATGTTGTCTTTTCTGTGTGGTTGTCAATAGACACAAACTCATCAAGTATATATTGATGTGGTCATTTCATGTTGTTATTGCTTTATAAGAATGAGATTTGCAAACTTGATTTTCCAGTACTATATTAATTTGTTTCTAAGAATTCGAGCAGTAGGTCAATATTATTTAGTTCTACTCATACTTGAAGCTTGTATTTTGTTCATGCTATATTTTCCTATCTCAGGCTAAATTCTCCTCACACATCAGCAGTTCTGTTTGAAGCTCTTGGCCATCAGCTTCAGTTTTCACAGGTATTACTACTATACTGAGTTTGCGCACCTTGTCTCAATTTCTTTGGTTTCAAACAGTAGGTAAATCGCTGCACTTCATGACATTTGGTTCCATATAATTCTTTGGTGGTTTCCATAGTTCCCAAGATTGCATCTGACAACCTGCCGTACCTCCTCTTCTGTCAGAAAGAAAAGCTATTGCTGATACTAGACGGAGAACTTTATGATCATTTTAATCTCTTTAGATTTCCGTTGTATCAGGTTTTTATTGGAGATATAATTTCTTTTGGGTGTTTGATAAGGCACTACCGCAACTTTTTTTGAAACAGGATTTACTTGATGGCAACAAACATAGGCATAATAACTAGAATAATCAATGTTTTGCTTTTTATCTATGCCATACAGTTTAATAAAGATTTCTACTATTTGAAATACTAAAAACTATCTTTTACCCTGGAGCCATTAGAACAATTATTTATGAGCTTGATAATGTATAACATTTTGTCAGCGTTTGGCTTGTTGATCCTTTCACCTATTTTATCCTCAGGAGAGAAAAAAAAATAAAAAAGAAAGAAATCTTATGTTTCCCTTTTTCTTGTTAGTTTCTGAGTGACAGTTATGCTGTGATTATGTCAGGATCCAAACTCTAAGCACTTAGGGACTACTGTTTGGGATGCGTCAATGGTGCTTGTCAAATTTTTGGTAAAAGTTTTTCTTGCTCATTTCCTGTTTGCTTCTTGGTTTAAAATTTCATGATGCTTTGTATAACCCTTATTGTGCTATGTAATAAGTTGGTCAAGAAAATAACGTTTTATTTTCGTATTCAGTTATGATGTTTGTTGTGTTGACGTACCCCACGTGAAAGACCATACTTGTCTTCTAAATGGAGAAATTGATAATTGTATCTTCAATACTAGTTATAGCCAGTTTATCTCTCTTTAATTCGTTTGGAAGCCAGATGCCTGTACGTTAGCACTAACAGTTTGCCTTTTCGCTTATATGAACCAAATTCAACAAGACTGTTGCTGAAGTTTGCAAAAAATATCTGGAGAGAGGGCAGAGTCTTGTGTTTGGTTCATAAATTGATGCACAAATGAAGTTTTAGAGTTGGAGAGATATAGACATCAGTGAGGTTCAGATGCTTGCATATATTTTTATTATGTTTTTTATATCCTGGAATTGCTAACTAATGCATTTGGCTACATATGCAGTTTAACTGTTGGTTTTTGGTTCAATCAACTAAAACAAACTTATTTCTGTTACTTATGAAGGAAAAAAACTGTAGAAAGGGAAGGTTTTCCCCGTCTAAACTAAAAGGAAAACGCGTAATTGAACTTGGAGCGGGCTGCGGTGTAGCTGGATTTGGTAAGTTTCATTTATCGCTGAACTTTCTCAAAGTGAAAATTTTCAAAAGTTTCAAGATTAGATACTAAATAATGAAGGGACGGACCCTATTCTCAGGCATGGCATTGCTGGGGTGTGATGTCATTTCAACTGATCAAACAGAGGTTTTGCCTTTGCTGATGAGAAATGTTGAACGGAATACTTCAAGGATACTGCAGACGGCTTCTGATTCAGGTATGCCTATCACTGTGCGTCTCTGTTGCCTTCCCGATTGTCTTTCAATTTCCTTTCGTAAACAATTTACATGTAAAAGTAATCTGATTCTGACAATGACTTGGCTTCTACATGTATTAAAAATTTATTCTGCCTTTCCTCAACAAATCTGCATTCTTGAACCTATATTTTTATTATTTTTCTTTCTTTATTGAATAATTCTTTTCCTCGTAGATTCCTTTGGTTCCATCCAAGTTGCAGAGCTTAACTGGGGTGATGAAGATCATATAAGGGCTGTTGAGCCACCTTTCGACTATATCATTGGCACAGATGTTGTGAGTTACAACTCATGACATCTATAACTTGCTCTTTATATTTTTTTGGTTGTTTAAATTCCATCCCAGTTATTCATCGCAAAAATGTTCAGTGATCAGTACTATGTGTTTTTCCAACACTGACATTTCTTGCTTTGTATACCAAATGTTAATAGTGACATTCAGACATAATGATTTCAACTACCTGCGATTTCATCAAAGCTTTCTACTTGCTTTTCTAGGTTTATGCAGAGCATCTCTTGGAACCTCTATTGCAGACTATACTTTCTTTGTCTGGTCCCAGAACCACCATCTTGGTAAAGTTTGTTAGAATTGTATATTCTCATTTCCAAAATGGAGATTAGTGATGCTCTAATTAGTTATCAAAAACTTGGTTTGCAGTTGGGATATGAACTTCGTTCTACAAATGTCCATGACAGAATGCTTGACTTGTGGAAGAGAAATTTCGAGGTTAAAAGTGTCCCCAAAGCAAAGGTATGGATATACATTTGCCTGCAGAGTTGATGCTGATTTGGGTTTTTCTGGTTGTCAATCACTGTAAACTATAATAAAACATTGACAAAAATACTAGGTACAACAAGATTTGATGAAATATTCAAGACTTTGATATTGTAAGAAATAACGCTCAAACTTCTAAATTTTAATGTAACTCCATGATCCTCGTAGATGCACAGTGAGTACCAGCATCCAAGTATACAGTTATATATGATGACACTGAAGCCTTCAGACAGCAGGGGCAATGAGACCGGTTCCCATGTTGAAGAGGTTAAATCTGAAGAAACTGAACAAATATCAGATGCGAATGAAGGCAGTATTTGTGTTGATGATGAAGTTTATGATTGTAAAAGTGATCAAACCGAGGAAGCAAGCGGACTAGTCGTAAATCTCCAGGGTAAGGATCTTAGTGACTGGGAAATGAGACGATATGGAGCTATGGCTGCTCAGCTTCTTCGAGATGTAAAAATAACATAGACATATCAGGTTTGTGTGTTCATCAATTTACTATTACATACCTTGGCTTCTAGACTGCTGCAAATATTGTTCCCAATCCACTGTACTTCAATTTCCATGTGAACGGAACGGCTTTGACTCTCTTGATAGATGAATCAATAAAACTTTATCAGCTTAAGATTCCAACTTTCCTGCATCCATGGTGATCTTTTCCTTCAAATTCAAACTACAGAAGGAATTTACAACAACCATACTCTTGTTCATTTTGCTGGTAAGCTTTTGCATAATTCATAGTTGCTAGCCTGATTGCTTTCTTGCCTTGTTCATAGGGCGACAATGCCACAGAGAAGACGGCCCGGGCAAACAGATGAATATGGGTCGTACAATTCACTTAGTTAGTAGGCTGTGTGTCTATGATAGCAGTGGAAGGAAGATAGACACGAGGTGCTTCCAGGACATCAGGAATGTAACCTCCAATACGTATGTTGTAATTATAGGAGTGTTGTCTAAACCTTTTAGTGTCTTTTCGGTGACGCAAAAGGGGATGATTCTATGTTATTCGCTACACAGAAGTTGTATCGAACTTTCCTGAATTGGCCATGCAGATATGCAGAAAAGTTGATTCTATATTCCACATCATATCCGGAATGATAGTTAAAGAAATTCTCAAGGTTTCACGATTTGCATATATCAGAATTTGATAAATGGTATATAGACAATTCTTGTAGTGCTCAAGCCAACCAAACAGAGAAAGACACTACCTAAGAGGAAAATGATAAATTAGATGCATGAAAAAACCAATTAACGGCGGCACTGCTGGAACAAGACCGCTCCTGTGTACTAAGTTAAACTACATATAGTAACTGGTGGAATTTCTTTGTGTAGTCTGCCGGAGAGGTTCACTACCATTTACTGATGATCCGGAGGTCAGCTTAGAGATATGTCTGAAAATAGAAAACAGGTCCATGTATATGCCTAAATAAGATATCAGCGGGGGGTTGGCCCGAGATTTGTCGACAACAAGCCTCAAGTGACTGGTTTTGACACTCTGAAATTTCAACAGCCTTTTGTATCCCACGGTGGTGCCGTTCGTTACCAACTCCCATTCGCCTTTCTCGTTCAAGAAATCGAGATGGAACTCGATGATCCGCTGACCCATTTGGATTGGCTCTTGCACGAGCAGGACGTTGAAAGTAACAACCTCGTGAAAATCTAAATACAGTATCCAGTTTGATGATGTCTCATCCGGAGCCCAGTAGGAATATATACTGTCTTCAAGAACGTTGTGTGAACCATAATGAGAATCGCTTGGACTGCCTCGCGTGCTGCTAGCGGAAATTGAGGCACTTCTTGCTAGATTGTGGGAGAATATAGAGCTCCGAATCTCTGAGAATTCTTGAAGGACTTGAATGTCTTCCTGGGATATAAGACCTGATGAATTTGGAGGTACGTTTAGTAAAAGTAGACAGTTTCTGCCAACTGATTTATAGTATAGATCAAGAAGGGCCATTGCGGATTTTGGAACTTCTGATGCATGCCAAAACCATCCTGGTCGGATGGAGACGTCACATTCTGCAGGTACCCAGTCAGGGCCAAGAGGATCCCCTTCTTCAGAATATCTGTCAGATTCAAACTTCAAAGCATAAGTATAGTACTTGGAAAATCCACTGTAATACTGAGATTACAAAAAGAAGTTTCATCACTTTAATGGCGAAATTTGCATTTGCCAAGGTCCTATCAACTGTGAACATTTGAAGACTTGTTATCCAACTGCTTTAAGAAGCTTTTTGTTATAAAGATATCAGCAAACACCACCTTACGGTTAAAAATTAACACGTATTTTGCGATAAATAGATGTCAGTGATCGTTCATGAGCAGGGTAAAGGGATTTCCTCCATCAAAGAATTTGCCTCGACACTCATTGATAAGATACATAGCTGACCAGTTATATCTTCTACAATACCACTAAAGGTTCAAAGTTCCAGAACGTCATAGCATCAGCCAATAACCAATAAACATATCAAAATGAAAAACAACTTGTAATACCTCAACCTAAGAAAGCTCGTATCCTGATCTTAGGAACTGGATTCTAGACCCATACTCAAACGTGCATACGGCTAATCATATTCTGTTCACGAAATGTATAAAATGGATTCATGAAGTATAGCATAAATTCTAAAGGTTATTCATTCACAGCAGGAGGATTTGTGGCTTCATAGCACTAGCACTAGCATATGCTTTGAAATTTTGACATGAAACATGTGAAAGAGAGGCATCCTGGATTTAACTTCCAAAAACTTGACGCAGATCCCCATATCTTGTGTCTTGGTTTAATAAGGTAAATGCTCCTCGTCTTGTAAGATGCTTTGCACATGGAGTGTAAGATGGCCTTACCAAAGATATAAGGTTCCTACATTACAAGCTAAAGGTTGAACATTCAAGTTTATGTTGTTTCTCCCTACTGACGGGACAAGTTTGTAATGCCCTTACCTTGAAATATGGGTTTCTCATGCACCAGCTATGCAGATTCCTTGGCATTTCTATAGAAAATCTTCATACCTTAATCTTTTAGATATTGGGGGCACTCATATCATGGGTAGAGCTAGACGGCTACTAAATACGAAACTAGGTGATTTTGGTCCCCAGACTCCCCAAGCATTGCATCAATTCCCGCAGAATAAAATGAGTTTCCATATCCATACTTGGAAACAGATAGAGGGGAAAAGCACATCAGAAAGGTTTATTTTAGTTCTCTGCCAATGTTTCCGACTCCTATGGTAGCGATAGCCTACTGGAACCAGCTTCAGGCTGAAACTGTACAAACCCTGGGCGTATTCATTGCAATCTGAAACTTACAGGTAAATAACAGTTCCCAAACAAGAACAAGTGAAAATTCAACTGAAAAGTGGACTTACTGGCTATTAGGATCGGCAATTTCCGGATTAGTCCGGTTGAAAAGAGACCAGCAAGTTGTACCAGCAACACCACCCTCATTCCCAACCCACCTTGTTTCCGGACCAGTATCAGAAAATATGACTGCCCCAGGTTGAAGTTGATGTATAAGACTAAACCAGTCATCAAAAAAGTACTCCATCTCTTTCTCTTTCTCACCTTTTGCATTATCCAGCCAAACTTCTCTAATCTCACCATATCTGCTCCAGTTTCAGCAAGAAAATAAAATTAAACTTATAATCTACTTTCTTACAATACGATTTTGCTTCAAAAATATGAAGAAAAAGAAACCCTTACTGGTAAAAAGTAGTCTTTTTAAGAAAACTGAAGCCATAACCACAACATGCAATATCAAACACTTCATCATATAATCCATATAGTAAAATATCTATCTCCATTTTCAGATGCCAGTGACCAATTTTTTCATAGTAAAAAGCAAACTCAACTCCACATTTACATCCGTAGATTAAGCTGAAAAGAGTATTCCCAATTAGCAGAGGCAAAAGAGTAGGTGCTACTGCTACCTAAAACATGCTCTCAAATGCTTTGTCAATTGAATTAGCAAAATTTTCGTAGACAATAAAAGAAAACTACTACATAGAGAAATCCAATCACTTTACAAGTAGATTAAATCCCACAAACACCAACAAATAGCCAAATTGGAATACCCAAATTCTCAAATAATCCCTAGTTGGAATTCACATCAAGATTCAAGGATACTCTGAAACCAGATAGCAAAGCACCAAAAAGGAAAAAGGGGCTGCTTTTACAAAACCTAGTGAGCAACTCAGTCATCTGCCCCAAATAATACTCATTGTACTCGAGAGTCTTGCCATAACAAGGCTCATGTCTATCCCAAGGAGAAAGATAAAGCCCCAACTGCAAACCAGCAATTCTTGCAGCATCAGCCAAATCTTTCACCACATCCCCAGTCCCATTCTTCCAAGGACTAGACTTCACAGAATAATCAGTATACTCAGACGGCCAAAGGCAGAACCCATCATGATGCTTTGCCGTCAGAATAACTCTTGAAAAGCCAGTTTCTTTGGCCACACTAACCCACTGTGTGGCATTTAACGCAATGGGATTGAAAACTGAAGGGTCCACATGTCCTGTTCCCCACTCTGAGTCTGTGAAAGTGTTGGTGCCAAAGTGCAAGAAGAGGGCCATTTCCGTGAGCTGCCATGAGAGTTGCTGCGAGGTTGGGATAGGGCGAATTGGGATTGGCGGAGGCTTTGGGTGAGAGGAAAGCAAGCTTGAAACTGACGCCTGTGATTCCGGAGAATGGATTGTGATTGTGAGGATAATTAAAATGTATTTTGACAAACTGGGCTCTGAAAATTTGAAGTCTTTTTTGAAATGTTGATGATCAGGGGCTGTGTTCTTGATCATGTTTGCTTTCTTGAGGGGTCTGAGAGTTGACAGTGCAACAATTAGAAAGGGAAAAGGAAAGATGATAATAATGGACTTCTGCTATGTCCCAACAAATTCAACTTCTGTAACACTTTTAACTATTTCTGTATTCTTCAAACTTCTTTTTTCTAGATTTATTTTAAGTTACATCAATATTTCAATAAATTAAATCATCGACCAATCCATTCATCAAGATATCATGATGGGAAGCAAACAGACTAGCTGTAAATCTCCAGGGTAAGAATCTTAGTGACTGGGAAATGAGACGATACGGAGCTATGGCTGCTCGGCTTCTTCGAGATGTAAAGACAACATAGACATATCAGGTGTGTGTGTGTGTTCATCAATTTAGTATTACATACCTTGGCTTCTAGACTACTGAAAATATTATGGGTTCCACTCTACTTCAACATCCATGTGAACAAAACGGCGTTGACTGTCTAGTTAGACGAATCAATAAAACCTTATCAGCTTAAAATTCCAACTTTCCTGCATCCATGGTGATTTTTTCCTTCAAGTACAAACTATAGAAGGAATTTACAACAACAAGATTCTTGTTCGTTTTGCTTCAAATGGTAAGGTTTCGCATAATCATAGTTGCTAACCTGATTGCGTTCTTGCCTTGTTTATAGGGTGGCTATGCCACAAAGAAAATGGCCCTGGCAAACTGTTGAAATTGAGTTGTACATATGTTGTAATAATAGGATCTTTCTCTGAAACTTTGCGTCTTTTTTGTGACGCGAAAGGGATGATTCTATTTTATTTGCTACACAGAAGTTGCATCAAAACTTTCCTGTATTGGGCATGCAGATACAGCTGATTCTATATTTACACACCACATCCATCTTTTGATATATTACATAATTTGATGCATGGAAAAACCAATAAACGGCACTTTTGGAACAAGAACGTTTCTGTACTAAATTAAACTAGATATAGTGGCTGGTGGAATTTCTTTGTGTAGTCTGCCGGAGAGGTTCACTACCATTTACCGATGACCCAGAGGTAAGCTTAGAGATATGTCGCAAAATAGAAAACGGGTCCATGTAAATGCCCAAATAAGATATCAGCGGGGGGTCGGCCCGAGATTTGTCGACAACAAGCCTCAAATGACTGGTTTTGACACTCTGAAATTTCAACAGCCTTTTGTATCCCACGGTGGTGCCGTTGGTTACCAACTCCCATTCGCCTTTCTCGTTCAAGAAATCGAGATGGAACTCGATGATCCGCTGACCCATCTGGATTGGCTCTTGCACGAGCAGGACGTTGAAAGTAACGATCTCTTGACAATATAAATACAGTATCCAGTCTGATATCGTCTCATCCGGAGCCCAGTAGGAATATATACTGTCTTCAAGAACGTTGTGTGACCTATAACGAGAATCGCTTGGACTACCACGCGTACTGCTAGCGGAAATTGAGGCACTTTTTGCTAGATTGTGGGAGAATATAGTGCTCCGCATCTCTGAGAATTCTTTTAGTACTTGAATGTCTTCCTGCGATATAAGACCTGAAGAATTTGGAGGTACGTTTAGTAAAAGGAGACAGTTTCTGCCAACTGATTTATAGTATAGATCAAGAAGGGTCATTGCGGATTTTGGAACTTCAGATGCATGCCAAAACCATCCTGGTCGGATGGAGACGTCACATTCTGCAGGTACCCAGTCAGTGCCAAGAGGATCCCCTTCTTCAGAATATCTGTCAGATTCAAAATTCAAAGCATTAGTATAGTACTTGGAAAATCCACCGTAATAATGGAATACTGAGATTACCGAAAGAAGTTTCATTGTGTTAATGGCGAAATTTGTGTTTACAAGGTCCTAGCAACTGTGATTCAAGGTAAATTAACAGAAGATCGACACATTTGAAGACTTGTTATTTCAACTGCTTTAAGTAGCTTGCTGATATAAATACATCAGCAAACAACCAGCTTACGGTTAAATTAACACATGGTTCGCAATAAATAGACATCAGCAGTCGCCATTATGCCTCGACTCTCATTGATAAGATACATAACTGGACCAATTATATCTTCTATAATACCACTAGAAGTTCAAAGTTCCAGAATATCTATCATCAGCCAATAACTGATGAACACATTCAAAATAGAACACAACTTGTAATACCTCAACATAACAAAGCTCGTATCCTGACCTTAGGACCAGGGTTTCACGAAATATATAACATAGATTCATGCCTAAAGGATTTCATTCTCAGCAGGAGGATTCGTGGCTTCATTGTACAAGCATATGTTTTGAAAATTTGACTTGAAAGAGATGCATCCTGGAGTAAACTTCCAAAAACTTGAATCAGATAGATACCCCATATCTTGGTGTCTTGGTTTAATAAGGTAAATGCTTATCGTCTTATAAAGATGCTTTGCACATGGAGCGTAAGACGGCCATACCAAAGATATAAGGTTCCTACTTTGCAAGCTGAAGGTTGAACATCCCAAGTTTATGTTGTTTCTCCCTACTGACAGGACAAGGTTGTAATGCCCGAGCTAGTCTTACTTTGAAATGATGGGTTTTGCATGCAGCTGCTAGGCAGATTCCTTGGCATTTCTATAGAAAATCTTCATACCGTAATTTTTAGATAAAGGGTGCACTCAAATCATGGGTAGAGCTAGAAGGCTACTAAACACTAAAATAGGTGTTTTGGTGACCAAGCATTGCATCACTTTCAGCAGAATAAAACGAGTTTCCATATCCATACTTGGAAACAAATAGAGGGCAAAAGCACATAAGAAAGGTTTATGTTTGTTCTCTGCCAGTGTTTCTGACTACTAGGCTAGTGATAGCCTACCGGAACCAGCTTCAGCCTGAAACTGTACAAATTCTTGGCGTATTCATTGCAATCTGAAACTTACAGGTAAATAACAACGGTTCCCAAACAAGAACAAGTGAAAATTCTACTGAAGAATGGACTTACTGGCTATCAGTATCACCAATTTTTGCATTACTCCGGTTGAAAAGTGACCAGCAAGTTGTACCAGCAACACCACCCTCATCCCCAACCCACCTTGTGTCCGGACCGGCATCAGAAAATATGACAGCCCCAGGTTGAAGTTGATGAATAAGACTAAACCAATCATCAAAAAAGTACTCCATGTCTTTCTCTCCCTCACCTTTTGCACCATCCAGCCAAACTTCTCTAATCTCACCATATCTGCTCCAATTTCAGCGAGAAGATAAAATTAACTTATAATCTATTTCTTACAATACGATTTTGTTTAAAAAATATGAAGAAAAAAAAGACCCTTACTGGTAAAAGTAGTCTTTTTAAGAAAACTGAAGCCATAACCAAACATGCAATATCAAATACTTCATATAATCCATATAGTAAAATATCTATCTCCATTTTCAGCTGCCAGTGACCAATTTTGTCATAATAAAAATCAAACTCAACTCCACATTTACATCAGAAGATTAAGCAGAAAAAAGTATTCCCAATTAGGAGAGGCAAAAGAGTAGGTGCTACTGCTACCTAAAACATGCTCTCAAATGCTTTGCCAAATGAATTAGCAAAATTTTCCAAGATAATAAAAGAAAACTACTACATAGAGAAATCCAATCACTTTACAAGTAGATTAAATTCCAGAATAGCCAAAAACATCAACAAATAGCCAACACACTGGAATACCCCAATTGTCATATAATCCCTAGTGGGAGTTCACATCAAGAATCAAGGATAGAAAGCACTAGAAAGGAATTACAAAACCTAGTGAGCAATTCAGTCATCTGCCCCAAATAATACTCATTGTACTCGAGAGTCTTGCCATAACAAGGCTCATGTCTATCCCAAGGAGAAAGATAAAGCCCCAACTGCAAACCAGCAATTCTTGCAGCATCAGCCAAATCTTTCACCACATCCCCAGTCCCATTCTTCCAAGGACTAGACTTCACAGAATAATCAGTATACTCAGACGGCCAAAGGCAGAACCCATCATGATGCTTTGCAGTCAGAATAACTCTTGAAAAGCCAGTTTCTTTGGCCACACTAACCCACTGTGTGGCATTTAACGCAGTGGGATTGAAAACTGAAGGGTCCACATGCCCTGTTCCCCACTCTGAGTCTGTGAAAGTGTTGGTGCCAAAGTGCAAGAAAAGGGCCATTTCCGTGAGCTGCCATGAGAGTTGCTGTGAGGTTGGGATAGGGAGAATTGGGATTGGCGGAGGCGGTGGATGAGAGGAAAGCAAGCTTGAAGCTGACGCCTGTGATTCCAGATAATGGATTGTGGTTATGAGGATAATTAAAGTGTATTTTGACGAACTGGGCTCTGGAAATTTGGAGTCTTTTTTGAAGGGTCTTTGAGTCTGTTGATAATCAGTGGCTGTGTTCTTGATCATGTTTAGCTCTCCTGAGGGGTCTGAGAGTTGACAGTGCGACAATTAGAAAGGGTACGGAGAGATGATTATATATGATAATAATGGTTTTCTGCTAAGTCCCATCCCAACTAATTCAACTTCTGTAACAAGTAACACTAACTATTTATGTATTCTGCAATCATTTTTTTCCCCTCTTTCTTCTTTCCTAAATTTATTTTACTTATTTTTTTTATAAAAATAATATTAAATAATTACATTAATATTTTAATAAAATAAATTATTAAGCAATACATTGCTTCGATTAAAATATCAATATAATAAATACAATAAAATAAATTATAATAATTCACGTAAAATGACACCCTACCAATTTGGAAAAGAAAATAAAGAGAGTGGAGTTTGTTAGTGGGTCTTCATCAAATACACTAACCGGTGAAATGGAGGGGTGCCTTCTTTCCTTTCTTTGATTTTACTTATTTTATTTAGAGATAATTATATTTATATTCGTCGTCTATTGTCTTTTTAAATAAATTATCCATTATAGTCCTTTAAAGTCCAGAAGTATACTGTTAACCCAATCAAATTGTAATATATTTTTGTAATGATAGAAATGTCGTCGAGCGTGTTTTTATAATTATCAAAAAGTAAAGGGAGTGTCAAATTCAAATTAATATTTTTTTATAATTTATACCAATTTTTTATTTTAATTTAATTTTTTTAATTGGATCTATTTAAAATTATACCTTTTAATAATAAATATTAAATTATCCAATTAATATATTAATAAAATCACACAACAGGTATAATATATTTATCGTGTAATTAATTGTTTTTTTAAATTATATACCAATCACATAGCAGATGGTGTTACATTTGTTATTTGATTGGTTCAATTATAATCAAACTCAATTTGTACTAAAATTTCCCAACGAGAGGCAAAATATAAACTCTTTCCGAGCACTCAACTATCCTTAGACCTTGTTTACTTTCAGGGATATGGACCGACAACTCCTCGTATTAGTCCATATCCCTTGTTTACTTCACCTTAGGCCGGCCTGCAAGACATCCTATTAAACCGGTATTGGAAGAGATGTGAACTCCCACCAAGCCCATCATCCAGAAATATAATGTAGGATTAAGCAAGGTGTTTCCATATAAGCAGCTGAAATTATTGATCTAACCCTCCCCTCAACATATTTAACAAGATTGACCAAAATAAAAGTTGAAGAAAAAATAATTACTCCTGTCTTTACAAAATTTTATTCATTGAAGCTATCAGGGCCAGGCTGAATCTGTTGTGGGCTTGGGCGTAATGATGTACACAATCTTAATTGGGCTTCGGCCCAGATTTTGAATGGGCTACATTTTCCGAGATCCTCATAAACTATGAATAACACAAAATGAATGATCATATTGATAGTGGATATTAGTTGATGGCAAATGTTCGGAGTTTTCGGGTGGATTTCTACCGACCCAAGATCCGATCCATCAAGATTGTTTGAGGTTGAGGACCCACCACGTTTCGGGCCTCAAATCGGGTTAGACCCACTATAGGTGTTATAACTTTAAAACCTTTTTTTTTTTTTTCATAATTACACTCCTCTCTCATGATCTTTGATCTAATTATACGTAGATTTTTGTAATTTGAAAAATTATATCTTGTTTCTCTAACTTTTGCTTTTATTTAATAAATAGGTCTTTCGTTAATCAAAATTCGCCAAATTTGTTGAAATTAACAAAAAAAAAAAACTGAATAAAAATGGATGTTTACCATCAATTTACTTTTAATGATATTGCAAGCCAAAAAAAACTTTTATGACCAAACTATCGTTATAACAGTGAAGATATACCTCATCACGTGCATTAACGTGTGAAGATATACCTCATCACGTGCATTAACGTGTGAAGATATATAAGGGTAGTTTGGTCATAAAAAATTTATTTGACCTGCAATAAATCAGTAATAAGTCAATCGATGGTAAATACCGACTTTCATTCAGCTTTTTTGTTAATACAACAAATTTAATGAATTTTAACTAAAGGGGGATCTATTTGTTAGACAGAAGCAAACATCAGGGATACTAAATATAATTTTTCAAACCACATGGAGTCTATATGTAATTACATCAAACCTCATAGGAGTATAATTAATCCCTTTTTTTTATCAATATGTAATTTACATTTTTATCCTTGAATATCTTTAAATTGTTAAAATTTTCATGAATTTATTCCTGAAATGAAGATTACATTTTATTTTTATTTTTTTGAAAACATAAACCTTTTAATTATTAGTATTTTTTTTCTTTTCAAAATTTAGAAAAACTCCAAAACGCAAAAGACCAAAATTATGATTTATAAATTGGTAGAATAATGGAAGGTTTGTGAATTGTGATCCAGCCGTAGCCGTAGGTAGCAAAAAACAATACGTGTGAGTGTGAAATTCAAAAGCAGAGCAGAAACCCACCAACCCGATCTGACTTCAAAATCAAAATATGAGACTGATGTTGATGTGATTGATTTGATATTATTCAAAACCACGCTTTCCTTTCAAAAAACCTCTGGTCAATTTATCGGACCACGTCTCGCAAAAGCGTATGCCCAGCAACACTATACTCGCGCAACGCAATTAATTAGTGGCTAGCACAAAAGTGCGAGACAGCTATGGACAGTGGCCACCACATTTTGCTGCTCATTACTATTTGTCATTTGCCCAATATCAACTCATTCATACATACCCAAACTCTCATTTTTTCAAACACACTCACACATACATATTCAGTGCATTTCAGTCATGAATTATGTAAATAATGTGGGGTTATCAATATCATACTCAATCGTTTGCAAATTAATTAAAATGTATCATAACGTCAAACTAAAAAACATTTTAATGATTTGCGCACTTTTTATTTAGATATAACTTGATTGAATAACATTATTAATCTTACAGTTATCTAGTAATCTTGGAATAACTTGATCGAAATAGCATCATCTATAATTGTCTAATTATATCAAGATCAACAAATTTATATTGAATATTCTTTTATTATTCTCGCATTATTCTCGTCCCCAGCTCACATATAAGAGGGTTATAATTTAGGTCCACTAAAATTGTTCTTCTCAAGTTCGGAGAAGATTATGATGCATTTGTATCTAAAAAAAAAGCTTTGCAACCATAGGATCGCAATTTGGAGTTACAAATTAGAATGGATAATCTACATTTCAGATATTGTAATATTTTAATTTTAATTTTAATTTATGTATTATAACTTATTTTTTTGTAGACTCGAAATTTGTGTAAGCAATTTAAGAATATAATTAATATTACTCTTATTTTATTACATCAGCAAATAGTACATATTATATACAGTAGAAACAATATCAACCCACGAAGGGGTTCGAACTCATGAACTCTAGGGTTAAGAAACCTCAATTTTACCAACTAAGTTAGGTCCCATCAACAATTTTCTTATATTTTTAAAAGGAGCTTCTCATAAAACAAATTTACTTCTGAAAAAATATCATGTCATTTTATACTCAAAGGACAACATGTATCATGCACACCCCACAAGAGAGTGGTTTGAGCAATTTTCTTTTTTATATATATATACTAGCTAGCATGAACCCGTGATATAGGCACAAAAACTTTTAAATTCTAAATATTTTCACAAAATGGGAATTATATAGCAGTATATTTGTTTTCTATTTTAAGTGATAAATTTCTGCACAAGACATTTACTCAACAAAATTCACAAATACAAACGATACATAAAGAAGCATATTAGTGAGAAAAATAAACGGACAACACTAGCATTGTCGCTAATTGTATGTACTAAGTCATAAGATTTTTCATGATAATAATTTCATAATTGTAATAATAACAAGTACGGGGTAAAAGTTGGAAAAATATTACATATAAATATCATCATAAATAATTAGTGACACATACATACTATCGATCCAATAAAACTAAATACAATAGTCGTCGTACTTGTATTTTCATAAATTATCACCATAGAATGTACTAAGGTTATTAATAATAACAATTTATATAAAGTTCTTATAACTAACAAACTTTTAAGAGTTGATGTTAAAAAATGATAAATTTTATTTGTTTTATAGAATTAGATTTATTATTATTTATTACATATAATTTGAAAATAATTTTAAATTGTTATTTATTTTTTATTTATTAATAATATTTTTTAAAATAATAATATTGAAACCATAAGAGATAAAGTTACGAGTTTGGCCGTTTCGCGTAGACCAAAAAAAAGAGAAGAACAATTATAGACTGTTATCGGCGCAGTGGAGCAGCAAGTAGCGGGCAGAAAACGGGACACGTTTCGACCGTCCAACCGTCGTGGGCGCACCGCATTCCGATGCTGATTTGCTCACACAAACACGCGGTGGGGATTGAGGTTGGGATGGGACGGCGAGAAGCGAGAAGGTTTAATGTACCATACGCATACTGTGACGCCACCTCTTGTACACCGAATCCCAGTCGGAACATCTTTGACCTTTTTGCTTCCGCCCACGCTTTGTCTTTATCATTTCCTCTATCTTCCCATTCATTACCTTCTTTCATTTTTTTCTTGTTTTTTCTTTTTAATATACAAAAAAATTAAAATTAAAATAAAAGTCGAATGATTTGAAATCATTCATAATATAAAATCACTTGTTCCTCAGTGATGCCACTTCTAAAAACCAAAATCATGTAGCTCCGACAAAAAACAAAGGAATGGCTAAGTTTATTTAAAGTATCTTATAAATCCATATATCTTATTAAATATTTTTAAAATTTATAAGATGTTAGATTTTATTTTAAAAATAATATTTTAAAATTTTTAAATAAGATAAAAATTGGAGTTTGTTAAATTTTAAAAATAAGTTGAGAATTCCATAACCTTTTTTTTAAAAAGAAAGAAATTATAAGCTTGTAATGTCTTATTTTTTGTTTTACAGCTCATTATATAAAAGTTTTACCGAATATTATTCAACATCTTATGAACTATTTTGTAAAGTCTAATTTTCATTCAGACATTAGTCTCTAGAGAGGACGTTATTTTACACGACGGCTTTCCGACTGAAAATGCAAACGCACACCTTATCATTTAACTTTATTTAGTGTTGATTACGTCGAGTGTTATTATTGTACCATGTGAAATAGAGATGAGGAATTCGAACGACATATCTCTAATAAGGTATCTATTACCGGAGTCTTGTATAACTTAGTAATAACTACATCAAAAAGACAAAAATCATCTGCACTATGTGTTTGCCTCTCCATTCATTGCTGCCAATGAAATTATCATACATAATAATTTCTCACGCCACATGAAATAATAAACATCTGTCAACATTGATGATGTGGAACAATGCAATAAGGCCATGAACGTAACATATATAGTGGGTAAGAATTGATTGAGCTTTTAAAATCTTTTTATATATTCATAAAATAAGTTTTAAATTTACTCTAAAAAAGTGTTAAAAACTTATAGACCACAAGTCAAAATCCATATTTTAAAATATAATTACTTAATTCTTGAAATGCATGAAACCCAAATTAATGGGTCATTAGTACGAGTTTCATTAATGCAAATATTTAACATAGAAAAAGAAAAGTAAAAGTAGATTGCACCACGTAGACAGTAAGTAATGAGGATATAAAACATAAATAATTAATTTTCCTATGTACAAAAAAATAAAAAATAAAATTGCCCACGTAAGACAAGTACCTAAGAAATATTATCTTGTGACTTTGATGATCAGTTGGTTAAATAACAGAAAATTTAAAATAATGAAAACAGTTGTGTCCAGGTAAAAAGAAATTCAAACTTAGTTAGCCAACCATCGATTGACTTAGGATTAATCCAAACATAAGTCCTCGTCTTCGATGCCCAAAGTCAATGGAGACAACGACACCTGTCTCCCTTTTACTTAATTAATAATCATAACATCTACGCCCAATTATTAGTCCAGTAATTAAAGTTTTTAATTAAGACAGTAAATGTTTTTTTTTTAAAAGAAAATAAAGCAAAAGATTCGATGTATCTCGAGAAAGGACAGAACAGCGATTTAATTAAGGATCACAGACCTGATTAGTACATATTTTGTATTGAAATGTTGGGTTGGAAGAAGCTTTCCTCTTTGGGTTTTTATTTATTTAATTATAGTCTTCTCTACGTGTACAAAATAATTGAGTATATTAAAGTGTTCGTACGTAGATAGTCATGCATGCATTTTATTTAAAAAATTAAAAATTATATATATATTCGGTGTTTGAATAAATTTGTACTAGTAATTATTGCACTCAATAATAGATTATATAAGCCACTCTAAGTAAACTTTTACATAGTACCGAAAGATTTATGTGTTATATATTTTTCGAATTGGGTATGAAATATTCAGCAAAATTATATTTTTGGTCCCATAGGATTGAGGGGTCGACATTTTTGGTCCCGCGCTTCCTGAAATGACCAATTTAATCCCAAAATTAAGAATTTTCGACACTTTTAGTCCCGTGTTTCCTGAAATGACCAATTTAGTCTCAAAATTGAGAATTTTCGACACATTTGGTCCCATTAGACAATTTTCATCAAAAATGCTAAAGGCAAACGTCTCGCTGTTAGTGGGACCAAATGTGTCGAAAATTCCCAATTTTGAGACTAAATTGGTCATTTTAGGAAGCATGGGATCAAAAGTGTTGACCCCATAACTATGGAACCAAAAATATAATTTTGCCAAACTATTCAAAAGTGGCGACGATGAAGTCTTATAAACAATAGGAATCGTATTGTGCTGATGCAGTATCATTTATATTGCTTAATATAATTTTTAGACCTGAGTCATATATATTAAAAAATAAATACTCTGAATTTGTAACCATGCCAGACGTTTTTCACTTAAAAAATAGGGGCTACGGGTATAATGGAAATAGTATTAATTTGTAGAATAATTTGTGACTATTGTCTATAAATTTTGACTGAAAAAATAATTTAAAAAAAAATCAAATGATCTAATTTCCTATTTAAAAAATATACTTGTCATTTAATTTGCAAGAAATCCATCATATATAAACACTTGCTAGGGTCTTTGTTAGAAAAATATGCAATGAAAAGAAAAAATTATAACTATAAACATAGACAAATTTTCACATTAGTAAAAACTAAAATTTAAATCTTTGTTAAATCAGCAAGCGTTTAGCATTCCGACCTTTAGTACCTTTACCATGGGCAAGGCCTTATTGGTCTGTTCCCGTCTAATTATTTAGTTCAAAATCAGGCCAATTATAGTCTAAAATCTAAATTTGGTCAACTAATTATATACTAATTATTACTTAATTCATACACTAATTGTTCCTTAATCTATACAAAAGCTTACATTTGTCACACTTTATTAAGGACACGACATCAACATTACTTATTGATTTGCTTAACCAAAATTTCATCAATTCAAGGTTAATAGACTTTTTAACCCACAATCAAATATTAATGTTCACGTGAAATGTACCAAAAGAACAATATCATTCTTTCCTTAGCTTTCGAGAGGTTAACTGTAATTAAGTTCAACTTTAAAATATAGATGGTACGGGTTGATTTTTTATTTTTATTTTTTTGTTTTTATAGAAGCAGTAGTTATAATAATAATATCAATGTTTTTAATAAATTGAGCAAGTAATATACCGTTCGATCAAGTATATTAATATAGCAAAATGTTATAAAAATAAATGACAATAAATTCACATAAAATGAGACAAATACTCTAAATTTATAACCTCAAATTTGCTCATAAGATTTCAATTTTAACCACTAGAATAAAGAAATCTTTGATGGTGGCGGGCTAACTTTCTTGTATGGAGAAAAGGGGCAAATTTATTTTCAAAAGATCAAATGAGATAAAGTTATTTTACATACATTTGTCTTTAGTAAATAATATTGTATTAAATGCATTCAAAATTCATTTATATATACACATCTTACAGTATTTGCACGAATTTAAAAAATGATAAGAATTCCAGTTTATCTGATTTCATCTCATAACACTAGCTAGGAAAAAATTACTATGGGATATAATATTAATGGCTATAACTAAAGATTATAGTAAATAATTATTATTAATCACGGTTAAATAAAATTGATGTAAAATTCCACCATGAAAATTTTATTTGCCACTGCTAAGAGCCATTGTCCAGCCACCCTCACAGAAACCACCAACAACCATTGTGTGATTTGTGATCAACGATTATTTACTATATATATTTATTAACAATCATGACAATTAACCATGGTTAAATGTTATATTTCTTGTAGTATAAAATATTCTTTTATGATTATTCCTATTTGTTCGTTATAAGTTTTATTTAATATATTTTATAATTTTTAAAAAAGGAAATACGATCAGATCATGTTCAATCGATATTATATTTTCTCATTTTTACTTATTTATTTTTTACACAACATATCAACTATAATTGTTATACATTTATTTTATGACGTTAAGATGAGATGACATGTCAAGAAATTACCGTGCAAACTCCCTTTAATCTTGTTAAAAAATTCTTGTACATATGCACTCTAGGGGGATGATCTGATGATCATTTAATAACGAAAATCTTGGTTTCTATTGTTAGTAATAGACAAAATAAAAAAAATAAAATAAAAATTTAAGGATCAATGTGTGTGTACGTATACAACATATATAGGTCAACGGATATATGTCTAGGCTCTAATGCAAACAATCATTAAACTTTGTCCAAATGTTATTAATATTTCGAAGCTACTGGTAGATAGCAGCCCACCAGACAATTATAGTCACACGACGACAAGAATATATACCTACATCAACACCGTATATCCTTAATATAAAATAGAATACATACATATATACTCTTTTCTGTAAAAATTAGCTTGGGAATTCTTTTCTCAAAATTAATAATAACATTCATTTAACTTTTGGTTCTACGTTCAAATTCCTTTTCCCTTATTCGGGCCCGATTGAAGTCAGCAACGGAAAGCACATTTGTTCAAATTGGTAATATTTTATATGGGTGAATATCGTTTTGACCCCTAAATTTTGACCCTTGAGTTTTGAGATTTCTGAAATCCATCACAACTCTTGTTTTTCGAGTTGTTATATGATACGGGTAAGAGGGAGACATTGGAGGAGAAGCAGAGGGTACGAAGGGCATCTCCTCGAACGTACTAAAATTAACCCACAAGAAAAATTCGAAATACGAGGAGAGCCTACTTTGTATGAAAGTCAAGCCCCTCGAAAATAATATATTCCTACAATAATAAGTACAAAGATTCAAAATCCACGAATAACAAAAAAGAAGGGCCAGATATTTGTACGAGGACCGTAGTCTTTTTTCAATGGCAAAAGCCCTTCGAACATACGAGACGGATTCCCCATGAGAGATTTGGGATGAATCCTGACAGCAGAGATTCAAAATCTTTATATATCGAGAAAGATATCGCAAATCTGGATCAATTAAAGGCATAATGTTTGCCTATAAAATCCCCCCTCTCATAAGAGGAAGAGGCGGATCAGAGAGGAAAAAAAAAAAAAGAATAACCATCACGATCCGAAAGTAGTAGTTCTCACCACATCATTATATATTACATAAGAAATAAAATACAAAATTACAACAAAAGAGTCAAACTACTATACATTAAGTAATAACATAATCTTATTAATTAGTTTTATCTTAGTCTAAATATGGAGAAGACCAGACAAGAGTACTACTAATAGAATGTATTAGAATTAGATTCTTATGTCAAGTAAAACCTCATGAACTAATACAAAAAAATGAATTATTTTTTACTTTATAATTAACTAAAAAGTTTTGTCTTGCCTTATAGCACCCCCTACAGCACTATGTCTTAATACCACTAGTTATAATACATCCTTTATAATTAATCCATTTTACAAGAAATTTATATTATGACCAATAAATCTTAATACAAAATTCAATCAAAAATTTAATATCTCTATAGTTATGTAGATAGAGATATCAACTCAAGATGTCACTGCTGACCCACCTAATAAGACTAACAGCACGGCTTATGATCCAATTCAGCTAGTCGGTGCAACTTATCCCTGAAAAATACGTGGCAAGGAATAAGCTGCCTACTCAATAATTAATGATATCAAAGTATAGTACGGTAGAGGATGCTATATGCCTATAAACAACAGCCACTAGCTGTTGTGGAAACATTGTTATGTGTGTGTGTGTGAAATCTCCCGTGACTTAATTTTTTGAGGAAATATTTGGATGAGAAGAAAGCTCTGAGCAGTTGAGCAGTGCCTTAAAACCTCAACTAAAATCAGCGTACAAAGACAGGTACTAAAATTAATAGTTGGGGTAGACAGTAGTGGAGCGGTGTGTGACAATTCAGAAAGAAAAAGGCAATTGATGAGTCAATTCAAAAGGCACCTGAGCTGGTCCTGATCAGTGATCAGAGGAACATATAAAGGTAGCCCACCTGAGTTCTAAAAGATGGGTCATAATAAAACATGATCATTCTCGTCACTCATCTGTGTCCAAATCCCATAAACAGTACCCAACCAGGATTCTCCAACAATAATTCTTCATCTGTTTTTACTATTTTCTGATACCCACTCAGCTTTATCCAATATCTCATGCATGCTACTTTTGCATCTTAATTGTGAAACTGGTGGTCTTTATGATCTTAATCATCTGCATGTTTATGACAACATGAGCCAAAGTTATTACATGTACACATGCAGCTATACGCACAGATCCATCAAGTATTGTCCTTACAGTTGATATATACTCTCATTCGTCTTGATAATTTGATGCCTAATTTTCGATTTAAAGGTCTAGCATAGAGGTTAGTACAGAGCTTGGAATAGGTATAGATGGGATGTTTGCTTTGATTATTTTGTAAAGGGGATGATAACTACTCCTCGTTAGCTTTCAGATTATACAGGGATGATTTTTTTTGTTAGAAATTAATAAACGGGTAAGAGGTCATGCCTAATTAATCTTAAGGTAAATTACAGTTATCTCTCCTGAAGTTTGACATAATTACAAATACCCTCTTGAAAAATTATAAATACCCTCTTGAAATTTGTTTGAAAAATTATAAATACCCTCTTAAAATTTGTAACCGTCTAACAAATAAAAAGCAAGTCCTGTTTACCTCAATTTTGCTCTCAAAGAATCAATAGCAATTGTGAGCTCGCCCTTGATTATGATTACTAAATCTTACGCTTAGGCACGAAAGAGAAAAGGTTTCAGTCCAGAAAGTTGCCTTGAGGGAATATCATCGACTTCAAAAATCCTGATGGAGCTAGGAAGTTAGTTAAGCAAGGCTGTTAGTAATGTCCATTTCCATTCATTTTTATGAGTGAACTGATCAAAATACCCTTATGCACTGAATTATCTTTCATTTAATTTTTTTAAAAAAAATTAGACTACAATACGTAGGGAGAGTTTCATAAGTTTTTTACATAAAGAAGCAATAAAACAATTTTCCTTGGCTGATTTTTTCACAATTTTAATAAAAAATTTAAGGGCAAAATGGTCAATTTCAAGCCTTTGGTTAAAAATTACAAACCTCGGGGATTGTATTTGTAATTTTTCCAGCAACAAGGGGTATTTGTAATTATTCCAAACCTCAGGAGATGTGGTTATAATTTACCCTTAATCTTATAAAAATTAATGCACAAGTCAAAATATACATTTAACTCCACCCCAAACGCCTTTTTTAGGATCCAACCCACATTGTGGGTGTGCGAACGTGTTCAACGTTAACTATATATTACGTCACAATGATTAGTGGTAAAATAATCTTGCATAATTAAATGAAATTTTCACCACTTGAACCCTATTTGTCCTATGAAAAATTCTAATTCAGACAAGTATTAGACATATTCGGTTAGTTATATGCATATGTAATCAATCATTTTCTCTAAAATGAATATCTTTTTTACACATTTATAATTTGATTTGTTTAGGTTTGAACAAACTCAATTCAAGCTAATTTTTTTTATTTTTCTATGTTTTATTGAGCTTTCTACCAATTAGTAATTTCATTAAAAAAACAAAATACTATCTTTGTCGACCTTTTGCTAGGTAGGAGTGGATGTGTGTGTTTGTGTCTAGATATAGATACAATAATATAATTAAGAAAAATAAAAGGGAGAGATGGAAGGTTTCTTTCAGAACAAGAACAAGAACTTAGAAACAATTGTTAATCAAATGTATAATTAAGGCTGTCCCTTTGACTTGTAGCCCTTCCCTTGTACTAATGACTTTTTACTGTTTCTTAATTAATCCAAGTCTCTCAATAAAAAGCCCACAGCCACAACTCCACCCCCAAGTCAAATTACAGAGATAAAGTGAGACAAGTTCCTCAAGCAGCCAACACGCAGATGCAGAAAATATAATATACTCTCTAGAGAGAGAGAGAGAGAGAGTCAGAGAGATAGAGAGAGAGAGAGATGGGGAGAGCTCCTTGCTGCGATAAGGCAAATGTGAAGAGGGGGCCATGGTCGCCTGAAGAAGATACAAAACTTAAGGAGTTCATTGAGAAACATGGTACTGGTGGAAATTGGATTGCTCTCCCTCAAAAAGCTGGTAAGCAAAGCTTAACTAAAATCTTGAAAAATTTTGTGTTTTAAGGTATATATTATGCTGATATATTAATTACGGCCGGGATTTCTTGAATATTTTCATTTCAGGTCTGAAAAGATGTGGAAAGAGCTGCAGATTAAGGTGGCTGAATTATCTGAGGCCTAACATTAAGCATGGTGAATTTTCTGATGAAGAAGACAGAATCATCTGTACGCTGTACGCAAGCATTGGAAGCAGGTAGCAAGAATTTCCATCCTGTCCTGTCCTGGAAACTTCTCTTTTTGTCCGAGATTTCTTGAATTTCAACTGCTGGAAATTGACAGAAGCCTCGTAAATTCCAACCCAAAAAGGAAACAAGAAACTATATGTAGAAAATAACAGGAAAGAAAAGGGAAGTAGGGCTAACCATTTTCATTCATTATCTGTTGGAAATTTCTGTAATGCATAAAATGTCGAAAAAGGGTTCTATTTCTGGACAATTTTTGATAAACATTCTCAGTCACATCTGTTGGTATACATATGTAAATGCCCCAAAAACTTCTTGTAATGGAACATTAATTTGCCTGTTATGTATGAAAATGTGCAGGTGGTCAATCATAGCTTCTCAGTTACCAGGGAGGACAGACAACGATATCAAGAACTACTGGAACACGAAGCTGAAGAAGAAACTCATAGGAATAATGCCGTCAATCCAGGGAAAATTTTCACAGCCGTTTCCAGGAAACCTTCAAACCCCACAAACATTACAACCTCATCATCAGTACTTCCCTCTATCAGGCCTGTCTCAGTTGTACAACTCAATTTACAGTCATGCTGCTTGTAATAAATCTCTCACCCCCAACCCCATTGAGCCCAACATTTCAGCCCCACAAAGCTTTCTCTACTGCAACAATAATAACAATAACTTTCCATTCTTTACTAGCAGTAGTCAATCTTCTTGTAATTATCAGGTAAACCAGCAGGATCAGGGTTTGGTGGATTTGCAGTGTAATTATCCAGTGAGAGAGAATATGCTCATGTTTGGAGGAAATGAAAACAGCTGTTCTTCATCTGACGGGAGCTGCAGCCAGATCAGCTATGGGGGTAAAGATCATGTGAAACAGGAAGAAATGGGAGGTTTCCAGGGTTTCATGATCTCAAATGGGCTGGAAGAAAATCACAAGTTCATGCTTCACTGTGGGAAGATTAATCACGTTGATCATGGAGATCATCATCAACAACAACAACAACATCATGGGGATGCATTCATGAGTTCATTTCTTGATGATGATCAGCAGAAGCCATTAATCAATGGGGTTGTCAAAAACAGTGAATTAGAGTATGATCTTGAGGAAGTTAAGCAGCTGATTAGCTCTGCAGGTAGCAATAATTTCTTGTTGAATGATGAAAACAAGACTCATCATGAGAGGGAGATGTACTACTTCTGATTCAAACTGATTGAGTGTAAGTAATTAAAGTACAATCTGAAAGATTTGAAGGGGCATGGCATGGTGGGGGGGGGGGGGTTAAAAAGAGATTTCCAGTTTCTGGGATTTTGTGATTTGATGGAAATTTGAAGGGAAAAAAGTTTATTTTATTGACATGATCAGTACATAGTAATCAAATTGCTTTTTCCTTTCTGCAATTGTTTTAGGAGCTTTGTGTTTTCTCTCTCCTCTTTAGAAAATTTTAGTTCGGATCTCATTCGATTAAATTTGAACTAATTATATGGCAAATACAATATATATATTGTTTGATTGGTATACAGTTCAAAAAAAGTGATCAATCACATGATAAGTGTATCACAGTGCTCTATGATTGATTTAATTCAATCAAACCTAATTCGAATAAGAATTTTGACACTTGCTCTCATTTATCCCTATTGTTGTGTTGATCATCTATGTTCTTTCTCTCTCATCCACCATCTTTCTTGATTTACGAGGCAGATTCAGAAAAAGAAAAGGAAAAATGAAAGAAGGAAACAAAAATAATCCCTACTTAAAAAATCAACATATCCTCTCAAGGGAACCAAGAAGCAAGAAGTCATCTGCAGAAACCAGTGGATTTGAATTTTTTATTTTGAATTAATATTTTATTAAAAATATTTTCAGATTGATAAAAATAAAGTATCCCTTTTCTTTACTAATTTAGGTAATACGGATATTGCGCCTCAAATATATGTATAGAATTTTCATCATCTGTATAATTAAGAAAAGTTTATGTATGTATCGTGTATAAATGAAATACAACGTAAAAAAAATATTAACTTAATAAAAAGTTGAACTAATTATTCACTTAGGATATTAAATTGCTAGTTTATTGGTAAATTAAACACAATATTTCAATTATTTTTTTTTGTCTTGGTAATTAAACATTAATATTTCTACATTGAAGTTGGCAAAGGAAAAAAGTGGTTACACCTTCTTAATCTTAGACTTTAAAATTGTGATTAGACACTAGCAATTCATTGGTTCTACGAAAGCTGCCAAATCAAATTAATTAATTAATACTGCATGGCTTGGCTTGAATTATTTTTGTATAATTAATATTATTAGATGCTCCATATATAGCCTAGTCTTTTACCAATGAATGAGTCAGGCCCATCAAAAAAAAAAAAAAAAAAAACTTGCATCATAAAAAATATATATAAGTACAGTATTATTATAATGTGAGAAATTTTGCAATTTGGATGGTGCCAAAAGCATAGAAAATGACAGAAAAACATCAAAAATCTTAGTCTTATTTCAATACACATTATCATATGATGCACCAATAAATATAAAAATGGTGTACAGCAGGCATAGCTACTGTACGTGCATGTGAATTAATTTCTCTTTTTCTATAAAAATAAAATAAAATAGGAACGACGTCGTTATATATTAGGGACGCCTATCACGGCACTTCACAGTAATGTGCATGGTCCCATTGATTTGATTGATTAATATTCATTGACGACTATGGTTTTTTTTTATATTCAATATTTGTGAGAGGTCCCATTAGAGTTGACTCTTTGCTTAGCCCCATCAACTTAGGTAAGCTAAATATTTCAACAATCAATATATATAATTTAAAAATATATTTTTTATTTAGAATTTAAAAATAATTATATATATATATATATCAAGATATCATCATTAGATACTATTGAGTCTTAGAAATAGCAAAGACAAAGTATTTGTTTTGTTACAATTATAGTAAGGGATAATTACATTCACAATCCCTAGCTAACCTATGATTTGTTTACATCAATTATTTTTATTTTTTAGATAATTACATAAATTAGACAATCAAAAAATAATGATAATTTGTGTAATAATGCTTTGGAGATGTATGTGTATTTTTTTCAAAAAGTACGAGTGATTTGTGTAAATAATGTTCACATTTTTGATGGGTGCATGTGTATAATTATTCAAAAGGTATGGATATTTGTGTAACCAGATCATAATTTAAGGGATGTGAATATAAGTATTTTCGTAATAATTCTTACAAGTTAAAATGCTAAAAGAGATTGTGTACAAATTAATTGCTACTACTAAAAATTAGTCATAGTTAAAAAAGTGTGAAATCCCTTACAACATAAAATTATCCAAACAACTTCAAAATATCTATTATTATATATTTGAATCCCTAATTTCAAATTCATAGATCTAAATACAATTTTAAAATTATTTTTTGGGATTGAACTTTTCAAGAACTCCCCGAGATATATAATAATTTCTTTTGCAATTATTACTCCAATTACAATTTAGATATGGACAAATTTCATCTAAAAGAACCCAACACATGAGTCGTCTAAAAGCAGTCAAAAAATAATTAGAGTAAAAGATATTCATATTTACAATGGAGTTGTTCAAGTTTGACTTGAAAATATATTAATTTAGTGAAGTATTAATTCATACATGCAAATCCCAATTTGATTTTGAACAGGAATTAGAATTTGCCTCGAACAAACTGAGAAAACATGACATTCTGTGTCTGATATGTTTGTCCTAAATTTTTTATATATCTATTAGTAATTTTTTTATTAAATGAAAATTATAAGCTAAATATATATCAATTACTCTGTCCCAATTATATAGATGGGGTCATAGAATTTCTTTTTTTTTTTATTTATTTAATAAATACGCAGTATTTTTTCTAAATGAAAATTTTCTAATTATATTTCATATTTTTAGTAATTAAAGACCATTAATTTTGAAAATAATTAGCCAAAATTTAACTTTTTCTTTAGTAAAACATATCATCAGAGAATGTAATCCCATTGTTACATAGGGCTTTTTTTATATATAAAAGTACTTACGTGATTACATCAATATTTTAATAAATAATACAATTGATGAATATATCCAAAAACAATGAAATAGATTATAATAAACTCAAAAAAATTATGGAATAAATACAAACTCACATTGCCGTTTAACGTGATCAAGAATTTCTCTAAACTATATGATCTTACTGATCAAACATCATATAATCATTAATTAATTAACCAATACTACAATGAAACTTGGACAAATTAATTTTCTAATACAACCTTCTGACCAATCAAAATTAAATTGATTAATTATATATTGACTATAGACTTAGCTAGAAAGCATATATAGTTATGACAGAACTATTCTACCTTCCAAAACTTGCTAATTCATAGTATTAATTAATTCTACCTTCCAAAATTTTACTGCTTTGGGAATTGATAGTTAATTAAGACTTTAGTCATTGGAGGCATGCCACAATTTCTATGCTAAAAAATCTTTGTCTTTTTCTTTTTTCAACTTTTGTCGCGCCAGACTGTAAGAAAGGTAATTATTTAACATTTTTCTCTACTATTTAATTCCAATACAATATTATCTTCTTTTGTTATAAAATTACCAACTTTAATGAAGCAGAAAGCGCTTGAAATTTTTAACTTAAACAAACAGTCGCTACGTATATTATTATACTAAAAAATATGACTTCTGGTCCTAATTAATTTATTCTAGATGATGTGATGTCTTATTAGTTTTCAAAATAAATCATCACATAAAAATATATGGGTAAAATACCACACCTTATATTTCTGGGAAATTATTTAAACAATATAAAAAAATTTGAAAATTATTAAGTAATATAAAATTATTAAGCTGAAATTGAGGATGGTGCTATTTACGTTGGATGCATGGTAAGTCATAACCCTAACCTCTATGATATGATGATTGATGAGTACTTATGATGTAATATAAAAGTAGGGAAGAGGAAACAGACAGCATCCCATCCATTCATCAACCCCTACAAATTTACACACAATCCTAATTGGGAAACCACACTGAATCACATGACATCAACCACCCACCCCCACCCCCCTCCCTAAATAAATAAAAAATTAGACACCGTGTTATTACGCAGTACCTGTGCGCATATTTTTTAATAATATTTTTATTTTATTAAAACTTATAATTTATTCTTGTATATTAAAATTTTCTATTGTCTTACAATCTCACACATAAAAATTATTCGATAATTTTTTCTAATGTGTTAATTATCAATAAATATTTTACTCAAATTAAATTAGAAATTAAATTTTTTTTCAATATCCGTTATTTCTATTTCAATCAACAATAAGCTTAAGAAAAATAAGAGTAAATTTAATTTTTTTTAGTACATTAATTGCATTAAATTAATTTTTTTTTTTAAAACTTGATTGAGTAGTTAATTCAATATAAGTGGGGAAGTTGAATGGCGTTTTTGGTATTATAATAATTTGGTGTAGTGGTATCAAAACTACCACTTTGAGTCTATAAATCATCTTCCCTTTATAATAGTATAGATAAAAAAATACAATATGATCATGACATGTATGATGTCACTACTTGCGCCATTCCTACTATTTTTTTTTTATTATTATTTCTTACATATATTGCTACCATAAAATAATATCATAATGGTACGTACTCCCCTATATATATATACATTATCGTAATTGGCCTGAAACATTAATAATTTATTTTTCTGCCGAATCTCACTTATGCAAATTACATAAATCAAACTAACAATAATTTCGTAACTGCGCAAACAAGACACAAAATAAGGCAATAATAATGGATTTTGACAAAATGCGATGTGGTTCCTGGTTATTTTTCTTGAAATTTATTTTAATTTGATCTCACATCTTTACTAATGTTACATATCGAATAATTGCGGTTAAATAACAAATTAAAGTCATATAAGTGAAATAAAATACTCCCATTTTTAGTAAATCTGAATCCCAAAATTTAATATCTACTGATACAGTTTTGGAAATTCCAAGCTTAAAAAATGAAAGATAATTATGATGAAAGAAGTGTTGACAAACAGGACTGTGGTTTGTAGTAAAGGGCAAAGGTCAAAAGAAAAGTGAGTGGAGACGACAACTGACAATCCGACAACTGTGAAAATCATAAACAATCAGAGTGTTCGATTTCCCTTTTGTTTGTTTATGTCTATGAATTTGATGCGGCGTCAAAGGAGGACAAGACTACCAGCACAACAGCTCGAGCTAGCCCAAACTCACAAGCATAAGATTTTGTCTTCTCCAACCAACACTATTTCACAACACACCCCAAAAATAAATAAACTAAAGCAACAGTTAAGATCTCATCCTTCCAATTGTTTTTCACTCACATGAACATTTTTTGTATTAACTGGACAGTCTTGTTCCAGATTTTTCATACTGTTGACAAAAACAATAAAATCGAATCGAGCAGGGTTCAGGCTACTAGTACTGGATTTGAAACAGGTCGGGGCAGGTTTCAGGTCCTTCTATGGGCAGGGCAGAACGACCTCGGGTTTCACAAAAAATTAAGCAGGACAAATCTCGAATCAAGTAGAACAATCCTGAAAGGGATGCAGGGTTTGCAAAGGCTCATGTTTCACACACGAACTTTTATGCTCCGACAATCAATTTTACTGTAATAAGAACAGCACGGCCGGCGAGTAACCATTACAGCATGTCACAAATCCGACGCTCCTGAACAGACCCGTAGTATAAGCATCAACAACATTAATCCTAGGAAGCCATATATTTAGGTCTTATAACAGCAGTATTATTTGTTTCTTAGTTCTTGAATCCATTATCCACTTGAGAAAAACCGATTTTTTACATCAGACAGCAGCGTTAGCAGTTGTTCTGGCAATTGATGCAGTGTCGAAGATTTCAATCCAGTAGCCATCGGGATCCTTGACGAATGCTATGTCCTTCATTTTTCCTGAAATGTGAGACAGGATTTAATTTCTGGTTTAATGGACAGATGGTAATGCATAGTAGAAATTACTGAAATTGTGCGTCAAGAAGTGTAAATTAACATAATAAGAATCAAAACTTTGCAAATTCATATATTAACACGACAAAATTACCATCCTCAGGTTTCTTCACAAACTCCACCCCTAGACTCTCGAATCTCTTGCATGCCTTATGCACGTCATCAACAGTGATACCTATGTGTCCTGAACGAACGTCATTATATATTAGTCCCCAAAATATGAGAGACGACTGACAGAGAACCGTCGTCCAATGAAACATCCCATTACATAACACTCATCTTAGTCTATTAAATCATCCCAACATGATTGTAACCAAGTACAGCAGATACATGGTAGCAGTTCCTTAAAACAGATACCCCAACAGCAGCAATGAAAGCACAAGATTTAATGCACTAAAAGCCAGGAAAGAACAATAGAAGTTACATATATATCTCTACCCATAAGTACATATATAAAGATGTCAAAGGTCATTCACGGGCGTGGGGGCACATGTATATAAACGGCATCGTTTCAACAGATAAATGGGGAAAAAGAGAAGCATGTTTAAGTTAAATGTTTCACATACCAAAACCCCGAGGTTCAGAGTTTCCATTGTGATAACCCTTGAAATCAGGATCAGTTTCAGTACCCCAGTTACTGTGGCAAAACTATGATAGTTAGGTATCAGGAGAGATTTGCGAGCAAGAATGTTTCTCTTAGAGGTCTATGTAAAAAGAAACTAATTCTTACTGTGTAAGCTCAAGTACAGCTTTCTGACCAAATGTCCAAGCTGTGCGCTGAATTGGATCACTGGGAGCCGATGATGTGTCCTGAACCAGGGGTACCAAAGAAAGATTTTTAGAGGCCTAGTAAGATTACCATCTACATATACGGCGTGCATATATCTGAGACACACATATAGTAAAGAAACAAACAAAATTTACAAAAACTAAGGTATTAGAAACATAAATGATTAACATGATCAATATTTTTTTACGTAGATTATTTGATAATTTCACCTCATATCCCAAAAAGTACAGTGAAAACTTCATCTCTGGAAAATCCAACCTTTTAAGCAACCTGTAATCAGAAAATAATCAAGAAAAATCAATGATTGTGAAATGCGGGCATAGAAATTGACAAATTGTATCCGAGCCATTAAATTGCATAATGGATCCAGATCTAAACCATGCACAACAAAGGGTAAAAACCGTTTTATCACTTGCCATGAGCACCGATTTGGACTGAGGTAGGGGAAAAACACAATTATTCCACTTGGGAAGAAATCAGCCCATCTATCTACTAGTGGTAATGAATAGTATCAAATAATTTCCAGGAAAAAAAAAATGAAATCATCCAGCAATTGAAATTTGGATCAAGATCGAATGGTAGTTAAGATTAAATAAAATGATTCTACAAAAGAAGCATTAAGGGTATTTAACATAACAAACGTGCCACCTCATTGTTCTCCGAAATCCATCACTCTCCCTAAACTACAACCTTTGTTGCAGGAACCTTCATTGAATTTGTTTCTTTCTCCTACTACAACAATCATACACCTTCTGTTGTTTCCACAAAAAGAAATTGGGCATGGATATCATACAAGTCGGAGCAAAAAAACTGGAGGATATGATGTAATATAGCAGGTGGTGAAAGGCAGTGAATATAGTAATTGTAGGGGTGGAATTGCTTCCAGAGTGAGAAGGTGTTACCTTCATTAAGCTGTCTTTCAACAGTTTTGTGTTTCCTTTTGACAGAACATCATGTTTCGTTGTTTACAATTATATTCAATATTCCACAGGTATTGGAATGAATTATGTACTTTTACCTAGCTATAACCATAGTCTTTCCCTTATACTTCCACAGACCAACCACCTCATGTCATGATTAGCTCTAGAGTCAAACTAATGTCAATCACGATAAATACATAATAAATCCAAAGCCACGAGATATCAGATAGTAACGTTATTGTAGTGTACAAATGTAATCGTGTCCTGACCTAACTTCTTCCTTCACATTTTTTAGTGCCTAAAGAAACCTTTATGCAACTACATCAAGACTTGTACAAAGATAATGAAGAATAAAGATAAATGATTTTGCAGAGCACAATGCAATCTAGTTACTATTCTTGGTCTGCAAAGTTAGGCCATGAAATTTTAGACAAAAAACTCGAAGATGTAGGATGCTGTCAGTGAAGTTATAAAGCCATTTGGATCCTGGTGGGATTACAAAGCAAGTGACAAGAGGATTAGTTGTGAAAGACAGAAACATGTTCTCTTATTCTTTTTCTTTTGTTTCCCTAAAAAGCGCTTCTTCCTATACCTATGAATTCCATCGGTTGGGTCTTTCAATATCAATAGGTTATCGTTTAGCTCCAGTATCTTCCAAAAGGAAAAAATATCTCTCAGAGTTGTGTCCTGAATCCAAATTAGAGTACATGGATTCTCCCAATAACTAAAAAGTGTAGCATGCCTGAATCTAACGGGTGTTCGCAGTGGTGGAGGAACTGGACCGGAAAAAAGAGGGATTCTAGTTGTAAGATATCTAATGAAACCATACGAGGATTGGCAATAATAGACTTATGCAACACCTCAAGCACTGCTTCTGATTTATACCTCAATTCAGAAAGAAAATATGTCTTTTAGTATTAGAGAAGTGGGGGCCTTGATGCATATATATGGAATTGGATCCACCGAACAATCATTAAAATCTACGTTCCAGCATATAGATACATGAATATGTGCATGTGTGAGAGAATCTACTATGTTTTGAAACTCTAATACTGGAAGTTCCTGCTCGACTGTTAGCATTAAGGATGCCGTACGCACCAGACTATTGGACATATATCAAATTATCAAGCTAATAGTATAACAACCAAACAAGGAGACTGGCGTCATGTGCATTCTAAGTAATAGAACTTGTGAAACCAGAACTAAAACCTTATATACCCAATATCATCAAATACAAGTCATCCATAGCAACTACAGGCCTTTTATCACAATCCAGAGATTACACATTAAAACCTCCAAACAGGATCACCAGACAAAAGCATAAGAACTACATAAGCATGTACAGATAAGAGAAGCAGAAAACGTGAACAATTATTTACGTCTGGGTATTCAAACTGATTATAAACCCCGATCATGATGCAAGACACTAAAAAGGAAAAGTTTTTCTGAAGAAAGTTAAGAAGAACACTTACGACATTCCCATTATTCTGGAGTAGAAATCAAGACTGACTTTGGGGTCCTTTACCCTGAGCATCTGAATGCAAAAACACACTTCTATCACCCAAAATTTGAAGAGACAAAATACAAACACACACAACATTTCCAGATGAACATTTATTACATTCTAAACACTATTTGGTCCCAATAACATACATTCGAGTTTACAAACATTGAAGAATACATTAGACCATGTGAAATTATAAACTGTAGCAACTTTGAAGCAGCCAAACCAATTTGGCCCATTAATAATAACAATTCAGAAATAAAAGTTTAATGGGATATCTCAAAGCTTACCGTTTGCTGCAAGAAATAGCCTTTGGTAGCCTCATCCAGGGAAGTGTGGAGTCCTGGGTTGTTCTCGGGGGACTCTTTCGACGCCATGACAGTAGTTCTCGACAAAAATCTTCTGGGCTGATGAAAAACCTGCAAATATTCAAATAAAAATGAGCTCAAAATTGATTCACGCAATCAAGAAACAAGATAAACAAAATATTCTTGGTCACGAGACTGAGAGAGTGAATCCTTTTTCGTCATGTGGACCTTAGGTTTGAGAGTGAAGAGTGTGGGGAGTGGAGATAACAGGGGCGGCCCCCGGAAGGTGGCGCGGAGGCGAGAGAAGGCGGCTGTGAGTGAAGCAGTGGCCATAGAATACGATTTTCAGAGAGAGAGAGAGAGAGAGCAGGTGATTACATACCTAGAGAAGAAGACGGTGAAGATATTGGACCCGCAAGAATTCTGCTTTTGCAGTTTGTATTACCGAAAATTCCACTAACGAGTGTTCTTGATTGATATCTTCCCTGATTGGAAACTTGCAAACATGAATTTTAGAAACACTGTTTCATAATTTTTATTTGCGATCTAGCAAAGCCCAAATGGAAGGTTGGAGAGATTTGGGCAGCCCACGAGGTTGTCCCTGTTTCTTGGAATGGGCCGATCTAATTTTATTTTATTTCTTTTGGTAAAATGTAAGTAAATTCATTCAAAAAATATACAAGTTACTTCGCGCATACATGGAGAGTTACAAAGATTCCACATTGTGGAAAAAAAATCACAATCGAAATGAAAAGTTCGAAAGATCCTAAACACTTGATCAATAACGAAATTACAGACCGAGTGCAAATTCCTAACAAAATCTACTAAATCCGCACGCTGGAAGTCGTGCACGCTATGCTGCACCTTCTCGTTGGGATGACGGTCGTGAAAGGGACGAATGCAGCAGGGAAAATGCAGCCTTCAGCTGGAGGTGCAGGCTGCCAATGCAAAAACGGAAAGGGCAGCAATAGAAGCATTGTTGCTGGCCCCAAAACGCCCCAAATAGGTTGCACCTGCTAACTAGGTTGGCAGGAATTGAGAATGACAGGTGCAACAAGTCAAAACAGCCTGCAAAAGGCTTGTGCAGTATGCCAATTCTAAAACCAAAAAGCAACAGAACAGCAACAGCAAGGTCAGACTGTTGCCGGCCCCAAAATAGGCAAAAGCTCACCTACCTCCGGCCTACTGGAAAGTGGCCAAAAGTGAGAGAAAATAGCCCTGGAAATGGAAGTTTTGTGGGCCGAAATATTGTCGGAGAAGGCCGGAAAACGCCCTGTTCAGCTAGTACCAAGAACTCCGGCCGACTGTAGCAGGTAGAACCTCGGCCAGCAGTTTAACCTGTTCGGCCAGCAGGCAACTTGGGAAAACCGAGCATGGCAGTTGCAGCTTGACTCCGGTGGGAAGGGAAGAACCTTCAAACCAAACATACCTCCTCTAGCATCCAAGGAAAATTGACTGGAGAAGGCTGAAAAATTGTGCAAACCCGAAGCTCCTCATGACGTGCAGCAGGTTGGATTTTGTTCGCCCAGCACCATGGAAACCGTCCATCGACAGCAGCTGGAACCTTGAAGAAAGCTGGGCACAAGAACTAGCCAAACTCCGGTGGGGAGAGGGGGAAAACACGGCAGCAAAACTCTCTCAAATCCCACCAAAAGCGGTAGAAGTGAGGAGCGAAAACTGAGACAGAAAGTCGGCCAGAAAGGCTGAAAACTCTCTGAAAAACAAAACCAAACTGTGCAAACCTGTAAGTCCTCCCAAGGTGCAGCAACTGGTCGCCCAGCACAATGAAAAACAATCCAGCGGCACCAGCTGGAACGAGAGATAAGCAGAGCGTATAGCAGCTAGACTCCGGTTGGGGAAAAAAAAAAAAAGAGGCTTGAACGGCGGCGGAAACAGACCCCAAAACAGGCACAAAACAGCCCCGTTGCTGGGACAGAAAATGGCCTGAAACAAGTACTGAAAACTAACCTGAACTCGGACAACACCAACTGAACACAACACAAAGGGACTTCCTCCAGTAGCCGAGGACCTTGGTGGCTGAAGTTGGTCTGGAAAGTGCTGAAAACTGCTGAAAATGCCAAAAACCGGCCAGAAGAAGCTGGAAAACACCCTAAGGTGTGGGACAAAACCGTGCAAAACCCCCCTCACAAAAACAGCAACAAGTACCTGTTCAGGCAACACGAAGCAGTCCAGGCTGCTACAGCAGGAAGAACAACGGTTGGCAGCAGAAAATGTAGCAGCAGCAGGTTGCATGACTGGCCTGAAAACAGAAACAGCAACTGAAGCTCGGTCACAGAGGTTAAACCGGCGGCAAAACTCCACCAAACCAACAAGAATCAACAGGGGAGGAGACAAAAATTCAAGAGAAAGGCTGTAGTGAGCATCCAAAGTGTGGCACTCTAGAAAGAATGCTCTCCATTCTCTCTAGAGAAAGAAAAACTCTTGACCTCACATTGCTCACTCGATCTACTTATTTTAATAGTACGATGTGTTTGTAAGGACCTTTTCGCGTTCTAAACACAATTGAAGAATTAATTTCTGTTCATAATAAATTAAATTATCTTAAGTTGTAAAATTAATTGTTCATTAAATTAGTTCTTCATTATTTTATTCAGTGTCATTGTATGGTGTATTAATCTTAAAAATTCATAGATTTAATACTTATTAGCAAATTAATTAATTAAATTTGATGGGTGTGAACTAAGTTGAATTTCTAATTTCGCCACTATTATTTAGTAAGTACTCATGTAATATTTATGATTTCGGGAACATCCCTGATTCATGGTGATGATTAAATTCAAATCATTCAATTTTCTTTTGTAATTTGAAAAGAGAAAAAAAAAAGATATAGACTTTTAGTAAAAAAAGTCTTTGATTAAATTATTGAATCTATTTTTTTAAGTGAAAGCGATGAATATTATTAATTGAATTAAATAATACAATCCGTCCAATCGACTATTACAACAATCATAACTTGATTAACAATATCACATAAGTTAAATCTAAACAACCCCTTACTATTACAGTATACACAATCCTACTATACAGTAGACTATCATCCCACGCATTGATGGGGTTCAAACTCATGACTTCTAAATTCATGAGACTTCAACCTTAACCACTAGGCCAAGAGATCATTGGTAAATTATTGAATCTGTTTGAGATTTCAAATTTTAGTGTGAATTGCCACCAGACAATCAAGGTATTGACATAAATATATATACTAGTAAGTACAACACATCTTATATATATATGCATAATTTTTAAAAAAATATTTAATATAAATTATTTTTATAAATTATATATTATATATACATATTTTGTAGAATAAAAAATTATTTAAACTAAGATAAAAATACACGAGAAAAAAACTATAAAAAAATATTCATAAAAGATCATGATGAACGAAGAAGTTAAAAATCTATTAATTATTTTAAAAAATTTAAAATAATATATAAGAAGAACGTGCTTCACGTCGCCTGCAAGCACGTATGGTGCGCTTTGCTGCAGTGTAATCATTCTTTGGTGGTGACTTACACATATTTACTAAACTCGCTTCTCATTGTAAACACGTTTTCTCCTTCGTATTTTTACGTTTCTTTTAGTAGGGACTTAAGTGTAGCTTAGCTTGCAGTACAGGTGGACCAATGGGAATTAGGTGGTTAGTTGGTTAGACCCTCCATAACCGTCTCTCTTGTATATCAGGCGTAGGTTGTACTGATCCGATTACAATTCGATTTGAACCTGAATATGTATGAATTTATGATGACTATACGATTACATATGTATAAATGGTTTGTGTGTAATTGCATAATTCGGACACACTAATAAAAAATACTAGCGCTCGATGCTCTAATACAACTTTCGCTAGCTACTATGACTATTCTTACGAGCTCATATTTCCTTTTTTATGCCCTCATTAATTTAAGCGTCGAAAATCTATAATTAATGTCTTCCATGTACTGTTCTCACGTGTTCTTTACTTGCGTAGCACATAATTAGATTTTCAGACTTATATGAGTGTTTTGAAACTTTTCTAAAATAGATTAAACCCACTAAAATCTTATTAAATTTGGACACGGTTGATACTTATTGATCCGGGAGTCAGTCAAATTTCTATTAATTTTAATCAATTCTAATTGACAATGATGAGTAATATCATATTTATTACACGAATAAGTCTACTTATGTCCATCTCTTAATTGGCAATATTGAATCCCCATAGCTACGAAGTCATAAGAATTTAAATCCTACCAACGTGTGTATGGTTTCTTTTCTTTATTTTAATTTATTTTTTTCTTTTAAAGTTGGTTGTTGACTAATTTAATTTAGTTTGCGTAACTTAGCCCACGGCTGTGTTTTTTTCTAAACCATCCAATTAATTTCACTTACTTTATTATTTATGTATATATATCTTACTATTACAAAGGAGAATCATGTTGTTGTAACACATTTTGAATATTCAAATTTATTTTTTTAATTCATTCGGTCCCTTCAATAAAATTTTGTAATGATAGTAATTTTAATATTTTTCAATGAATTTATTTAAATACCCCTCAAACTTACTCATCTTAACTTTTGCACATTTTATTTATTGAAAATTACTATCTCATGATTGATAACCAGCTCATCAATAATAAAATTAATTATTTATAATTTTTAAATATTCTACACATTGTATGCCGTGTACCGCTAGTTTATAAAAAGGTAAATCAATAAATTGATTCATAATTAGGGGTGCAAGACGAGCCAAGCCGGCTCAATTTCAAGCTCCATTGTTTGTGTTTGTGAGCTCGCGAGCCTACTCTTTATATATTTTTACATATTTTTATACACTTAACTACATATTCTATATTATATCAAAGTTTATATTCAAAATCCACCATATATTAGAATTATTAGTTAATATATCTCTTATTTAAATTTTAGGTAATAATAAAATACAGTATTTCATTTATATTATCTAGAAATAAACTTAAACAACAATTAAGTAAGTTTTGATATTTATTTTATAAATAAATATTCAATATAATATATATGAATTTTATTGTTATATTTGAATGTCCACTACAATAAAATACATTTATTTAAAATTCACCTTATATTATAATTATTAGTCAATATCTCATATTTTAATTTTTAATAATAATAATAACATATGGTATTCTTGTTTATATTATTTAAAAACAAGTTTAAACAACAATTTAGTACGTTTGGACACTATTTTGTAATTAAATATTTAATATAATGAATATGAATTTTATTATTATAATATCAATATTCCAAATTATAAAATAGTCCATACTTTTTTATTGTCCAAATTTTATTTAAAAAAAAAAAAAAAACCAAGCTCAAGCTCAAGCTCGACTCATTTGCATCCATATTCATAACCTTGGTAATTTCAATTAAAAAGAAAGAGATAATTACACCGTCCTCTCCTGAGGTTTGGTGTAATTACATGTATAGCTCCATATGATTTGAAAAATTACATCTTGCTAGTAACCCCAAAAGTTTGCTTCTGTCTAACAAATAAATCCCCCCGTTAGGCAAATTTTGCCAATTTGTTGTTATTAACCAAAAAAAAAATATATGGATGAAAATTGTTCGTACGCCCATTGACTTATTATTGATCTATTTGTTGGTCAAACAAATATTTTTATTATCAAATTACCTTTAAACATCTTCACACATTAATGCATGTGATGAGGCATATCTTCACCCTTGTAAGGATAGTTCAGTCAGAAAAAAAAATAAAATTGTTTGACCTGCAATAATTCAGTAATAAGTCAATCAAGCATGAATGTCAATTTTCATTCTTGTTAATATCAACAAATTCGATGAATCTTGACAAACGAAATACTTATTTGTTAGACGAAAGTAAATTTCAGAGGTACTAGATATAATTTTTAAATTACAGGAGTCTACCGGTAATCATACTAAACCTTAAAATAGAACAGTATAACTATCCAGAAAAATAAAAAAACCCGCAAGACATCTAGATAAAATAAATGAAAGAGTCATTTAGTAATAAACTCCAACTCATAACTTTTTATTAAATAAAGAGTTCGAATGATCTAGTTGGATTAATCTCTTGAACACTACACATACATAATTCTTGATCTTATGATGACTTTTATTTAAAAAAAGAAAGTTCTAAATCTATCGTTTACTATTTTAATTACTAAAAAAAAAAAAAGTTTATTATTACGTTCAAACAAGCCAAACATAATTAATTTAATTTGTAGTCGCCATAAGTCTTTCTAAATAACAACTTTGTAAGTCGCGATGCAGATATAAAAATTTGTTTATGAACATCGATGGAGTTGAAAATGTTTAAAGATTTTATTAATTATATAATATTTTACATATATGAAAAAAAAATATTAAAAGTGTATTGAATTGTCAACTTGCATTATCTTTTCCAACTACTGATAGTTTCAATAAATATTCAGATACAAGTGGCGTGGAGTATTAAAGAATTGGGATAATTACGTCTCCTCATATGATATTTAATATAATTACATATAGATCACTTATAATTTAAAAAATTATATACAGTATTTTAAAGTTTGTTTCTATTTAACAAATATGCCCATCTATTAGTCAAATTCACTGAATTTATTGATATTAGCAAAAAAAATAAATGAAAAATGAATACTGACCATCGATTGACTTATTATTGATTTATTGTAACTCAAACTAAATCTTTTTATGACCAAAATACCCTTATATATCTTCACACGTTAATGTATATGATGAAGCATTTCTTCATCTTTATAAGGATAGTTTAGTTATAAAATATTTACTTGGCTTGCAATAAGTTATTAATAAGTCAATCGAGGATAAATATCGATTTGCATTTAATTCTTTTTGTTATTATCAACAAATTCAATTATGTAAAGATTAATTTATTAGGTAGAAGTAAATTTTAAAAATATTAAATATAAATTTTTAAATTATATGGGATCTATATGTAATTATACGAAATATTAGGGAAGGGGTTGCAATTATCCCCAAAGAATTTCAAAGTCTTCAACTTACTAATTAAAACTTTGTCGGCTTAGGCGCGTGCATGAAACGGGTAAACATCACTCTCTTATCTGCAACTCTTTGGTCACCGTCAGATCATAAAATTTGTGAAAATTCTTCTGATGAAATTAATTAGAATAAATATGAAATAATGCATACATTCCAATAAATAAATAAATAAATGTATATTGAGTTTATCGAAAATCAAATAATAAATAAATGTATATTGAGATGCGTAGTTCAGAAACAAAAGAAAAAAAAAATCAAGAAACCAGCATGCATCTTAATGTTTATGGGCTCTCTAATAATATAATCCTATATAATTAATAAAGAACGCAATTTTTTTTCACATAATTGAAAAATAAATATTGCTTTCAAAATATAAATTAATGGGTTAAATACAGTTACCACCCCTGAAGTATCCACCCTACATTAATTATCCCTCTTAAAGTATTAAAACCTTCAAAACCTCCCCTGACCTTCTAACACTTTTAATTTTAAAGTTCAAAAAAGTCCATTTTACCCTTACTAAAAATCAATTTATGAAAAAAAAATTAAAGAAATTTTTAAAATACCAAAACCACTCTCTTTTTAAGTTTTATCTAATCCTATTTTTACTTGTTCATCGAGCTCTTTTTATTTTAATTCACTTATTTGTCAAACCAAGTTGAAAATAAATTTATACATTCTTATAATTACCACATTTATATAATTACCATATATATATAAATATATATTAATTGTATATTTTCTTATTAGCTCATGATTAGCTCTTTCGATTTTCTTAATTGTATATTTGTTTAAGTAAATATATAAATATATATATATATATATATGCATATATAAATTTAATTTTAATTTGGTTTGACAAACAAGAAAATTAAATAAAACGAGCTCCAAGTACTTTAGAATTATGAAAATAAAAAGAACTCGATGAATAAGTAAAACTAGAATTATACAAAGTTCCAAAAAAGAATAGTTTTGGTATTTTAAAAATTCCTTTAATTTTTTTTTAAAAGCAATTTTTAGTAAGGGTAAAATGGACTTTTTGAATTAAAAATGAAAAGAGTTAGAAGGTCAGAGTTTTTTTCTTTTAAGGTTCTAATACTTTAAGGGAGTAATTGATGTGAGGTGAATACTTCAAAAGTGATAATTGTATTTAATCCTAAAGTAATTGATTCTCAAAAAGATTTTATTTTTTTTCCAGAAACAATTAAGCGCATTATGAGGTTTAATAGGTCATAGTATAAGATGGAGCTTGAAGTCCCTGTTTTATATGCGAACAGAGAAGCACACTCGATATGTGTGTATATTTTAATTTTATATTATATTTATTAATTAAATAAAAAAGATAAATGAATAAATGATCAAAATCAATAAAGGGAATTAACTTCAAATGTGTACAAATAAAAATTTATTGATAAAGCAAATTGGATGCAGTGATGGTCCTTTCATGCAACAAATATATATATATATAATAGCATTTTAGTCCATATACATTGTGGTAATTAATGCATGGCGTCTCTCTTGATAAATAGTATAGATATATTATGTATTTATAATTATATAAAAATTTTATTTTATTATCAGTTTATAATTTATTTATATATTAAATAATACATTGACTATTAACTAATATTATTAAGTATAATAATGTAAATATGATTCTTTTTTTTTTTCTTTTTTGGAAAAAAGAAAAAGGAAAGAAACAAGATGACAAAATGGTGTGCGAATAGCCGAATACCCGATAGAGATAAAATACATTTGCTTCTGTAAACCGACCGCTGAGTCTGACAGACACGCTCACTGTAGAACACACACAACACGCACTAATCATTACCTTTACCGCTTCCTTTCTCCATGGCCATCTCTGCCTGATTGTTCCAAGATCTCCTCTCAAGGCTTTTCTTCCAAAAGAAGAAACAAAAAGAAAAGTCCCATCAAGGAGAAACAAGAGAGAGCATGGAGAAATCGGGCTATGGCCGCGACGGCGTATACAGATCGTTGAGGCCGCCACTGTTTCTCCCTAAAGACCCCAATCTTTCGATGGTTTCATTTCTCTTCAGAAACGCTTCATCTTTTGCTGACAAACCAGCCCTTGTTGATTCACACACTGGAAAGACCTTAACTTTCGCCCAGTTCAAATCCATGGTTTCGAAGGTCTCCCATGGCTTACTCCAACTGGGCATCAAGAAAAATGATGTTGTCCTCATCTACGCTCCCAACTCGATCCAGTATCCGCTCTGTTTCTTCGGGATTGTTGCCATGGGAGCCGTCGCCACCACTGTCAACCCCATGTACACTGTTTCGGAGTTATCTAAACAGGTTCAAGATTCCAAAGCTAAGCTTATCATTACTGTCGAAGATTTGTTGCCAAAGGTTAAAGATTTTGGTCTGCCTGTTCTTCTGTTAGGCACCGAAAAGAATTCTGTTTTGCCCATTGGGAGAATTCCTTCAATCACTCTGTTTTCCGAGCTTGTGAATAATGAAGGGTCCGTCGGTTTAGATAGTAATGGTAATGGGATCAAGCAAAATGATACAGCTGTGTTGTTATACTCGTCGGGCACCACGGGTACTAGCAAGGGCGTAATACTTAGTCATAGGAATTTTATTGCAGCGTCTCTAATGGTGACTGCTGACCAAGAATTGGCGGGCGAAATGCACAATGTCTTTCTGTGTGTTTTGCCTATGTTTCACGTGTTTGGTCTCGCCGTGATCATGTTCTCGCAGCTGCAGCGTGGCAATGCTATTGTTTCCATGTCGAAGTTTGATTTGGAAATGATTTTGAAGACGGTAGAGAAGTATCGGATCACGCATATGTGGGTTGTTCCTCCAATTATTCTGGGATTGTCTAAAAGTAGTATCGTCAAGAAGTATAATCTGTCATCCTTGAAGCAGATTGGATCGGGGGCTGCACCTCTTGGGAGGGAATTGATGCAGGAATGTGCAAAGAATTTCCCTCAGGCTGTTGTCGTTCAGGTAATATCTTATGGTCACATGAATTATAAGTCTAATATCCTTTCAGCAACCAAAGATCTTATTTTGAAAATGAGGAGACGCCGGATTTGAGTTTGTGATTCTTGACCACAGTGCATATCTCCTGGGCTGTCAATCAAATCCAGCATAAGTTTAGCAAAGATGAACAAAACTCCTGTGTTTCTTTCAGAAGTGAATTTCAAGGGACATTATTCGATATCAAGAATTACAGGAATTAAAAAAATTATCAAGTTTCTGAAAACTCATCATCATGTGCTGCAATATGTTTGTGGGGTTCGGACAATAAATTATGTAGGAAGCATTTAAGGTATGATCTATTATTGTGACTACTAACTGCTGAAAATGCTTCTTGGGCAATTCAATTTGAACAGATGCTTGCATTGATCACATGAAGTTTTTAATTGGTGCACTTTAACTTGATCTGCTACTTGGTGTTGTGTTCTGACAGAAAGATCCTCTGATTTCAGGGCTATGGGATGACTGAAACCTGTGGAGTTGTCTCTATCGAGAATCCATATGCCGGGCCTCGGCATTCTGGTTCGGCTGGCACTCTTGCTCCAGGAGTGGAGAGTCAAATAGTTAGTGTTGATAAATTGAAGCCTCTTCCTCCTGGTCAATTGGGGGAAATATGGGTGCGAGGAGCCAATATGATGCAAGGTATACTTTAATCCAATTTTATGGTAGGTACACGCACATGCACATGCATCCTGAAACATTATTGATTTCAAAAAAGAATTTATTTTTATCACCTCTGTCTAGCAGAGGAGTAGGTGATAAATGACGAAGTTAGATGGTACATTCTCCACTTATAAATTTAGATAGTAAATGTTCTCATGAAAATTTGTTATCTTGCATAAGTACGAACAAAATTTTAAGTTTTAGGCAGATTGGTGAGGGAACATCTGGAATGGGATTACTGCTACAGGTTGTTGTTTGTAAAGTTTACACCAAATTCCTGGTAGCCTTGTAGCAGCGATCTGTGACATGAAGAATGCCTATACTTTTGGACATTTTTTTTTTTTTTTTTTTGCCTTTGAGAGGCAGTTCACTAGTGCTGTACTATTGTATCCATGGAGGTGGAATCCATGTTTACTTTGACTTTACTGTTCTGCACTTCATTTCAGGTTATTTCAACAATCCTCAGGCCACCAAGCTTACAATAGATAAACAGGGATGGGTGCATACTGGAGATCTTGGATACTTTGACGATGAGGGTCAGCTATATGTTGTTGACCGTATTAAAGAGCTCATCAAGTACAAAGGTTTTCAGGTAAGTTCCTTTATGAATCATACATGAGATGGTCTCCTCCGCTATGAAATTTTTTCTTACGAGAAATGCATATGTGATACACATTGTTGCTTTGATTTTCTGCTGGCTGAAGATGTAACCTATTGCACTATTGATTCACTGGGATTTTATTAGCATTATTGGTGATTATTCCTTAGGTTTACTGAATCTTGTCTTACACCTGTAGTTTGATGACCAAATTGGACTTGAATATACGCTCGTTTTATAGTCCTCTATACGTCTTCTTGTTGCTTGTGGGAATTTGGGATAATTATCGAAAGCTTCCGAATGCTATAATACCTGCAGTACTGTATAGAGACCGGATAATGTGTCATTGATGTACCACATCTACATTAGATGAATATAGTGGAGATAAAATTGTTAAGCTGATGATCCATCAAACAAGAATTGATGAGAGTTCCTAAGCTGATTATCAGTAGCTTCTCCTGAATATAAAAAGTTAGAGAATAGATTGAGATGGTATGGGCAAATTTGTTTTAAGGCCAGAAGATGTTTCCGTGAACTCCTGACGACTTCTTAATGTCAGGATGAGTAATCTTGGGTTTCCTCTGAATCTCAGGATGTTACTGTCAGATTGTTATGAATTGCGATAGCACGTAACTAGTTCAAACCGAAGATAATGGATAATGGTAGATACCTTAGTCAACCTCAGTTTGAGTAGTGTCTTCAGTGAATCTCCCAGTCCTTCCGTTTACTTTGAGCCGACTTACAGCTGCTACTCCCCTAAATATACATGATTAGCCATTGTCACTGCAGAGAAAATTGTGTTGGCCTGTTCGTTTTGCTTGGTGAAAGATTAATACACTGGATACATACTTTTCTTAGCATGGTTTTCTCTATGGACTCCAAACTAGTAAAGCATGAGGCTATTTTGAGTTGATTGGAGTCTTTTATGTTTCTCCTTTTCTAACGGGCTTCTTGTTAGTCTCCATTCCCATCATAAGTATATAGATTTTCTCAAGTTTCTTAGTACAAGTACTTGTTTTACGTTTATTCAAACTTTACCTAGTAATAGGGAACCCAGTGTGCTTAACAAATCGCCAGGTTGTCTGTTAGTTATTATGCCACAAAATAGAATGAAAAGATGCTCGGAAAGTTATTAAATATGCGGATGTTCCTTTCTGGCTAGGTTGCTCCAGCTGAGCTTGAAGGGCTGCTTGTCTCTCACCCTGAGATATTAGATGCTGTTGTCATCCCGTAAGTCACTTCCACAACTCTTTTACTTGCATGAGACTTCAAATTGGGACAATTTTTCTTTTCATTTTATTAGCTACACAAGTTGTTGATTGTATTCTCTTCTAGGTTTCCTGATGCCGAAGCTGGTGAAGTCCCAATTGCTTATGTTGTCCGTGCCCCTAATAGCTCACTGACTGAAGAAGATGTCAAGAAGTTCATCGCTGACCAGGTATTATCCCAGAAAGCTAAGGCTGTTTTTGAGTTGTCAACTGGTTGAATTTTGGTTTATGTTGTAGTAAAGGGCCTTAATCACCTAGTAAAGTTATCTTGACATAAATAAGAATGCTGAAAGTTGTTGAGGTTGAACGGTGGGTGGTCCATATCAGTAACTTGACATCAATTGGAATGCCGAATATCTTCACTAGTCTGGCCCATGGGTGGTGTACTGCCCTATATAGAACATCCTACCACCGCTTTAGCCTCCACTCAACTGAGTAACCTTTCCCCTGAGGGCAGTGGGTAATTCTTGGGTGCTGCCAGGACCAGTGTCTGGGTGTCTCCACCATCCATGACGGTGGCTCCACATCATGGGTGGTGGAGATCTCTCAGGACCTTCTGGTCCTGAGGGCTCCCAAATCAAACCAGGCAACTAGTAGACGTGGATTATGACAATGTCTTTACTGTTTCTCAAGAATCATAGGAAAGATGAGGGCTGTAAGAAGGTCCCCCCACATATTAAGTGCCCTTACGTAAAGTTCAACGACTGCAAACGAACCAATTCAATTTCTTCGCGATAAGCAATAAAACGATCCTATGTGTTATGGCTTTTTACGTTTTTGTTCTCCTTTTATTAGAGAGACGATGACGGCCCGAACTCTGTATTTCAGGTGGCACCCTTTAAAAGATTGAGACGGGTTACATTCATAAACAGCGTCCCGAAATCAGCATCAGGGAAGATACTCAGAAGAGAACTTATCGACAAGGTCCGATCAAAATTATGATCGGGCATGCACGTTTGACTATGTTTCTCATCACTATCCACTGTTCTACTAGTGTAATAATTTTAGCATGCAGTACAATTTTAATCGTCTTGTATCCCTACTGTTATATTGGAGTGACTATTGCTGCTCTTATAATGTATCTGAAATATTGAGATGCATACCCGATTTATTCAATTACCTTGTTTTAACATTTATGCCTCGTCACTGCTTGGGATTGCTCCAATCCCAAATAATCTGTTTGTTTACGTAAAATTTGGTTGGCTTATCGCAGAAACCCCCATCTCGGAATTAAGTTGGATTGCCTCTGGATTGGAATCTCATCTAAAGAGATGGGATTCTAATCCAAGCCATCTGAGGAGGACGGATAATTTTCCTACAGTCCAGTATGTTTTGACAGAGATGACATGATCTAAACTGGCACATCATTACAGGGTTTAATGCAAGAAACTCTCATGTGATATTACAAATGACCAAATTATCCCTTTATAAAAAAAAATAGTAATATACTTTCTATATTTTTCAAAATGAATCAATTTATCCTCTTGTGATTTTCAAAATAAAGCAATTTTTCCCATCATTACATGTGATGTGAAGAAGGAAGAAATGCGAGATTTTATCATCAATATGATCAGGCTTGATATATATAGATGACTTGATCTGTTTTTTTAAATTTATTTTATTTTAAAAAAAATGCTGAAATATTTAGATAAAATGAAATCATAAAACTTATAATATGCTAAATAAAAATTTTCTGATTAATTTAAAGAAGATTGAATTAATTCGCTAAAGTTTTTAAATAAATTTAGCAGCTTCATATTTTTTCTAAAAGAGTTTACAAACTCCTTACCTATTATATATGAATCTTATAGTTAAGCTCCCTTTTTTTTTTTTTTTTTGAAAAAAAGAAGTACAGAAACATTTTGCAATGTTTTACAAGCACTAAAAGCATAGTATAAAGTATTTTTAAAAAGTTATAAGCACCCTGTTACACTAGTATGAAATAACTTTCTAGGATTCAAGCTAATTAGTTCATCAATCAGAGAAATATTTATTTCTAAAGATAAATATCTCAAGAAATATTATTGAAAAAAAATCAAATGAGTAATTAATGCAACCAATCTCGACTCTAATCATTTAGGCACCAACATAGACAAGGGTCGAGAGGGGCAATTTCATAAATACAAAAAGAAATATTTCAGAGCTGGAACTTATTACAAGCATTTATGAGGTACGATATATCCTCTATAAATTAATACTTGATAAATTAATAAAATTTTTAAAATAATAATTTTTTTGAACCTGACTTGGGTCAAAAGTTTAAATTAATAATTTTGATAAATTAATAAGATAATAATTTTTTGAAAGACCCTTATATAAATTTATGGTCCCTTCAATATTATAAATTAACAATTTCAATAAATATAATAAGATAATAATTTTTCAAAAGACCCTTATATAAATTTATGATCCCTTCAATATTATAAATTAATAGTTTTATAAAATTACAAATATAACTAGGACAACTTAGTAAAATATGATTCTACTGTTGTTTGCTTCTTAAAATTAATTTAAATATAGATGTATTTCATCTCTAACTTTTCGTACTGCATCCAAAAGCTCTGGTGTTGTGTTTTTATACAGCAACAAAAAATTGCGAAGAGTTGTTGCCGTCATGAGTGATTCCTTCTGCGTAATTGGTTCCAAAGGCATTGTATCATTTTCAGTTTCATTCTCAATAGAAATTTCAATAACACTAGCTACAATTTCTTGTAAACTTTGAACCTCTGAACATGTATCATTTTCACCTGGGTAGTCTAATAAGTGATTGACATCCATTTTGTTGCAGAAATAAGACCATTAATCATCGTGTCAAGTTCATGAATGCCTTCTTCAATAGTTTTTTTATTTAAATTCTTTGAGGCTACTTCATCCTGCGAACGAATTTTACAATGTCGAAAACAATTTGCTATTGTCTCTTGTTGAACATATATCGTCCAAGTTGAGACTGCAAAATTGATGATATCTAAAATATTAATATTTTCTGGATCAGATTTTTCCAACTCATAGCCCTCTAATACTCTACGATAAAATCTCCTGGTAGTGCATCTTGAAAGTTTTTATTACCCCTGCATCACATGGTTGGATTTTTAACGTCATGTTGGGTGGCAAAAAGTACAACTCAACATTCACTACAAGAAAATAGCTTAATAGCAACGAAAAAATTTATTGCTGAAATCAGCGTCGAGCTAATTTGCAAGTAAAATTCTCGTTGCTAATATATATATATATATATATATATATTTTAAACAATTCTTTGCTAAATCTGTTAGCAAGTAAATTTTCATTGCTAAATTCGTTAACAAGTAAATTTCTTGTATTAAAGAATGCATTAGCAACGAAAATTTCACTTGCTAATTAGCTCGAACCTGATTTTTTTTTCGTTGCTATTGAGCATTTTTCTTGTAGAGATTATGTAGTCATGGTTGGTTAGTTTTGATTTGGATTGGCTAATTAGGAGTGTTTGATGTTGTTTATATAGTGGTTGACATAGTTTAAAATTTTCATGTGTTTCCGTCAAAACTATGGATGTTATGGAAACAAAAATAAATGGTAGTTTCAAATCTATTAAGTTTCCTTTGAAACATTTTATTTTTCTTAATATTCCTTCGAAATCTTTGAGTTTCATAAAAATAATAGATGTTCGTTGAATCGGAAAAAATCTCTTTAAATTAATAAATTATTAATTTATTGATTAATTAATACCTCTTTATATTAATAAAATTATGTCCCAACATTATTAATTTATAGAGGTTTTACTTATGTATATACAGTGCATGAGTTCTTGAAAAATATTTCTAATATATAACATTGAAAGTATTTATTAAAACCCTTTTCCACATTTATACAAATAACATATATAAATATAAGATGTTAAAAAGCGTGTGTATAGTACTAGAAATTCTGAAATTCAAACAAGAATCTGAGATAGAAATGGAATGAAACACCAGCCAGAAGACAAGGAAATTATTAAATAAATGTGGCTGAATCATTACAAAAGAGATGTTACATTCATCAAATTAATTAATAGCCATACCCCTAATTAATTAATCTCCCCGACAATGTCATCGTGGAGTCATAAAACTGCAGTTTGATGTGCTTAATAAAGTTGCAACCACTTTTCCCTAATTTCAATGTCTCCAACTCCAGGTCTGAAGAATTCAAATTTATCGGCTATATAATTGGACAATTAATCTAATCACGGAAAAGGCTGTCTTCATGAACACATATATGTGGAAATTTGATAGCACAGATGTAAATTTATAGTCACACGAGTTGTTAAGTGTTGAATTAACACGCGATGATAATATTATTTGTGATCTATAGATTCATAATTAATATGAATACAAATTTATATGATCGATATCATCGATCCCAATATTTGTTCTGGCCCTCCATCACAATAAAACTCTTATTAAAAGAAACACAAAAATCAACAATCTCTCTCTATATATATATATACAAATGCAATATACCTCATTTAATATAAGAAATGAGAAAAAACTTCCACTTGAAAAAATAATTAACAAATTATATCTCTGTGTTTTGAAAAATGAAGCAAATTACCCTTTATCAAGGGAAAATACAAAGGGTAATTTGCTTCATTTTAATATCACATGGGATAATTTGCTAATTATTTTTTCACATGGAAGATTTTGCTCATTTCTTATGGGTAAATTGCATTTATCCCTATATATATATATATAAAATAAATACTACAAGAGTGGTGTATATATAATTACAAGAAAATCCACGTTTTAATTAAGTTGTTTCTTGTAAATCTCCGTGATTGTCCTAAAAGGAGCTGATCTAGGGTTCACTGTATATAGAAGTTAAACAGGAGGTTATAAGTATAGACAGCATTAGCTAGGGCATCATGAACTGAACCATATCTTGTGTTGGAAGTTGGAACATACATACGTAAACAAGGAAACTAGCTAGCAAACCTTGTCAAAACACAGACACACACACAACACAGTGAAAAGAGAGCGAAATATTGAATATTATACCTTGGATGTATATATATATATATATATATATATAGGATCATGTATATGCATATGGGGAGCATTCTTCCCCAAGATTCAAGACTTGTTGGAGCTGCCCATTAAATTCTAGCAACAGAAAGACATATATATATATATATATAGAGAGAGAGAGAGAGAGAGAGAGAGAAAGAAAGAGGAAAAAGAGATGGAGAAAGTTGGATAAATACATATTTTTCACAAAATGGCGCATTCACCTGCATATGCATCTGCACCTCCTCCTTGTCTTAATTTCCTCATCTCCCGCAGTGTGAGAGTGTGTGTGTATGCAACAGAAATGTGTTTTCTTGTTTACCTAATCTTGTCCATGGAGAAAGAGGAAATTAAAGAAAGGGTTGATTAGGAGGAAGAAGAAGGTGCAGGTGCAAATGCAGGAAAAGGCAGCATCTTTGGACAAAATTAGCTGTTTCTTGACAAATTTAAAGCTCCCACATAGTAGGACACTTTTTCTGCTCAACTGCGCCCTATCATTTCTGTGTAAGCGTAACTCTCTCCCCCCCTCCCTCTGCGTCTCTCTCTCTCCTGTGTCTGCGTGTGTGTTTATAAAGACTTGGGCCTCGTGTTAAAATCCACTCTACACATCTCCAAATTATTGATGAATGATTCAGCGATTTCTGGCCTCACGAACACACACACAGAGAGAGAGTCAGTCTATGTGACTATGTGTTTTCACAGGCTTTTCTGATTCTTAAAAATATAAAGAACCATTAATTGCTCACATATCTTTTCCGACATTAAATTAAAATCAATATAAATATGAAAAGTTCTAATTCAGATTCAATTCGGTCGAATTTGAATAAATAATATAACAAGTATAATATATTTGTTATGTGATTATTATATAATTTAGGAAAAGTAACCAACCAATTACATAACAAGTATATTACATTTATTTCATGATCGATTCGATTCGGCCGAACTTAGCCCGAACAAAAATTTTTCTATAACTATATATTATCTTTTTATACGCGGTGCGGGTTGGGCCAAATTAGATAATTTTTCGGCCCAACCCGATGTTTGCGGTTTTTGAAAAACTTAGCCCAAGTCCAGCCCGACAATCATCAAAACCGCACTTTGCGGTCTAATTGGTTTGGGGCAGGTTGGGGCAGTTTTTGCGGTCTTTAGTATACTTCTTAAGTTTTGATTATTAAAAAAAGTATCTATTTATATAATAAAATATTATTATACAATGATAATATATTATTATATCATACATACATATATACTAATTTACCGCCAAGGAAGCGGAGAAAATATTTTATGAGTTTAATAATAAAAGAAGATTTTAATTTTTAATGAAAGAAATAAGAAAATTTGAGGAATTAAATAAAGATTAACACTATAAATTGAAAATATAATGATAGTTTACATATTTTTATTAATCGATTATATATAAAATTAAAAGCACTAAAAACATGTGTATATTAACTTAATGTACTTGTAGGAATATATAACGTTATGTTATTTTGTTCTTTTTTTTTTTGTATAATTTAGTTGGAACACAATAAGCAGAAATGTAAAGATGTGAGATATTAAAAGGATATTATTTAAAATAAAATAAGAGTTTAAGATGAATATAAAACATATTACAACACTACGATGATGTAAGCTATTTTAAGTTTTTGCATTTATTATTAAGTATAAAAAATATAGAAGATTATCAATAACCAAGAATTAGTTGAATAATTGATTTCATTTATATATGTATTAATTTATACATATATTATCAATACCGATAAAACATATCCTAATTGTTATTATTATCTTGAACATTAATTTATATATGTAGTATCAAAACTTATATATATTTATAAAGAATTATAGTTTTTTTAAATTATCACTATTATTGCGGTCGAGCGCAGGCTATGCGGTCCACATAAGTATAAAACCAAACCCGATTGCTAAATTGCGGTTTTTCTTTTACTAGCCCAAGACCAACCCAACCCACCCTTAGCCCGCTAATTGCGGTGCGGTTTGGGTTGGGCCGGTCGGTTGGGGCGACCCGGCGGTTTGATTAAACACCCCTAATAATTATTGTATTTGTCTCTGTCCAATATTGATACCGACAGGACTGATTGTAATCGTTTATTTCAATTAATAAAATCCATCGCTTCCAACTCAAAAAAAAAAAAAGAAATTATGTCCATATCCATTTTCTAAATAGATTTTATTTATACTTATTAATTTTTTTTCTAGAAGCCTTCGGCTTTAGGTTAAGCATATTGTCCATTTATTTTCAAAAGGAAAAAATTGTAATTTTCGTCCACTAATATAGAGTTGGTGGAATTGTAAATTAGGCTTTTAACAAAATAGCAATTCAGGACACTAATTTTTAAAAAATAGTAATTTCAATCTAATTTGCCATAATTTCATCGGAAATGCTCACATGTCAAGCACGTGATAAATAAAAATTGGAGATTTTGTCCACTCCGACCACCATTGCTTACGGGGCAATTCAATTCGGCCAAGATGACATGGCAGAGTGATATGTCAAAATCCGGTCAAGAAATAGCAATTAAAAACACTAATTCTTTTGAAAATGGCAATTTTAGTCCAATTTCACAACAACCAATAATTTTCAAAAAAATCGAAAAATTATTGGAAAAAATGGAAAAATCCCCCTGTGTTTTCTTGAAGTTGCAAAAAAACTCCTGAGATAAGAAAATAGGTTAAAATGCCCTTGTCATATATATAATTCAGCAAAAAACCTTCATTCCGTCAATTTTAACGGAGAGTGTGATTCACTCTCCCACCTACGAGCGTTAAAGCTTTTTTTAATTTTTCATCCACTTTTGGCAAAAAAAACTGTCTAAATTGACTTTGAATATAAATAATACAAATGCCATTTAACTTCAACAATTGTAATTTGTCTTTAAATAAATAAAAATAAAAAGTATAATATTTAAACTTTTATTATATTTTTAAAAAAATAAAATAAATTTTATTACTATTTATTTATAATATTTATAAATTATTAATTAATAGTATTATTTAGTTTCCAAATATTGTGATACACTATTATTTGAGTGAATTAGTAAATAGATTTATTTATAAATATAAAGTTACAAAAAAATATATATGTATATAAATAAAATATTAATTTTTAAATTGTAAATACTTGATTTTAAATAAAACTTTTAAATAAATTTTAATAGTTTGAATTTTATATATATATAGGCGACGATAGTCGCCGCCGTGGCATTTGGAACAAGGACGAATATACAACATTTTAGAAAACACAAGAGAGTGTTTAGCCTATTTTCTTATCGTAGGGGTATTTTTTGCAACTTCGTGCAAAGATAGGGTTTTTTCTTTTTTCTTTTCTTTTTGTGTTTATTTTACCCAAAATTCTTGGTTGGAGTGAATTTGGACTGAAATTGCCATTTTTTAAAAATTAGTATCCTTAATTGTTATTTCTTGGCCAGTTGACACATCACTCCTGCCATGTCATATTGGCCGGATTTTGAATTGCCACATAAGCAATTAGGGCCGGAGTGGACAAAACCTCCAATTTTTATTTGTCACGTGATGGATATGTGAGTATTTTCGGTGAAGTTACGGTAAATTGGACTAAAATTGCCATTTTCTAAAAAATAGTATCATTAATTGTTATTTTATTAAAAGCTTAATTTACAACGCTACAACCCCTGTATTAGTGGACGAAAATTGTAATTTTCCCTTTTCAAAAGTATCTATGAATTGTTGGAGGTATTATATTGTTGTGCATCCATTATATTAACTTATAATTTTAATTCTTTATTTATTAAATACTTTTCTATATCTTGATTAAATATTTTTTTAATTAAAAAATAATTTGATGATGATTTAATAAGCAAAAATATTAAAATATGTTGAAAATAATATAATTATTCACGGTATGAGAACAATTTTATCCAAATCGATCAATCTAAGGGGGGAAAAATTTACATTTGTTAGTTTTGGTGGTCAATACTACATCAAGAATTGTTGCGGGTGATTTAACTCTTAAAATTATTATCACCAGAGTAAAGTAACCCATATGAAGTTGAATTTATTTAAAAATAAATAAAAGTTGGTAAATTCTGAAGTAATAATATTTTTCGCTTTCACTTTCAAAAAAGAATTAGTTAATAAGATTTTTTTTTCTTTTAATGATTTTTCAACATGTTTCTAAGCAACTCTAAACACTTCATCTTAAACATTATAGGTCACGGGTTCGAACTCATGCGTGGAATGATGTTGCTATTGTATGATAGGTATTATTTATATATTCTAATAGTTATGTGTTATTTAAATTTAATTTATGTGATATTATTGAGCATGATATGATAGTTGTAATTATCTCTATTCGATATCGATATTCGAAAAAACTGATTGTAATCACTTTACTTCCATTAGTAAAGTTTATCGCTTTCAATTAAAAAAAATACCATTAACTAATAATAATAATAACCAAACTATGAAACGATTCACACTTTCATTTTTATCATTTAATGAAATAAAAAATATTAACCGACTAATAATAGTATTATTTACAGTATTTACAACTTACAAGCACTAATAGATATATTAATACCATTATCATTGCCATATAATACTACATTAATTAATGATCAATCAAATTATTAAGTACTAATTAATGTTATAACGTGTAATAGCAATAACAAATTTAGGTAGACGTTGATATAGGAAATTAAATAAAAGACTTAAATACCCCTTTTAAAGGCTTCTGACTAACCTTAATCAGGTCGGTCCAACCCAATCCGATTGCTCCGAATAGTGAAGAAGCATGACCATTGATAAGTATACATGTGGTTTCATCCAATAACGAATGTGCGCCCTGTTTATTAGATACAATTTTGATTTATTATTTTATATACTTCTATATTTTTTATTTTACTAATCATTCTAATTTAAATATCGGAATATAATTTTGTCGAGGATCACTTCAGTGATCTGACCATTATTTTGTAGGTTGTTTCCAACCTGTACTCTATTAAGAATTTCGTGGACTGATAGTACATATTCCATTGCTAATATTATAAAAGTGGAGAAATAATATTGAGGATAAAAGCAAATTTCTTGCTACTCCCAAGTAATTAAGCCTATATGAATAAATAAATAAATAAATAAATAAGACGATGGTATTATCATCTGAAAACTAATTAAAATGAAAATTTATAATAAAAGCATGTTTAATTAAAGAATGGACGGAGTGGGGCCGACAATGAATTGCAGCAGAAATTCATGGTAAGAAGCCAAACCCCAAAAGAGAGATTTTTGCAGTGGGGCCCGTTGATGGTAATAAAGCAGGGTTGATGTGATGTGATGTGAGAGCCAGTTTATCCATATAAACAGAAAATAGGAGCAGCATATCTCGTACCTGGGCTGGGAGGCCACGTGACGCATATCCACCCATCACGTGGGTTTCTTAGTACGGCCACTACTCAACAACTGCCACGTGGACGTTGTCCCACTGATCTCACACTTCCCCTCGTGGGTCGGAGATTCACTCAGACTCAGGGGCCCCACCACTAAGTTAGTCATTTAGACCTACCTCCTAGCCTCGACCTTCCATGTCTTCGATTGTCCGGATTCTTGTCCAACCCACCTACCACTATTTATTTTCTTTTATTTTAATTATTATATATATATATATATAAGATATGAATAATAATAATTAGCTGTGACGCAATTTTGATAATAATTGTATACCAATTCAGTCACGGACGATTGAATTATGGAGGGCGATTGTCTTTCACTTTTTCGACTTAATGATTTGAATTATATTCATATATCACATTACTTGATGCGATTTTTATAATAATCTAACTCCATTTCTTTCATGTATGCTTGGATTATTGAGGATGCTTGTCTTTCATTTCATCCTCCTGATCCAATAAATTTAGGTTGTTTATATTCAATATTACTCGATTACTTAAGGTTAATTATACTTTACCCCCTTAATTATTCTTGAGGCAGCATTCAACATCTAAACTAATTGATCCAAGTATTTAATTGTATCATGTAAATTTTACACTGAGGATATGTTTATCACGCATGATTGGTCTTGATTGATAGCTCAATCACCCCTAAATCCATGTTTACTTGTAAAAATGTGGGCCCTTGATTTGATTTTGGGGCTCATTATAGTATAGGATAAATACATAATTTGAATATCATATTTTGAGATGGTATTCAAATCATCCAACAATTGATCCAAATTATTATTTGTTCTTTGGTTAATATAACCCTTGTGTTGGGTCTAATATTTACCTTAATGCCCTCAATATTATCTCACCAAATCTTTTATTCCTCTAACTTTGAATTTTCACTTTCAACTTCCTCAAATCTTTATCTTTTTATAACTTTTTTTTTATATTTTTAATTTATCCAATTAAAATATATTTTAAAAATAAAAAAATAAATTTTTAATTAATTGTGTGCACATTTATTTCAATGTGTGAGAAGCAAGCAATTCTCAACAAAAGACAGATTCGGTAAAAATATATGTTTCGACCCAAATATATGTTTTTCTTTTATGGGCATTTTGGTCATATAATTCATATCCTTCTAAAATCACAAATTAATACAATTGCTAGTAAACAAGAAATTAAATAATCGTACAATATATCATAGTAAGTAAATAAAATATTATATTATCCTACAATCATTTATCCTAAAAAATATCATTCATTAATCTATCACATCATAATCAATTAAACATGTCATTATTAATTAATTAGCGGGTAAATGTTACCTCAAAAGTAATTAAGGGGACAAAGTATATTTCACCATTTATTTAGCTATTTCCAATACTGAATGTTGAATTGGATTATAGATTCACTCATCCTACATGATTTAATTAAGTGTTAATTACATTTAGACCCCCTCTGAAAATGCATAATTACACTTTTCCCCAAAAAAGTTTTGAAATTACATTTACACCTCCTCTAAAAATTCTTTGTTTACACTTGACCTTCATTCATTAAAGTTTGGGCGGAAAATGTTCATTTCAACAAAAATAATTACATAAATTTTTAATTTTACCTCTCATTTAACATTCTCGTGCAATAATTTTGTACTTATAAGGAAAAATATAATAATATTGGCCTCACTCCATACATATACGTTACACTTATCCTCTTATAAGTACAAAAATATACAAGAGAATGTTAAATGATGGGAAAAATTGAAAATTTGTGTAATTATTTTTGTTGACGTGAATATTTCTCGTCCAAACTCTAACGGATGGGGGTCAGGTGTAAACAGAGAATTTTCGAAGGGGGTGTAAGTGTAATTTTAAAACTTTTTTGGGGGAAAGTGTAATTATACATTCTCAAAGGGGGTGTAAGTATAATTAACCCTTTAATTAATGACTTGAAATAAATAGGGAGGCCCTATTGCGTTTATATGTACGGGGCTAGTCTATTTGAAGAAAATCTTGCGTTCGAATCTCATATCTCATCAGGCCAACGAGCCACGAGAAAAATTAATCTCGACCCCAGTAAACTTTGAAATGCATTGTGGGAGAAAAAAAAAATTGTATTAAATATATATTAGTCAAATTTAATATGGAATTGTCTCACATATTAATTAAACATTGAAAAGGACGAAAATTAACGTATTTTCTTCTTTGTAAAAACACGATAAAAGTTTTATGTCAAATATAATTATGAGAGGTATTTCCTAATTCATTCCTAAAATATAATATAAAATCACAATAGTCTTATTATTAAGGGCCCGTTTACTAAATGGATCGGGCTGAATTAATTGATTTTCTCGGTCCAATCTTATGCTTTACTTGACACATATTGAGCCCGTTACTCAATCATGGGACTTATAAGTAATTGGGAGGTGGATAAGGAATTATGGCCCATTCAACATTTTTACCTCGCCCATTTTAACATCAAATTTCTTATCAATTTTATTCTAATTGAAATAAAATTTATTATTTTTTGAGAAAATATTTTTTATTAACAAAAGACAAGTGCAAATATTAAGTAAAACGGACTTTAATTGATTAAACTTATTTTATAAGTATTTTTTTTCCCCAACTACTACACTATTTAACTTTTATCTGTTTTCTTTTTTATATATTTTACAAATACTATTCACTTTTGATTTTGTTACAATTTTAACTTTTTCAAAAAAAGAAAAAATCGTTTCTATAAAAGTAGAAGTTTTTGCAAACACTTTCATAATTTGAATACTGTATACATGGTAAGAAGGTATTTACTTTGATATCATTCATATAATTTTATGAATTAAAAATATCATGTCATATATCAAGCTTATATCCATTTATCCAAAGCAAAATAATAAACATAATAATTCCGTTATATATTTAATCAAAATTTATCAATTATCAATTTTTCAATGAGGTTTTGACGAGTGACAATTGGATAGTTAAATGAATAAATCTATATAATATGAAGATATTTTTAGCATTTAAAACAATTGACTATGATGCTATTTTATTAATGCAAAATTGATGATTTATATGATTATATCCATAGTAAAACTATTTTGTAATATAAAATAGGAAATGATGAAATCTTAACCGTGTGAAACAGTGATGACTTCTTAACTACATAAGATGACATTGGGCCTTGACAAATGTTAATGGACCGGCTCAATGGGTAAGCAAATATAAATTTTCTAATACCAACCCAATCCAACTTGTTCAAAACATAAAAATCAAAGTTGGGCGAAATCATTTCAGCAATAATGCATCGAATCACATCAGAACTCTGAAGTCGACCATGTTTAAGTGAATAGTATTAGGAAGGATAATCTCCTAAGAAGTTCTAATGTAGTATGTATATGAATATTAATTAATATATATATATATATATACACACACAAATCACTTCATCCACCTGAATTCTAACTAGACATGTGTATATGGTAAAATAAATAACGATACTACGGTATGTTATTCAACGATTCACAGCCCATTTACACAACAGTCAGGTAAGGTACATATTATGAAGGAAATATATATATATATATATATGTTTTTAAAAAATCATAATAATAATAGAAATAAAATAGCTTTTCAAGAAATTAAATAATAAAAAAGTAATAGTTTAACAAAAAATTGCACTTTCTTGTTACTTTCTTCCTTTTTTCTTCCTACTTTCTCCATCTTCCATGCCAACTTTAAAAGTCATGAAAAAGACAAAATAAAAGCAAACTAGATTTTGGATTCTTTTTTGTGTAATATGGAATTGCAGCCCTTCCGATGAAGCTTCGTAGTATAACCCGCCGGCCCGGCCCAATCAATACGCCCAAATCAAACCCACTTTCGCCGCATGTGCAGATATAAAACCTCACAATCATTACACACACACACACACATTTGAAACTCCCACGATAAACTCACACGGCCCGCACAAACGAAAACTACCCTTTTCTTTTTCTCTCTATATATAGAGTCTAAGCACTCGGTTTTCTACTTTGATTTCCAGAAATCTATAACCCTCAAAATTCAGGAATTCTTGGTGTTCATAATGGGTGAGGTAGTAATCAAAGTCTCCACCGCTTGTGTGTTTGGGTAGTGTATCTGTTTGCGCTTTAGTTGTGATTTTTGGTTTGTTGGTTTTTGTTGCAGAAGAAGAAGAAGAGCGAGGCGCAGCAGAAGGAGGGAGCAGAGAACAAGAAGAGCGAGAATGGAGGAGGGAAGAACAACGTCACCGTTGTGTTGAAGGCTGATTTGCATTGCGAGGGGTGCGTTTCCAAAGTCTTGAAGTGCATTCGCTCCTTTGATGGTGAGGCTTTTCATTATCTGATCAGAAATCGCGTGTTTTTGGGTTTTGTTTAATGCTCTGTTTCGAACTGATGAAACGCGTGGTTTTGGTGTGTGAGTAGGTGTTGACACTGCGAGTATCGGCGAGGAGCAGAGGATTACGGTGGTTGGGAAAGTGGATCCGGTGAAGCTCCGGGAAAGGGTGGAGCAGAAAACTCACAAAAAGGTTGAACTGATTTCCCCACAGCCGAAAAAGGACAATGCCAACAAGAAGAATGACGACGGGAAAGAGAACGCAGACGGCAACGGCGGCGACGGTGGCGGAAAGCAAGAGAAGAAGAAAGAAGGGAAAGAGAAGAAGTCTAATAAGGATAAATCTGATGAGAAAAAATCAAAGGAAAAAGAGGTATTGTTTGTGGTTGTCCGTTTCTTTTTCATTTCTTCTGTTTAAGTAATGCTGCGCTGCGGAATTAGCACCACCATTACTACTACTATTTGCGCCGTGTTCCTTATTCTGCGCCGGTACGTACGGTGTTGTCCTTGCATTAGTGGCTGATTCTGTTGAATTCGGAATATCATTGATGCGTTCTTGTCTTTTTCCTTGTACTATCGGCGCACGTTAGTTTCCTTCTCCCTGTTTATTTTGGGTGCGCATTTTAGCCCCCAGCAGTTGTTGCACCACCCACGCCCAGCAGCGGGGGGCAGTTTTCATTAAATTCAAAAGTTTTGACGTTTCTTACCCCCCATTATATCTCGCCAACTCCCCCACCGCCCACGTTTCCCGATTTTCTGCCCCCATCATCTTGCCACGTGGATCTGGTGCATTTTAGCAAAATCTGTTACTTTCCCCATTTACTCCAAATTTTATCTAGTTTTGGTAATAATATTATTTTTTATTATAATAATCCAATATGTATTGTTTTTGCAGCCGCCTGTGACGACGGCGGTGTTGAAGGTGCACTTACACTGTGAGGGCTGCATCCAGAAAATCCACAAAGCCGTCACCAAAACCAAAGGTGAGACTATCATTTCCCCCCCAAACCTATTATTCATTTTTCCGCGCGGAAACTGTTTTAACGGCGTGAATGTGGTTATTTGACGGCGTCTGCAGGGTACCAGGAGATGAATATCGACAGGCAGAAGGAGCTGGTGACGGTGACCGGCGCCATGGACATGAAGGCGTTAGCTGAGGTGCTCAAGAAGCATCTGAAGAAGGAAGTCGAAATTCTGCCGCCTAAGAAAGAAGTTGAGAAGAAAGAGAATGGCGGCGGCGGCGGCGACAAGGCGAAGAGCAGCGGCGGTGAGAAAGGGAAGAGCGGAGGCGATAAGGGGAAGAGTGGCGGCGGAGACAAGGGGAAGAATGGCGGCGGCGGCGGCGGAGGAGGAGGAGAAGGTGGAGCAAGTGACGAGATGGGGGGCGGCGGCGGCGGCGGCGGCGACAAGATGGAAGCGAACAGAATGCAGTTTCAGGTCGGGTACCCGTACCCGTTTATGTACGGGGCGGGTGCGGGGGAGCAGGTCCAGTTGTACTACAACCCGTATGCATACGGACCCTACCATGCACCCCAACTCTTTAGCGACGAGAACCCCAATGCGTGTAGTGTTATGTGAGGAAATATGGGGTAATGGTAAATAAAATAGAGACGAGGGGTACTTAGGTCTTTCCACTAAATCGGTCTTTTTTTCTAGACTTGTAGTATTTGTCCGATTATCTAATGTGTTAAGGTTTGAGGGCTTTGTTTCTCTTAATCATTATTAACTTACTAACAATTAGATTTAGCAATTGCTTAGGTGGTTCTTCACCCATATTAAAACTTAGGTCCAATCAAAAGAATTTACGCATATCTGATGCTTAATTCTTAAAAAAATATAAGTCGAATATGTAAAAATACTTAACAGTACAAATAATATTTCATATAGTACAACGTCAATAATACTATATTTATTGGAGTATGGAGACTAACCTAACATTGCATTCAGGCACAACGACTGTGAATTCAATTGGAAATAGTAATTAGGGATAAATTGTAATATATATATAATGCTTTATAAATATTTTAGTTGTCAAAACGTGTGTTTATTAAAATACTTTTAAATGCACTCTGTTTCTTTTTACAAAATAACCATATCTGTCAATTACTTTGTTTATCAATACTTTATTATTAATGCACATTTAGTGTTAAATACTTTAGTAGTTCTATCAAGTTATTTATTTTATCTTTTTTCGCCTTCTTTTAGCTAAACAAATATAATAAAAATCTAGAATATGCCAACACATTGAATGTGTTTCAGTTACTAGTATGAATAATTGGTGGGTGGGTTTTTATTATAATTCACTAGAAACTATCCTAGTGAATAATTGATTTTGAACAATTGTAAGTCTAGGATAATTTTTCAAATTGTGAAAATCTTGCATCTCAAATTACTTTCTTTTTATTTTATTTTTGGATGTTTTCATAATTTTACCATATCCAATTAGTATAATATAAATTTCATTGTTAGTGTGTTGATCCTTGATTTTATTTCATTTTTAATACAATGAGGTCGGATTCGAGAACAACTTCAATTTGAACACGGAGCCATCTCCTTCGTCGAGGGTAGTGGAGCCAATTCAATCAAATTGGTTATTGGCTATGATTTTAAAAGGTCAATTATTAATTGAGACTTTACTTCAATAGTGAAATTGACATCTCACTTAAAAAAAAAAAAAAAACTTTATTGAAAAGGATATTTTGTGTTGGAGATGGTGTAGTGAAAGTTAAATTTAATTAATCTTTTAAAAAGGGAAAAAAGAAAAAGGTACAAAATACTGAAATGGGGAAGTGGTGATTGCAGCATGGAGACAAGTTTGTAAGGAGAGATGAAGTCCCAGTTTGTGTAGGAAGGGCAATTGTGTGAGTGTTGTTTGTTTGGCAGAGGTGTATGAATGAACTCTCAACTTTTATTAGGTTGTTAGTGGGAGTTGTACAACTGAACACCACCCACTTTTACACTTTTTCTCTACCACCCCCCTTTCTACTGTTGCAATAATATTTCCTATTATTATTCACCATCTTTTATTACATTAATTATTAAAGAAGAAGAACATTAAACTCCAACAACAACCAAGATTGCTTGTCATAAATTTCTGCTGACATTTTGAGTGATGAGGATGATTGCTTTGCCCCAATTGAATCTTTCATGCATTAATTAACCCCTCTGCACACGTTGTTGAAAGCTTTGCAGTGTTCAAACATGTGTTTTTATTTATTGCACATCGTACATTGTGAACTTTATTCTCAATTCCATTTTTTTTTCATTTTTTCGCACATATTATATTAATTGAATGTAAAAATATTAAATTCTATTATATTATTAAATAATAAGAAATTACAAAATGAAAACACGACGAAACTTGAAAAGAAGTTGGAGTTGTATTTTCCAATGCAATATAATGATTTATTTTTTTGTTTTTGTTTTTTGAGTGAATGATGACAGCTTCATGCAAGGTTCCAATCACTTAACTGAAAATGCGACTAGAATACAAAGGGCAGAGAGAGCGTGGTTTTCTTGGCGAATAATAATTGAATATATACTTTAGAATATGTGGTTGGGGTCCCAAAATGCATGCATGTGGTGCTTCCCTCATTGGCTTCTTTTCACTTAGTCGTCATGATTACCTCAGGCTCAGGTACAACCCATATTTGAGTACATGCAATGCAATGCAATGCAAACACCTTTTTTTCACTTAGTCGTCATCATCTTCTTCCACCTCCTCCTATATTACAAGAACATCAAAATTCTCAATACATTATTACATAATATGACAAGTGGATGTTGCATCAACACCTCATTTTACAAGAACTGCCAAATTGCATTAACACTTCTCATTCAGATAAGACTTACATTTAAGTACACCTTTTTCGGACTAAATTGAATAGATAATACTCCACTCTAACTTCTACTTGAGTATGTTTACCTCAGATTACCACAATCAATCATTGGAAGGAGAACTCATGTCTGCCTCAATGAAATCGTCAATATAAACTTGGTGTGATGGTTAACAGGGTATTGCACAAAGTGTGAATAAGCAGTGTGTTATGGCTCCTCAAAGTATTAATTAATCATCATCTCTCACAAAATTGCATTTACAAGTCTACACTTGGACAGAGGAATAGTAGAGCATCTTACATGTTCCATTCTGATTACGAGGAAACCATGTCATTACCTGAGCGAAGCATGATTTCAAATTGAGCAAAATGGTTGATTTTTGGAATTCATAAACTACTCTCCTTGCCGATATGTATAGCTGGAGTCGGGAGCAGCATTGTCGTCGTCATCAAGAATAAGTTTGACTCCATTGTTCTTCAGGGCGTTCACAACCGCCCAGATCTTTGTCCGATTCTTGAAACCTTTCTTCTCGATTTCCTTATTCACATCCACATGGATTCCTCTTCCCTGGCCCTGTTCAAGACCCTCCACTCTGAGTCTCATTGCCAGCACTTCTCCAACAACACCTGCCGCCTTTGCATTGCAAGAACGACCACATTCAAGATTATTTTTTAGAGCATGTTCGACTGTTGAGGCGGTCGCAACTATGCGTCCATTATTTCTGTCTACCACATTCGCCGTTATGTACTTCAATGATATGAACAGCCTCAACACATATCTCTTCAGCACTGTCATCCCCTGAATAATCAATTCTTTGTCAAAGAAAACGATAACCTAACATCAGGACTCACAGCAATATATCAAGCATGTAAACACATTTCTGTGTATATATAGTCAGAATTGCAAAATATAATTTTAGCTATGCTGCAAGGACGATAACCCAGGAGACCTGAAATTAAAATTCTGGAAAATAGAGGCCATGAAAATTACAGAATAAAACACAAAGTATGAATCAGACGTGCATACAAAGCCCAAAAAGGTGCGACCAATGGAAATTGTGAAGAAAAATTTCTAGGAGATCAATCTATTCGCAGAAAACAGAGTCAATTGCCAAGGGCAAAAACCATAACTCACTATAAAAGAATCCCTAAAAATTAAGCAAACAAACAGCAGAAATCGAAACTCCTCTCCACCAATCTCGAACAAAAGGAAATGGTTATCAATTTCCTGTGTTTGTGAAGTATATTTATATTATAGTATCCATTGTACAAGCATTATGAGTTAATCAAGATGGCAAAGCCAAACAAAGTTCCAGGTAAAGCTATCATTAGAGTATCAAGCCTGGAAATACATCATGTCTCCTTCAAGATTGTTGGTAAAGGCTATCCAGTAGTGAGAACACAATTTCTACAATGGATAAAGGGGAGTAAACATAATCATATCAATAATGAAAAGTCTTTCTATATATACAGGTTTGGCGTATTTGAAATTTGAATGTTTATACTCTGTTCTTTTCCATCCAACTAAAGTAAAAAGACTTCCAGATACCTTCCATCCAGCTAAAGAAAATTTCATGGTAATTGCAGCTAAGACTTCCAGATACCTTACTTTTTTCCTGGTAAACTAGTGATCTTAATGCTATGACGAAAAAAACTTACCCCAGTAACAATCTTTGAAGCCGAAGTGAGTGAGCATAGAGCACTCTTTGCAAAAATTGTAATAAGTATAGGCTCGAATTCGGACGAGCAATGCAAACTAATATATGCTCGCTCCAAGGAAACATAATTGAATACAGAAACTTCCACCTAAAATGGTCCATCAATGAACTAAATATTCAATACTAGATTCCCACTGCCATCTAAACAATTCTTGGGCATACATCAGTGCGCATTTGCATAAGCATACACATCCACGTATCAACAAAAAAAGATGGTAATGATATTGCTACTTTTCTAACTCCATTTCCAGTTGATCTTCTGTCATAATCTATTGCCCACAAGAAACTAGGCCAAGTAATTAGAATACCCGAAAACCACATCAATTCAAAAAACAGGGAAAAAAAAAAAAAAAAAAGAGGAAGAACAGAAACCTTGGCTCAACACTTCCCACAATTGGAGCAGCGGACTAAATTCACGCGGTCACCACCCTGCTTGTTGCGCTCTCCGTTCCTTCTCTTCAGAGTCTAACAAATTTTCCAACGAATAAAGTAACAATTACGCGCTCGAAGAAAAATAGAGAAGAAAAAAGTAACAACGCTTACAGTCGCCGGCGATTGAAGGGAGGAGGTGGGGATTGTGCATTTCGGTTTTGAAAACCGAACCGAACAACAAAGTTCGGTTCGGGTGTCAGACCAAAAAAATCGGTTTTTCGGTGTTCGACCGAAAAAACGAAAATATTTATAAAAAAAAATCGTCTTGTAGAATTTTGCAGACAATTAACATTAACATTAACATTTCAGAATTTGCAGACAATTAACATTAATAGTGACCAATAATCATCTACCAAATTCAATTCGTCATTGTGAAAGCAAGAACCCCAACTTTCTTCGAGAAAATCTCTCACGGTTCAATTCAAAATCAAGAAAATTCCATTCAAAATCAAACCTACTAACCCAAACAAAAACAGCTAAAAACGAAATATATTATTACAGTCGAGAAGACACCCACCTCGCCGGAATCTCGTCGCCTTCGCCGTCGGGCTGAGCTGCCGCCGCGATTCTCTCTCTCTCTAAAAACCCACTTCGCCTACTGGCCCTACTCTAAGAAAACTACCGTCGCCGCCTTCTCTCTCTGACCCTCAGTCTCAGCCGCGGAGCCGCCGTCGCTCACCGTCGAAGTCTCTCTCTCAGTCTCTCTCAACTCTCAAGTCGAAGCTCTGCCTCTGTCTCAAGTTCTCAAAATCTCTCAACTCAACCACTCAATTCAGAAATACTATTTAGTAAAGTAAAATTATACATTATATAATAATATATTAATAATATTATTATTATTAAAAGAAATCAGTTTTCGGTCCGATCCCGTTAATCTAACCTTAAATACCGAATCGAAAACAAATCGATTTTTTGGTTTGATTTTTGATCGAAATCGAATTTTCAATTCGACTGATTTTTTTCGATTCAGTTGCACACCCCTAGATTAGGTTGTTAGACGAGAAGAGGGGAGAGGAAGAAAGGACCGTTTAGTACTTTTCTTTGTTAGAGAATCATATAATAAATTATGTATATGTATTTTAGAATTAGTTATATTTTTAGACTGCATTTTCTATTACAATTAAAACATTTTAAATAAGAAGTTGTTTTCTTTAGGTTTTTTCTAATTAAATGAAATTAAAATATTTAAAAATTATATTTATATAAAATTATAATTTACCATGACATAATATTTATTTCAATGTAATTAATTATTTGAGTGAATATAAAAAATCTTCTTATTTAATTTGTTTTTAAATATAAAAAAATTATCAATTTTTTAAATTTATTCTTGTAACATACAAGTGCCATGAGTGCCATGCCTTGGCGTAGTTTACTAATTAGAGTTTATGTGTATTTCTAATTTTCAACATATATACAAAAGAGTGTGGGTTCAGGTCTCACGAGTATGGATATGTTATAATAGTTTTTTGTTTATTTATTTTGTTCGAACATATTTATTATTTTGAGATATCAATATATTGAATTAGTCTTATCATGACGTTTGTTCTATACCATAGTTTTGCATATTTATCATCTACCTCGACGCACATTCGTAAACCTCCAACACCTTCTTAATGCATTGAACCATTTCTTCCTCCGCTTGGCAATAAATCATTTACAAATAGCAAGTGGGACACACGTGCGCCCCATGTAGCACTGTTACTTCGTGAATTATTTGACTTTGTAATCTGTAATAAACATACTTAAGATTTCTGCACGTATGATAAATAAGTAAGGCGAGAGCGAGCGGAGAACCCCTCCTCGGCTGCAACCATCCAAATTGATCCTTATTTATAATGAATGACAAGGTAACTGTGAAAATATACGTAAACTAATGAGTGCTTGTACTAGCTTGTATTTTTATTTTAAAAATAAATTGTAAGGAACTTTATAAGCTAAACATTATCAAAAGTTGAGAATGTTTAAAAATAAAAATGTAAACGGAAAAACAATAGAATTTGAAGTGTTCGAAAAACTAACTCATCACTTATAATTTTACTAATAAATTGTATAAATTGATAAGAAACTGCTTTTAACTTTTAGTGGAAGTCCACTTAATTTAAACCATTCAAAAGTAAAAACTGAGAATCGAAAATATTTTTTCCAATTTACTTTCAACAATAAATTAACAAAAGCTTATGTTTAGTGGCTGCAAATATCTGTTAAGTAACTTATTATATTGTGGATCATCATATCCCAACTAAATAAGGCCTAGAAGTACCCACGCTATGATTTATAACCACAAAGGAAGTGGGCCAAATGGGCTCCAAGTTCTGGGCCATAAGCCCATTATTGCGCACATAGTTGCAAGCCCATGTGCAGTTGATCTTTTCGTTGTTAAATTGAAGCACGGAAGCTCCCCCAACCCCACCAAGCATCACCGTTGAATTTCATCCAACGCCCTTCATTCATCGCCACGTGTCCCTCCCCTCTCCCCCACTCACCCTATATATTTACTCTTTCCCCCAAACCCAAACCCTCATTCTCGGACTCTTCCTGAAAGCCAACGCACTGCCGCACAGCCATACTCCGAGAGAAAGGGAAAGCAGGACGAAATCCTAGATCTCCCTCGTATTTTGATTGCGTTGAAGAAAATAAGCTCGAGATTTGAAGGTGAGGTTTGCGAATTTTACGTATTGGCTTTTCTTTAACATTCTGTTCGTGTTTTGGGTTTCGGGGTTTTGGTTTTATATGTTCGGGGATTGAAATTGTGTTTGGCAGATGGTGTCGGATGCGAGTAAGAAGAAGGCGGCTCAGAAGAAGGCTGCTGCCGCTGCCAAGAGAGGCGGCAAGGCTGCCGCCGCTGCCGCTTCTTCTAAGGCTGCTGCGGCTGAGAACGGTAGCAAAGTCGATAGTTTGGCTAGTGGGGTCGCTGATCTTCACATATCTGATCGGACATGTACCGGGGTTCTCTGTTCCCATCCCTTGTCTAGAGATATTCGGGTATGCTCCTCGATCCAGTCTTGTAGGGTTTAATTATTTTAGGAAATATATGTGTGTGTGTGGATGAAATTTGTTAATCATTATTATGGTTAATTCTGTCAATGATTTAATTAGTTGTGCAGTTGTTTTGCTAGTTTGTGAATATATATATTTTCTACTGATTTCCTTTGGGAAATACATGCACAGTTAATGAATATGGGAACACAAATTCAAGAAATAAACATTATCGATCTGTCTTATCCTCTGCCGTTTTTGGTTTGTGGCACCGTTTACATGAAGTTGGAATATTATCAAAGATATGCTTTAATTACCTTGTCTGGAAGCTTGCAAGAGCTTGGCCGTCTGTGGTTCTTGTCTTGTGTTTGGAGTCCGTTATCTTGTTTACTTTGCCATGAGGTTAAGAATATTGTCAAGTTTTTCATATAACACATATATTGGGTTGTTTAGTTAAGGTTATTGTAAATGGATCATACACTTCATTGTATAATGCTACTAGCTATATGTGTTATACTATGTGGAGGATATTACAAAACCTGGGCATACTTGCTTTTTTTTCCATGTCAATCTTCTTGGGCCTCTTTTATCATGGAATCGTAAGAAGTTTAGATGCTAACATATGCCATTTGAGAAAATGCTTCATAAAACTCTTAAGTGAATGATGAGCTGTTTTTTCATCTCATTTGAGCCACATAGCATCCTTTGATTTTGAAATGTTTTTTTGGAGGAGTGTCTCATGTTTAGTTCATTGTTGCTAGCTTGGTGCACCTACATGAGCGCCTAGTGTATCCAATAACTTCAACCTTGTTTGGAGCGCTCTGTAGTAGGTAATAATGTGTATAAAACCATCAGTTTATCTGTGCAAGCATTATAATGAAATCTACACTTGTATTTTATTGTTATCTTCATGGCATGTTTGTAAGTGGTTGGTTTGTGTTTTTGCAGATAGAATCGCTTTCACTCACTTTCCATGGCCATGATCTAATAGTTGACTCTGAACTGGAACTTAATTATGGCAGGTATGTAGTGTCTCCTTGACATTTAGTTTTTCTTTTTTCAATGTAATATGTGCAGCATGTTTGATGCCTTACCTTTGCAGACGCTATGGTTTGCTTGGTCTAAATGGCTGTGGGAAGTCTACTCTTCTTGCTGCGATAGGTTGCCGAGAGCTTCCAATTCCAGAACACATGGATATTTATCACCTTTCCAGAGAGATTGAAGCTTCTGACATGTCTTCACTTGAGGCTGTTATAAGTTGTGACGAGGAGAGGCTGCAATTAGAAAAAGAAGCTGAAGCATTGGCTGGACAGGTATATGTATATATGATTAAAAGTAGTAGTGGCTTATGTGAGGGAGCATCTCACAAACTATTTTTGTTTTTTACTGTTATAGGATGATGGTGGTGGAGAACAACTTGATCGTATTTATGAACGTTTGGAAGCAATGGATGCAGCTACTGCTGAGAAGCGAGCTGCTGAGATCTTATTTGGTCTTGGCTTTAACAAAAAAATGCAAGAGAAGAAAACAAAGGACTTTTCTGGTGGCTGGAGAATGAGGATTGCTTTAGCAAGAGCCCTTTTCATGAACCCAACTGTATTGTTGCTTGATGAGCCTACAAATCATCTGGGTAATGCTGCATACCATTACATGTTTCAGCAATCTTTATAAAACCTAAACTGTGATATGTAAAATGGACCTTGGGACTTGGTTGGTTCTTGTAACAGAAACTATTAGCATTGTCTTTATAGCCCCATGGGTTATGCCATAACCCATGGCTATAAAAGTTTATGCTGAAGTGAAGGCTGGTTCACTGATCAGAATAATTTGCTGTACATCTTCAAGTACTGCATGGCTGTACTGGTGCTTCACATATATTTTTATGGAAACCTTTCTTAAGCTATGTAATCTGAGTCATCCTTAAATTTTACTTGATTGTCTTTTTATAGACCAGTTATGAATAGCATTCCAGGATCTCACAGAACAGTACATAAATGTGGTCTCATTTGAGAATAAATCAGTTCATGAGCTTTATGTGTTGATGTCAAAATGCACAAACTGATACAATTGTTTGTAGTATCTTCATTTATTGTGTAATATTAGTAACTTCTTACTATTCACTTTGTCTAATAACAGACTTGGAGGCTTGCGTCTGGTTGGAGGAGACGTTGAAAAAGTTTGATCGAATTCTTGTGGTGGTTTCACATTCCCAGGATTTTCTGAATGGAGTCTGCACCAACATCATCCATATGCAAAACAAGAAGTTAAAGATCTACACCGGTAATTATGATCAATATGTCCAAACCCGTTCTGAACTTGAAGAGAATCAGATGAAACAATACAAGTGGGAACAGGAGCAGATTGCTTCAATGAAGGAATACATTGCACGTTTTGGACATGGATCTGCAAAACTAGCTCGTCAGGCTCAGAGCAAGGAAAAAACTTTGGCAAAGATGGAGCGTGGTGGGCTCACAGAGAAGGTGGTCAGGGATAAGGTTCTGGTATTCCGGTTTCATGATGTGGGAAAGCTCCCTCCTCCTGTTCTTCAGTTTGTGGAAGTGTCATTTGGCTACACCCCAGATAATCTTATCTACAAGAACCTTGATTTTGGTGTAGACCTTGATTCAAGAGTAGCCCTGGTTGGACCCAATGGTGCTGGAAAAAGTACCCTGCTGAAGCTGATGACAGGGGATTTGGTTCCTCTGGATGGCATGGTTCGGCGCCACAATCATTTGAGAATTGCTCAGTTCCATCAGCATTTGACTGAGAAACTTGACCTGGAAATGTCTGCTCTGGCGTTTATGTTGAAAGAGTACCCTGGAAATGAGGAAGAGAAGATGAGAGGTGCAGTAGGGAAGTTTGGTCTTAGTGGAAAAGCTCAAGTGATGCCTATGAAAAACTTGTCCGACGGGCAAAGAAGTCGTGTGATCTTTGCATGGCTAGCTTGGAGGCAGCCACACATGCTGCTGTTGGATGAGCCGACTAACCATTTGGATATCGAGACAATTGACTCGCTTGCTGAGGCATTGAATGAATGGGATGGTGGCTTGGTTCTTGTGAGCCATGATTTTAGGCTTATAAACCAGGTGGCCCAAGAGATATGGGTGTGTGAGAATCAGACTGTAAGTAGGTGGGAGGGTGACATTATGGACTTCAAGGAGCACTTGAAGGCAAAGGCTGGCTTGTCTAACTGAACCAGGTATGATACGAGCATGGAGGCACGCCTGGCGCTAGCTTCTGATGCAACTGGGCTAGAAGATCGTCTATTGTTCTATTCACTATGCCTATGTTGAAAGCTGAGGAGTGCAGGTGACTCTGCTTGGTGTTTAGGATGAGCATGTTGGTTCAAGTCCCCTCTGTGAGTTGATGCCTCCTGAGTTACATATTATATGGATGTTGCGAGATCGTAACCTCCTGGTCACATCCAATGGGCAGGAGGAGTTTTTAATGAATCCCTATTTGCTGCTGCTGCTGCTGCTGCTATATTTCTATATAAATTTGATGTTGTACTAGAGTATCTTCTTATGGTCTTGGAACCATTATTCTCTATCTAGTATCTTTGAATAATCTAGATTCGATTCTAGACGAGAGTGCAACAGTTTATGACACTGGTTTGATTCTTACGTGGTAAACTAATTCCAACTGCCCTGCCATGCTGCATTATGTTTATTTGCTCTTTGTCTGATGTCGATGGTATCTGAAACAGCTGACCAGAATTCTTCGTGAGAGTTGAATTTCATACTTACAAAAATTCATCTAACTTCTCATGTCTGCTCCTAGTCGTGAGAACAAGTACATTTTTCCAGATTTCATGGGTATTACTGTCGAAAGATTGCGGCATTTCGTGACTTCCAAATCAACCATAAGAACATTGGTATATTCCAAATCTGCAATTTCAGGAAGATAAGCCAATGCTATTGCACATAAGCTACATGAAGGCGAGGGTAGTTTCCTATGTTTTATAGAGAGATTTGTCACGCGAGTTACTATGGGGAATGTTGAGGGCGTCCGATACGGCATGCCTCAATGTTGCGGGAGAATTTGGAGATGAAGGTGAATTTCGATTTTTCCCAGCATACACTGAGTTCAATAACAAAAGAAAATTTATCTAGCAATTCTCTAATATAATCAATGGACTTGTGGTTAGTTTTAAGAAACAATAAACAATCATTAAAACAGGATCAACGGACCATTCCGACATGGAGGTAAGTGCTTGGAAGTAATGGTAATAAGTAGAAAAAACAATTGATGTGGAAGTGCTTAGTAAAAAGATTAATGTATTATCAGTTTATTTGTGAAAAAATTACTTAACTATCACTGATTGGTGGTGATTTTAGCCATGGGATGCGGTTATTTTCAAAATATACAGCAAATAGCTAAGGCAAAAGAGTTATAAAAAAATTCAACTTACCTATAAAAATGCTTAAGTTGCAATAAGCACTTAATTTAAAGTTTTACAAACGCCCCATTAAAAGCTAATAGGTTCTTGTTTCAATGGTGAGTTCATATTACGAAATTCTTCATTTACTCGCTGGAAAGTTTCGGGTTGGAGTAATATATATGTGAGATGCAGGTTTTTATATTTACTTCATAGTAGTTTACACATGAATGGTGTACTTATGGTCAATATATTTTTAAATTTAGCTTAAAAAAATACATATTTAAATCTACTGATGTATTTAACAAAAAAATACAAATAAATGATGCATTGAATAATATATTAACTATTTATGTGAAAGAATATACATATGTAAGTACTATTGAAAATTTAGAAAATACACATTAAAAATTTGGTTCCAAGTGTAATTTGTAATTACGGTCATTTATCCACCAAGTTATCCTAGCATGTAAAGGCAACACTACTTCACTTCATAGATCACATTATTTATCTATCATTTAATCCATGAAAGTGAACACTTATAAATTTTATTAATAATTCCATCAACAAATAATTCATTCACCACAAGAAAGTAAGCAGCCACTTACATTAAAATACGCTTTGCTTCTACTCTTTCCCATTTACGTGTATAGATAATATTGTAAAAAAATATTCGAATTCTTGCATGTATTACATTCTACTTTAAATTTAGTACCCATTTGAAGTACAAATCAACAAAATAAATCCTGTTGTTAAATATTGAAACATTACAATTAGAAAGTTGTTGGTTCAAGTTCCACGAACATGTAATTTTATAATAGTTTTTTATTACTTTTTTTAACATATACATTGATTTGAAAATATCGATATATTTAATTAGTTTCTAAATTTTAACATATTGAACTATGTAATAGATCGAATATTTAAAAAAAATAATTTTTTTTTTTCAAGACTCGTGCCCTACAGTTCCCATGGTGATGGCTGAAACAGTGGCGGAACCCACGTACGCCGTCCTGCATTGACAATTTCGTATGTCGTAATATTGACAGTGACAATTCCATCCACCCACACTTGTCTCTGTTGATAAGAAAATACGAGAAGCATTCAGCCCTAACCTAACCCTTTTGGTCCCCATATTCCGACCATCTGCTCCTTATTTTTACTTCTAATGATAACATAAATACCTGAAAATCATCACAATTATTTCTCCCCTTCATGTATAATTGGAGGGATACTTCCATTGTTCTCTATCGAAATTTGATGTAATTACATATAAATTTCTTATAGCTTGAAAAATTATATATAATACATTTAACGTTTGTTTCTGTCTAACGAATAGATCCATTCCGTGAGTAAAATTCACGAAATTTGTTGATATAAATAAAAAAATTGAATAAAAATTTGTATTTACCTCTGATTGACTAACATAGACTATCATATGATCTATTCCATAAAGGATACTATATATAATTATCTAAATTATAAGAAATTTACATGTAATTACACCGAAAAAATTATATTTTACGTCCCATAACTTAGACCGTTTGCGATTTTGATCCCATTAATTTTTGACATAGCAATTTTGGTCCCGTAAGTCCACAAACGTTGCAATTTTACTCTCATTAACAAAATTCATTAAAATTTTAACGGAAGGACCACGTGCATGACACGTGCTCCGTTAAGTCCATAAGTCACACCTAATGAAACGTTGCAATTTTAGTCCCATAAGTCCACAACGTTGTAATTTTAGTCCCATGCACGTGTTCCTTCAGTTAAAATTTTAACGGATTTCGTCAATGGGACTAAAATTGCAACGTTTATATGGGACTGAAATTGCTACGTAAAAAATTAATGGGACCAAAATCACAAACGATGTAAATTATGGGACGTAAGTGGAATTATCCCATTATTGGGGGATAAATATAGCAGAAGTCTTATTATTGGATAAATTGTAAAGCGTTCCGTTAGTTTCTCAAGAATTATAAGTAAATTAATTTGATAAATTTGTTGAGGTCGAGAGTAATTATGAGTGTACGCTTCATCATTATATATATATCTATACTATATATAATTGAAAAGGGGTGAATTGGTGTCTCAATTATTTTGGCAGGTCAATTTTAATATTTAACTTAATTTATTAATTTATTTATTAACTTTCCATCCATCCACTCTTCAAAACCCCCACCCCACTATCTCCAACTATAAAACTACCTATGTGAATAATTATTTAGTGTTAGCTATTTTTGTTTTTCTTTCTCTCACTTCAAAATTTTCTCTTTCAAAATTATATATTTTTATCTCAGTCATTTTTATATTATTGCTTTGTCTTAACATTTATTTGATCTCTCGAATACATTTCAATATTATATTTATTTTGTTTTATTTATAAAAAAAACTAATTAAATATTTTTTACACACACAATGAGTGTGTCACATACCTCTAATATAAATTATTGTAAAATATTAATGTGTTTGACTCGTTTCGACATCTGCCGATGCTAAAAGCAACGGAATAATAATCACATTTAAATGCAATGATATAATTAAGTTAATATACACACCTTTAATTTAATTGGTGCTGGACAATTGTAACTATGGTAGGAGTATCCTAGAATTCAACTAACTTTAATTAAATGGTAGGGCCTCACTTGGATATTAATTACACTGATTAATATTTTTTTTAGTCCATATCAAATTTGATAGAACTTATTAATTAATTATACAATAAATGTGATACACTAACTTGTTGATTGGTCACATTCTCTAAATTATACCCCATTAATCACATGACAAGTGTATTATATCGAATTGAATTTCCTATTACAGTTCATAATCTATTCCATTTTACATATTTATACACGCCACGTGAATAAAATCTTCTCTTAAATAAAATTGATGTCGCGCGTAATCTTTATATATGTGGCGTGTACATGTAAAATGGAATATATAATATGTAACAGAAAATTGCAATGTATAGAAAATTCAATCTGTTATTATACTAACTGTGTAATTAATTCAAGTATGACCAAACCCAACTTGAGCTAAAATTTCCCCTAATTAATATAGATTGTATTTGAAACTCCCTCACTACCCCCTCCTTAATTTACAAGAATAAAAAAAAAAAAAAAACCACAAACCTTGTAATTCCCACATTAACTCAAATTAAAGCTTAAAGCTAAGGGTAAATTACATCGACATCCTCTGAGTTGGGGTTCAATTATACAAACACCCATTGTTTTTTGTGAAATTATAATTACACTCCCTAAAGGTGTTAGTGTAATATTTTTCAGGGGTATTAGTGTAAATTTGTCTTAGAATATGGAGTGTAGTTGTAATACAATTACAACCTCAGAAGTGTAGCTGTAATTTTAACAGAAATATGAAATATTTATGTATTTTGATCTAAACCCAAAGGATAATCACTGTAATTTACCTAAAACTAAAGTACAAAATGAACACTCATCTACCAATAAAGTACATGAACATCATTTGATATTTAAAGTGCAAAGTGCAAAGAAATTGTTTGTAAGATGAGTAGCACTCTTAAAAAACATGCATGAAATCTCATCAATGATGATGATGTTACAGCAGGTGAGAAACACAGTACTACTACCTCTTATTATTATTATTATTATTATTATTATTATTATTTATTATCGTTTTTTACGACGTAGAATTAACATGATTAATTTGACAAAAACAATGTATTTATATACGTATCCAAAAACAATACATACATATATATAATAATATTAGCAGCTCTTCACCATGGTTTTATTGCATAAACCCCAATTATCATCGCCACCACTGGCAACCCTTTCCTCCGCCCACTGCTCCGCCAGTATCCGCTCGAGCTCGCTTGGCCGGCACGGAACCGTCAGGGCTCCGTCGTGATCGAAGCCATACTCTTCCGCCGCCTGCTCCAATAGCCTCAAGAAGGAGGGGTGCGTTAAGAAACTCAAGGGCACGACGAATCTTTTGAGCTCGTCGTCGTCCACCGCGATGACGGCAAAATGCCCCTCCTTCACGTCCTCCGGCACGGCTATTTCTTCGAGTTCGTCCAAGTCCGTCCGGCAGGATTTCTTGCCTAGAAGTAGACTCCGTTGAAGCCTCTCCACCGCTACTTTGAGCTTCACAATGCCACCATTCTTCTTCATCTTCCTCCCAATTGTTTTGGTTTTCGCCATGAAAAGGAATGAAGAGTCGTGTTTGGTTTGGGCATTAGGTAATGGTTTTGATGTGCATGTTACTCCTCATATATATACAGCGACGACTGTTTGTTTTAACTAGAAAGAATTACGACTTAGCTTTTTGCTGAAAAACGTGTGTACGAGTCATGTTTTATAGTGTCACATTTAACCCGAAAGATAAAAGCATATAAAAAAGTGGTTTGATATTCTTTTGGTATTTATATATAAATAACTACAACTTCATTTATAGGTTTCAAATATCGTCAGCATCATTATAATAAAAAATAATATTAATGACAAAATATCATGAATTAGAATTGTCATTAAAAGTATTTGTTAAGTAACACTAGTTTGATCAACTACTGACGAGAATTACACACATAGTTGTCACTATAAATAATTATTAATATATCTATAATAACAATTTAGTAGCATAAATAATTATTGTTGCAACTAGACTGCAATTATATATGTGTTATTAATTATTTTTAGTGATAAATAATTATCTGCACAATTTTTTGTTACTCTCTTTCCTGACAATCTTTACAAAATAATTGTTATTTTTAAGATTATGAAACTCATTATTATGATAGAATTAAAATTCTTATATATCACCGATACAAAACAATTAGCTAGTAGCAATATTAAGCAGCCACTTTGAATTTTTATTTTATTTTTTATTTTTTGTGCTAATATTCTCTATAAGACCAAATATTAATCCACAACTTTTTACCTCAGATTAAGGACAAATTGGCGCTTATATATATATATATAAGTAAATAAAAGAGTAGTTATTTTTATCCAAATACTACTATATATTATAACTTTTTTTTTCTAGTTCTCATTAATTTTTAATATATATATATATATATATATATGTCCAACGTCCTTTTGCTTAATTCTATTTTAAATTTCAAGTAGATATTTTTGCAAACATGCGTCCTCAAATGTACGATGAAACCCTAAATCATATGCAACACAAAAGGTAATTACAAAACATATATTTCACACAATTTTTATTTTCTTCCTAAATTAAATGATGATTTGAAGTGATGGATGGGATGGGACTTAGGGGTATTGGTGTAAATATGGGAGACCAATGCATGTGAGTCATGTTTGATGCATCCATGAAATGTCACTATTAACTATAATTGTCATATTTAGGCAACCCCATATGTTTTTTGAAAAATTTTAGTTCGGATCTAAATTGGTTAAATTTAAATTAATTATGTAGCAAGTGTAATGTATTGTCATGTTATTAGTGTACAGTTCAGAGAAAATGATCAATTACATGACAAGTATATCATACTTACTTTATAATTAATTTGATTCGACCAAACCTGATTCGGGCAAGAATTTTCCTTGTTTTCTACTACTCAAATAAGCTAATTAAAACAGCCTTTAATTATCAGATAATGTTTCATATGAACACACACACACACATATATATATATATATATATACACACCGCAAATGCTATTCATATATGTTTTGGCATTTCAATTCATTATTTTTGAACTTATGATCATTGACAAGTCACTTGTCTTTTACAGAGAATTTGGTTTAAAATATTATATGTAAGCATGTTTGAGTTATAAAATTAATTAGTCTTAGAAATAAGTTCTTAAAATATTTAGATAAAATATATTCCTTTTCACCCAATTTGACCAAAAAATTGTATGTGATCTGCACATAACCTAATTAAATTATAATTTTTAATTATATAAACCAATTTGTCTATCCAAGACCCAAAAATGCCAACCCCTAAAAATTACAGGACCAAAATTATAATTTAATACGTCTTTTTCTTTTTGACATGTACAATTTAATAAGTCAGAATCAAATATATGAAAGTAAATTTTCTTGTGAGGTATTAAAGTACAGCACGGATCGACATATAGTTTGTACGTACTAGCAACACCAAACAAAGAAATGGAGTTTGATGTTGATATTAGTATAGTACACACACACATATATATATATATATATATGAAACATGTAAAAATTTAAAAGGTAATTAAGAAGTAATTTCATTAATCTTTATATATATATATATATATATATATGTAATTCCCACCTCGAATACTCTAACACATAGTCATGACTACTTGTGTTGCATTTGGTCCTACGTACTGTGAAATTTAAAAGGAAAGGCGAGCAAGGCATGTGACCGTTAACTCGTCAATTTTGGAAAAAAGTCCTTTCATTTGTTTCATGCTATCAAATGATCTCATAATGCATTTTTCACCCAATTTCTTCATTGGCATTTATGAGTGACAATTCCCAACATTCTTCAATTTTGCAATAATGTTTATAATATATATAACATCATGTGAATTATATTTATATATATATAAAAAATTTATAAGATGTGAAGCTTTATTGAAGTTTATGTAATAATTAATTACATATATATTTCACTCATTTAAAATAAATATTTTTTCTAGCTATCTCTAACTTTTTACATTTATAATTCAGAAATATATATAGATATATATACTCATGTTGCTTGGATAAGATAAGAAAACAGAAATAGACATAAACATGTCCAACTTAATAATCAAATAGTGTTTGCATTAAATGTTTAACGGTGAGACTGAAATTGCACTTTTTTGTTGCGTAATGTAGTGAGTCTCATAATAATAATAATAATAATAATAATAATAATAATAATAATAATAATAATAATAATAATAGGACTAAAACAACAAAAGCCCCACTACATTTTTGGTACTGAAATTAAAAATTCAAAAGAAAATGGTCTCGCTATGTTGTGGCAATTAACACGCTTATTTTGGCAGAAATTCTGTTCAAACTTTTCATGCTTCTCTTACTCATTATTTACCCTACTTTTTTGGTCATTTATTGGTGTTTGAGACTTGAGAGGGGAAAACAGTTTCCAACATTTAATGACAAACACCATTAATAACATACACAATAAATAGAACTAAATACTCATGTATACTTATAATAATGTGGAAAAGTAGAATATTTATGTGCCTTTGTAATAATTTATGATTTTAATTATTATGTGATATTCATATTCATATATATAGTATATACTTATGTATGCGAAATACGTGAGAGTTATAGTTCTGTATACTTATACCTCAATGCATTGGGCTCATAATATACATGGGGGTTTAATGATATCAGCGGTTTGAGTATATATGTTCCTTATAAGCTAAGTTATCAGTTGCTCGACTACACATAATATTATCAGCATGTCTTAATCCAATATAGTCGTTCTTATCCAATTTTCTTGATCATTTAAAACAATCAATATCAGGCTTGTTGTTGATGATGATCGAATCACGAGCCAGTCGTCAACTAGAATACCCGCGCGACAAAGGTTTGTGTCTAAAAATTGTGACAAATGCTGCAAAAAAGTGTGAAAAAGGGTCCCATAATAATGCCTTTAGGCACATGAAATTGTTCTCCTTCAACAAGTCAATAAAGAGAGCCTCGCAACTAGATATGAAGACACGGCCCTTTGTATGAGCTGGAAACTGAAGTTGATGATGAACCAATAATTGCTAAATGCTAATGACAAATGTACATCAACAATCTGCAAGTTTTACGTTGGATTTCTGGGACAACCTTGTATTCTTCGGTTCTTGGCGGGGCGGGGGGATGCTGGCTAGTTTACACTCGAAATGTCAGTCCTTTTTGTTGAAATAACAAAAATGGAGGAAAGACAACCAACATAACAACCCTTTTTTAATGTGATCATAAGAGCCCTTCACTGCTACGAAACATTTTACTTGAGCCACAACTATTGCTCAAAAGGTAAGGTCTTAGCGACACGTCCATCAAAGTGCAAAATGGATAAAAACCACTCTCCACAATCAAATCATCAATCTACCACTACAAGCAAGTTCGCGTCTAAATTGATTCGTCTCTGCAACCGGTCTTATGGCTCCCTTCCACTTGCATTATATACAAGTTATTTCACTTAAACTATCACTTCAGCATTGACTTGAACTCCATGCCATCTCATCTTGGTGTGTATATGGGGACTCCTATATGTTGGTCCAGCGTATGGGTGGGTACTCTTGATTGGAAGTATCAAGTAGTCTGGTCAATCATGCTAATCACGTGTGTAGTCACGTGTGTTGTGTATGTATTTATGAAGTGAAAAACGAAATGTAACACTAATTTATAGTAAAAAATTCCTATTGTGTATTTCTACCGCAATAAATTCATTGTATTAAATTTCGAGAAGGATGTATCAGAATAGTAAAGGCAAAAGAAAATGAAAAGGAATAATCAATGCATCTTACCATCCTCAAAATACTTTGTTGTACCAAAAATACTATACATATAGAACCAGCTATTATTCTATGTCGTACATTTGATCGTGCTCCTATAAATGTCTGTTTTTTTCCTTACCGTTCTTTCACCTAATCAACCCCTAAAGTAGAGTCATTCCGACAAATGACTTAAATTGTTTCAGCGTCACATATGTACAGGACCACTACAATTGGTTTCCTGAACATGCCCCTTCTTGATCCTATATAGTCTAATTTGGGAGGTTCCATCGTTGTTCTTGCCAGATAGCACGTCCTGCCCCTATAGAAATTTAATGTTTCTGTCCAAATGATATTCCCATGATTATTTATCTAAATACATCTTCAATGCTATGTGAATTCGCTACAGAAAGAGAAGAAGATTAACGACTGATGGGGTGAAAATCGGGAAGCGTGTGATCAGAGCACAATTGCACAAACGACGTCGCGAGTCAAGAACTTGAGAGTTCTTCTGAAGAATTCATTTCTCAAAATAAGAATCAAGTGATTTTACATTGAATTTGATGGCCAATTTATAGCAAATGAGGAATAGTATAAAGACTATTTTACCCCCTCCAACCGCCTCTAATCTAACGGCTATCATCTAATCTTTAGGGGCGCCTTGATAATTTAGCTTCACCCCACTAACCACTAACTATAACCGCCTCCAATGGCATTTCGGTAAATCTTCATACATTCGAGGGTATGTTGGTAAAAGTGCATTCTATCTCCATCAAGACAGAAAAACTCAAACAAATAACAATTATGATATTCTCATTAAGTATATGTATTATGTGATATTATTCACCAATAATTTTCAATTGTTGCTAATATATGCATGGCAGTTGGAGGAATAACAACCTTAAGTAACCAGCAAGAAGAACTAAACCAATAACTTTAGGGGCCGGATGTAATCCACAATTGCAAATTAGTGTTGCAGAATACCAATTTGTTGCACAAAAGAATATCTGAAATGCTCCGACACTTGACCGTGGACGGCTAACTGAGTAACAAGACTCCCGTTATTACCAAGAAAAAAGGGGAACTTCGGACAAATACATATTATCAAGACATCTATATCGACTTTTCTTTTCCTCGCATCAGCTTCTTTATGCCAAACAAAATATCAGCGGCTATCGACAACTTCACCAAAGGAATTGACTAAACCACATGTCCTTTCCCTCTCTCCAAATGATGCCAAACATACTTCAGTTAATTTCTATCTTACCACTCGACAAATAGTTGTTTGTCAAGAGAAGTTGTCTTATGACAAACTTAAAAGTCATTTGTATATGTGGTGGTATACAACTATTGATTGCTTCTTATGCTTGTCAACTAGTTTTACTTTTTCACTTTTTAAAAGTTGTATAGGAATAAGGACATCTATTTCTTACTCAAGGAAAAATTACTACACAAATGGATCTACCTGAAGCAAAACGAGAACACATAATGATTGGTCCTATGTCGTTCATGGACGGTGTAAAATGCAGTGTTATGTCTGTATCACTGACTCCTTCAAGATCTAGTTAAATCAAGTATCTATTGCACAACGACAAAAGATCTATGACATGGTAATTCAATTTTTTCTCTAGTATAACTATAAAATATCATAACACAACTATATTTGAATCACCATAAATGTGAATGAAATGGCAATTCTTATTATTAGCTACAACTGTCCTGGAGAAATGCTGTCATTTTCTGAGACATGTTGAAGTCATTCATTTCTTAGTACATTCACTTCTCTTTTTTCATCTTTTTGCTTTCCGGGTAACTAGGTTTTTTTGTTCACCGTAATGCATATTAACCAAGTCACTGGTACTTCAAAAACTACTACTAATTCTGATTCTCAGCAGTATATACTATCATATATATAAGGACCAAAAGTCATTCTTAATTGATCCAACAACCAATAAATGACTTACTGCTACACAGTACCTCAAGTACCAGCTTGAAGTAGCTCCTGCGTTCCACCTTCCACATAATGCACCGTCCAAGTCATGTTGGATCGACTCGTTCACATGAGGCTCCAGCAATAACACCAATAACCTGTACTATGTCCAGCTAAACACTTAAGAATCTAAGAGGCGCATGCATTCACATTTATACGTGCCAAAATCTAATTAAATACATCGTACAATAGAACAAGTTGGCCACGTCAAAGTATTTCAGCATGTGAAATTTATGAGTGTATGAATCTTTCTACACTGAGTGGGAAACAGCCAACAAGTATAATATCAACAGCTTTGAAATGATTCCTCATTCAAAAAAGAGTCCTGCAAATATCTAAAATAATTCATAAAGCAGTGATACACCTGAAACCAGAAGCGTACTACATAAAGTTGTTTGGGATATCTGAAAGAACAAGAATTTAGCAACAGGCAGACATCTGAAATTGAACATATAAACAAATTCACAAGATCCAAGTCATAAAATATTAAGGGACATGCCACAATCTAATTAAATACATCTTACGATGGAACATGTTGGCCACGTCGAAGTATTTCAACATGTGAAATATGTTAGCATATGAATCTTTCTACACTTGAGTAGGTAACAAGTATAATATCAACAGTGTTGAAATGATTCCTCATTCAACTAAGAGTCCTGGAAATATCTAAGAATTCATAAACCAGTGATACACCTGAAACCAGAAGCGAAACCACATAAAGTTGAATTGGGATGTCTGAAAGAGCAAGAATTTCGCAACATGCAGACATCTGAAATTGAACATATAAACAATGATATTCACAAGATCTAAGTCATAAAATGTTAAGGGAATACATTTTCCGCTTCTGCATTTCTCTACACTTAGCAAAATCCTCCTATCTTTTCACTAGGCTATTCTGGAAATGGATCCCTGAAGTAATATAACATGAAACTGGGTCAAAATTGAGGTGTTACAAAACCCAGGTACTTAGATGAGCACCTTTCTTTCGTATGACTATGGTACAAGTTATGTCAGTAATATTTACAAAACGTATGTCATTTGAGCAACACGTAGACAAATGAAATTTTCAAAAAGACTAGGGCCTTGCAACTTGAACTAGTTAAAGCACACTTCTGTAGCATTATAAACAGAGAAGACTGTAGAAAACAAGAGGTATGAAGGCATTATCAAGCTGTGCTGTGTAAGCTTCCAACAGACCACTGATTGTCACTGCTACAATCAAAGAAAACCAGTGCTGCAAAACACAAAATTGGAAACACGAAATTTAGAATAACATATAAATGAAGAATTGTATTCTCTACACTCATAAACACCAACACATGCACAGGATAGAGGAGCGAGTTGTGAGTGCAGGCACAAAAGCACCCACCGACACACACAAGGCACACACACAAAAACAAGGGGAAGAGAGAGAGAGAGAGAGACCAAGGTGAAAATGTATCCAGTTGCAGCTAGAAGTGGAAGTAGAATAAAGCATGCAGCAAGAACAGAGGTAATGCCTGCGGCAGTGCCTTCAACTGTTTTCTCTGTGGAGAGGAAAGGCAGACCGTTAGGAAAAGAAACTGATAAGTTTAACAAAAGAAAAATCCAAGAGAGGAGTAAAAGCAAGTACTGCCAGTTTTACTCCAGCGTAGGACTCCATACTTGTGGCCAACCATTGATGCCTAATATAAACACAATGAAATATTATTATTACATGCGACAGATGGGAAAATGGTAGCAGCTCTATCAGCATCAATAAAGAACAAAACACAGAAGTGAGAGTGATGATGTAAAAAGGGTACTCAGGGCTCCAGCAGTAAACACTCATAAAATAGACTATCATCAAGCATAAGAAAGGATATCATGAGAACTTGGCATAAGCATGCACGTCCTACAAAGCTTTTTTTTTTCTTTTTTTTTTTAATGACTGAAAGAACACACTGCAGACAAAATTGCTACATGAATACTATAAGTTAGCCTTATGCCAGCTCTTCAGAAGCCATCTGGGCATACTTTCAACAGAAAGATCCTAACAACTCCAAAAAAATTATGGAAGTTCCAGAGTTGAGATGCTAAGTCACTGCAAGAGGTCCATAGAACTTATCAACGACGGCACAATGCCATATATGGCATGCTTGAAGAGGCAGCCCTGGAAAAGAATTCTACTCCAAGGCTGCTTGATACTTTCTAAATTAATAAGTGTTATTTTCCAATCAAATTGAAGCTCTCAGTTTCTCCACCGAAGCTCTAAGAGTGTGAAAATTATTGAATGCATATTTTATATGCACATCAATTACAAGAATATATTCCAATGATGCAAATGAAACCACTTGTAGAAAGTTTTACTATAAGTGTCTTCAGCTATAATAATTTACGCTTTCTGTTCACCTTCAAGTTTATCTTGTAGTCCCTCAGAACCAAGTGCAGAAAATCAAGCCAAGTTATTTTAAAACATTCATGTTTTATCACGAATCAGTCATCATGCACTAGACCTCTATCAGCACATTTCTTGGACTGGATTTGGCATGACACAAAGAGTTCGATATGAAAACAAGGCATATAGAAGCTGCATGACAGAATAACTTGTCAAGTCAGAAATTATTCACATCTATACTATGATGTGTTTTCGTTAGGGATAGCTAGGCTCTGTTTTTCTTAAACTAGACTTGAAACTCAAATCAGCCAAGTACATGAAACCCAAATCAGTCAAGTACATGAAACCCATTAACATAGTCACATATATTTAGAAATAATATATATACATGCCCTCTGACAAACACCCATCTAAGGTACTGACAGAACTTCCTACTGAAAAGCTTGGTTCATGAAAGGGCAATCATACAGCAATTACAAATACGTACTTGTCTTCAAACAAGAATGTCAGATTTCTCACTCAGAACAGTGTTAACTATCATGCATGCAAGCCATTTTATAGGGATTAAATATCAGATCTAGACCAAAGTCACTATGGCTAGGTGAAACTAATGAAAACAGAAGATTAAATGATCTAAAGTTGTTGTATGGTCATGGAAGTTTACGTTTACGTTTTCTGAGGTATCAGTAGTGCCTTTACAAAAATGAATAGTTTCATACAAAGATAGTAGCTGAATATAATTGTAACTGGAATGAAGTTGCGTCCCATACATCACATGGTCAAGACCATAGAATTTTATATAGGTCGACATCCAAATTTGCTAACTTGACGAGTCGAAACTTTCAACTCTTATTGAGATCAAGAACAACAGTGCCAATAATCAGACAGCTCGAATAGAAGCACACAAATTTACCATTGTATCTCCAATACCAAGACTCAGAATTCCAGCGAAAGGGGCAAGTGGTCTATCAGTAAAACCAGAAGATAGCCAGATTGGAACAGCGCATCCCAATAACAGTGAAAAATGGCTGAACAATGAACAAAAGGAGGAACCAATTATAACAATTTATAACCACCACAAAGGTGTACTTATACCATGTTATTGGGGCAGAAACACACACCTGACAATCAGAAGATCAGAGTCACGATGATCAGTAAAAGCATTCATGAATTGGTGGACTAGATGGCCTAATGGCCAAATTTTCCAAATCTACCCAGCAAAAAAACACAGTTGTTTAAGTTAGCAAGACGATGCAATAAACACGGTACTAACCATGAAACACAAAACAAAAAAGAACAGTCAATGCAAAGAAGCAACAGGAGCAAGATCTTCAGAACACCATGTACAATGTTCTTTTCCTCCTTTTTTTTTCACCACAATCATCTCCCTAGAAGAAAGAAAAAATTGACAGAAGTTCCTGAATATTACATACAACTGATTCAACCAAACTGCCTACAGTCAAATTATGAAGTAACAGTTTTACGCTTGCTAGGGGGAGGTGGAAGCTAAATGAACTTCAGACCATTATAGGCAAACTAAAGAGATATCTGTAGTACTCCCAAAATGCTTTTCTCTATTTTCTTAACCGAATTCTATCCCATAATTTTCACGACCATATGATCTCTGTGCATAAGCAGTTGTTTTTTGGATAATAGCTCACTAGAATAACCACATTCAAAATAAAAATGAAGGTCTATTTTTCTACAAATTTATGTTTATTGCTTCGATTTGCTCTCAAATAAGAAGGAACCTCGAAAACCAAATATTTGTAGTGTTGCTTCCCCATTCAGACAAGTGAAAAGAGTCGAATTACTTTCTTCTAGCATCAGCATGCTTCTCTCAGACTAACCAAATGCATCCTGCTCAGAAAGAATCTTCATAGGCATGGTAATTCATACTTTTCCACTTACAAAATGTAGTCTACTGAAATATTGAAACAAATTGGTTTCTTCAGATGCAGTTGTGTTATAAGACAATTGCTGAAGAAGCAGAAGTATGACAATTGAGTTCCCCATCAGTAGATATTTCAGTAGACGTCCAGAAATTTAAACAAATGATCCTAGAAATTCGCAGATTGATGATGTAGGAAGATATGTGTTAAAAAAGGAACAAAATAACTTCAGTTAAATGATTGTCGCAAAGCAGGTTCATTGACCAGGACATACTCGTATAATTTCCAACAAGAGGAAAACCGCCAAAGCTGCACCAAAAGCCAGATCAAGAAACCTTGGCTGAGAATGAATATAAAATTATTAGCACCATTCTGGAAAAGACAAATGAAATTGCAGAGAAACAACCATACACCTGCAACCTCAATGTACCTGAAATATAAGGGCGGGAACAAAAATTGAAACGGCCATCAGATGATAGTATTTTCGTAGAAGTATCCTCTCAGTCTTGCTATTCTTTGATATGCTATAGAACTTTCTGACTGAAAAATATATCACCACCAGCCAATAGGCGCACAGCGTGAGACTCTTAAATGGTTCCGAGAAAACAAAATGAAATACCCTGACAATGAAAATACGGAGACAGCAATGTTATATTCACAGCCATCACAGCAGGAAAAAAACGAGGACAAGTAGCTGACATCTAATAAGGGAAAATAGTATCTAGTCAATAATTAAATTGGTAGCATTTCTCAAAACAGAACAAATAAGTGCAAGAAAGAGTAAAACTGCAACCTGAAACTTCAGTATAAACAATAGGGTGAATTACAACCATCTTGCCTGAGGTTTGGCATAATTACAAATACCCCCTCGTTGTTTGAAAAATTACAAATACCCCCCCTAAGGTTTGTAACTTTTAACCAAAGGTCTGAAATTGACCATTTTGCCCTTGAACTTTTTATTAAAATTGTAGAAAAATCAACCAAGACAAATCGCATTATTGCTCCTCCACGTAAAAAAACTTAAGAAACATCTCCCTGCGCATTGTAGTCCAAAAAAATTTTAAGAACTAAATAAAAAATAATTTAGTGCATAAGGGCATTTTGGTCAGTTTACCCATAAAAATGGAAACTAGGTTATTTGTTAGACGGTTACAAACCTCAGGGGGGTATTTGTAATTTTTCAAACAACGAAACGGTATTTGTAATTATGTCAAACCTCAGTGGAGATAGCTGTAATGCCTTCCAAACAACACAACTTCCTCAAACGCGTTCAGCTTTCACATAAAAGAACACGGCAAAACCAATGCAGCTAGAAAAAGAAGAAATTGGAAGTAATTATACCATAACAAAGGATGCATGTGAAAAGAATGCACAAGTTGCATCCATGATGGAACCACCACAGCCAACATGAACATGAGCGAAGCATAGAAAACTAAGGATCTTCTCATCTCGTAGTTTCCCAAATCTCCACTGCTACTCAAGCTTGCAAACGATTCCCATAATTGGATAACATATTTATAGAATATAGGAAAAATGAGGAGGCCAATAATCACTCCCTGCATGGTATAGGCAAAAGAATTACTGATAATATTCAGGAAAAATTATAAATTCCTCCCACCCAACTCCGGAGGGGCCAGAAAACAGCATCACAGTTGCTATTGAAAGCTTGTGTAAGTTACCTGAATAATGGTGTCTATTTCACTTCTCTTAATCCCATACAGCATTAGAAGTGCCATAGATGAGGCCACAAAACTAGGGATCTGTTTAGTAACAGGATAGCTTGAGATAAAAAGAAATCATAACTATTGCTGCGAGATACTTTGGAGAAAAGAGGCCAGTGAAACTAACTCTTGCAGCAGTATATGCCAGCATGTCCCCAAAATAAATAACAAGACCAGTAGTAACTAGAAGCGATTCCCCTGCCAAGAGAAAGATATAAAATGTCTGAGGGGTGAAAACAGAAAAATAATAAGAGCACTCACTACATCAAAGGATTAAATCATAAAGGGTTTAAGACCTAAACAGAATCCCTTGCCATTGTTCTTTCTTAGTCCTTATTCTCACAACTCCATTCCAACAAGTAAAATAGCAACACAGCTTACCCATGGAAGCACATGAGGGAAAGGTGCGCATAATTCTCTGAATTAATTTTACTGCTGCGAATCCGTGAAAGAGCACCCACAATGACATCAAGGCTACAGGCCAACCTGCAAGAGCAGAAAATTTGAAGAAAAAAGAAAAGGAAAAAGTGAGGCATGAACATATATTGTGATTGACTAACAAAAGGAACACACATTATTGTGAAACAATCTGTGTGCATGAAATTCAAAATTGTGACGTCCAAAAAAGTTGCACAAATTTCACATATTCCAAATATTTCAGTCAATATAAAACAAGCATGAAAATGGACAAAGATCTTTTACCAGCATATAATTTCCACGACAATGATACAAGGCCAAGTTCTACGAGCAAGGTTAGACAAATCCACCTAAATTTCGCATCCAAGTTGGAAAGAGAACTGATAGAATAAGAGCTCTTTCCCTGACGTCGACAAATGATGCAAAGGAAAACTAGCACCGTGAAGCAAATGGCTGATGCAGCCCAGAACTGCAACTTCAGGTATTCGATCTCTGTAGAAGACAAAAAACAAATGCAGAGTCAATTAGATTGACATGGACAATAATATACCAATCCCTCGGGGGAAGTAGAAAAACAGGAGAGAAGAGAGAAGAGAGAGAGAGAACAGCTGAAGAAATAAAAAATGTATCTCGTTGAAAAGGACGCATGGAGGTAATAATCAGCATAAGCGAAAAGCTGCCTCTATGCAGCTGATATGAAAGTTAAAGATATGTATAAGAAAAACAGCAATGGACAAGGCTGCTTTGGTATCTAATGAAATAATGCAGCAGTAGTTACTAGCCAAAATGTGAATGTAAGACAACCTGGCCAGCCAGGAATTCTACTATTGGGTATAGGAGCTAATTTCCTTGTAAAGGTAGATAGTTTTCCTTTTTATGGATTTTCTTTGGCGAAAAAAGTAAACTGACATTTCAGATCCCCTGAGTGTAGGCACAACCAAAATATAGATTATATCTGCAGAGTGAGCTATTTGGTAAATCATACAGTTTAGACACTCGTATACATAAAAATGAAGATGCTCAAATACATCTGAAAATGGTAACATCTTTTTCATGAAGTTTGTTTCCCTATAGATTACCAAAGATCATCTCAAAATATAATGAGAAAAGAAGGATCACAAGCCGACATTCTTGTCTCATACACACAGATACAGAGAACAGCAAAAGTTTTTCCAGGGGTTCCATTTACGAACATAATTTAACTAAAAAAACAAGTCTGATATAATTTATCTTAATTATCCAATAGCCTATGCATTTGGGTACCCTCCATGCCTCAGAATACATGCCTCTCATTGCAATTCAGGAGATGCAGAGTCAAAGTTAAACTAAATGCAAACATTTCAAGTTCAAGATAGTACACATGCCTTCAATTCCAACTTCCTGTAATGAAAATGCTCGCAGACTCTGCATCAACCTTGAAACCATGAGGCCGGGCAGTGTCACTGCACCCAGCAGAATTCCAGATGAAGCTCCAGGCCTATCATCAAACAATTTAGGAATCAAAATTTTCAAATAAAACCAATGTAGCAACATAAAAGAAAAAGATGTTATACGATGCAATGCAATTCAAAATTTTTAATTATAACAATATTAATAAAGTTCAATCGAACCTAGAAAGAAAGTGCAGGCTAATTCCAAATTACTACGAGAACCCAGCAACTTACAACAAAAAATCCAATGAACCCTTCCGGTAACAGTTGAATTTTTTTTTTCACCCAAAAAAAAAAAAAGGATCACCAGAACCACCAGCTAAACAGTAAAACTCAAGCAAAGAAGTAAACCAGTTGTAACCAAACAAACAAAGAAACCATATCCCAATTGAACCCGAAATTGCCCTGAAAGAAATCACATGAACTAAATCAACCTGGTCCTGAAATATTGGGCAAGGGGATTGGAGTCATCTTCGGCGGAGATCTCAACGCACAGAGCAAAAAGAGAGAGGAGAGAGAGGGAACAGGCTTCGGGGAGGAGTGATAGAGGGGTAGAGCAGAGAATTCGAATGATATAGAGCAACACCACCGCTCTCTCGCCATTCAACTGCTGCAACAGAGAAACAGCCATGGGCCTTTATCGGAGTTCCTGTTTCCTCGTTTTCCAATTGAGATCTCTCCGATCACCCGTCCATGGATTCCAAGCGAGAATTTGAGGAGAAGTATGCGCTTGAGGGGTTTTGGGCCGAGGGGTATGGGTGGGGGTTTGGCGCGGGCAGACGCGGTCTTTCATACGAGGTCCGTTGAAATCTGCGTAGAATTGTGTGCAAAGACATTGAAAAGATGGTGACAGACAGGGGCAGACCTGGTAATAATAGCATAGGTGATGACGACCGTTTTCTCTTTTTTTTCTTTTCTTCTTCTTTTTTTTTTTCTGAATAATGAAGAACATTTTATATAAATATTTTTACATCATTTTTTGACCAAATCATACTTTATAGCATGTCAAATAATTATGCACATATTTCTAACAAAATCTTCAGCTGATTGAATATGATATAATACTTCTGATATTGATTGGATATGACTAAAAAACATATTATAAAGTATGCCCGATAAATTTAATAAGAAATGTTTAATACATATAATAAACATTTTATACATTGGTAACATATTAATTATGTAAAGCGTAGAAGTGCCTAATTTAGCTTTGTAGTCGGGGTAACCTATTCTAATAGAATGGGCAAATTGGGTTAGGTTTGTTAACTTTTTCGCAAGTCAAATGTTAACTTTTTTTTATCCAATCAGGTAAAATCACTATCGCACCTTATATTTAAATAAAGCTCAATAAAAATTTAAATATCAGATAAATTTATCCGTGAGTAGAAGTTGGAAGGGAAACTGCAAAGCAAAAAAAAAACGTTTGTTTCGTGGTCGTCATCTGAATTTAAAATTTAGGACACTTCACCTTAACGCACAAACTACATTACTTGCACATTTTTTTGTGCTTACTGTTAAGGAGTGACATGATTTTTGCATGAATCTTCAAGGTTTCCCAATTTGAATTGTCATATAATGTAATTTCGAAATAAATTAATTTTTAGATTATAAAATATTACATTTGCACATTCAATTATTATCTACTTACATGAGTAGCAATTTAAATTGAATACAAACACAAGTATTAAAATTATAAACAAATCATGGCATGTTAGTAATAATTTAAATTGACTATAAATTGTTCAATCGTACATGATAATGTCTGTATTTATTCTATAACAACACTATAATATTCTGATCTAACGATTCATATCACTGCTAGTTACTACCTATGTTGGGGCCGGCTCGCAATAAATCGGGCCGGATAGAGTCATCCAGGCAGCGAGGGCCGAATGCTTGTCCTGTTTCATGGATTCTCACAATTCAGGCATTGCTGATAAGACACAGAGACATGTCTTGAAAAAAAATTCCAATCTTTATTGACTTAGATAATCAACCTAAGTGCATTGAACAAAACCAGAAAGAAGATGAACTAAACCATCATAAGTTTCTTACAACTCTGTCGTTTATCTCGGATTGTTTGTATTTTGGTTACAACGGAACAAACAACGAAGAGATAAGGTCTTTCTAACACGAAACTGTAGCAAAATGAAAACAAGAACGCGATAGCCGACTGCCATGAGAAACAGTATGAGTAAATTTCCCCACTTGGAGTTAACGTCAGCTGATATGTCGTACGCGCTTTGAAGGGCTTGGTAGCCGGAGAGAGACCTTACCTGCCCAACAGCAAAGGACGTTCCAATGTACTCATTCTCCAAAAGCCCCTGAAGCAAAACGAAGCATGTTCAGACATCAGAATAGTAGATACTAGACAACATTAACTAAGCAGTTCTTGTAATCCTTGCATACAGAACAACCGAGTATTTCTCAGAAAAGTGAAACGTTAAGATATCAAACAATATGGATTCTATATCAACATAATGTAAATCCCACTACTTGGTGTAATTCACTCAGTTCCGTTTCCGTAGCAAACAGTGTGGAGCATTCTGTGTTTTCAGAAAGAGATATGCCTTAACATTGTGCTTGTGATAGTGGATTTGAAGCTTTAAAATCGAACTTGCATTAGATTTAGCGATGATTGCACCAATACTCGTTGCAGTATTATATTCAACAAGAACATTTGGTTTTACAGCCGGACTTCTAGATTCAATCACAGTAAAAGTGCATGAGCATGTGCGGATTGTAATATAGAACCAACTTGCCTGAATAGAATAAGTATGGAAAGCAATGTACGACACAGGATACATCCACACTGGCCTTGGCAAAGCGCTTCGAATCCTAAAATACCCAGCTGAAAGCATCATCACCATCTGAAAGATAACATCAGTGTTAATTAGATCGAAGGTACATAATAAGGATAGAGAAACGCCGAAAACAGGGGGAAATTCTGTGTAAAATAATTCAAATGAAGCATAATGCAGCTGGAGAAAGCTTGTAGAAGCACATGAAACTCATGCTTTCTACTAGCAGCAGGTATATCCAGCTCGACAAGTAGGACGGAACTTACATGTATAGTCACCAAAACTATGATACTCCAGAAGATATTTTGGCAAATGGTAGCAACAAGCAGCACTAGCCCTTCGTTAACGAGAAGGCACATAAAGAAATTCAAAGTGAAGTACATCAACAGGCTGAATTCGTCACGTAGCCCGATGAGGAAATAGAAGACCAAACTTGATGAGACTGAGAGGAGAAACAAGAATGGAATGCTGGAGAGAAGTTGCCCGATTAAGAAGACGAATGTCCCAGAATGCTGGTTTGCTTCTTCACAGGCGTATATCTGCATATAGAAGATTAACGAACATAGATAGATTGTATAAGAAGTCTGCAAATGAAAGGTTACCAAAACAAAATATGGAGATCTCCCATTACCTTGGTTTCTTTGAGCTGCGCAGGGGCACCAGCTATACTAAGAAGCGAAGTAAATGATACGAACACAAATACAGCTGCAACTCTTGTCTGCAATTTAGAGAAAAGAAAAAAAGAAATTGGTTGTTATTATGCAGTCATACAGCACCACTTACGATTAGGATGGAGGACCAACAGAGACGATTTGAGCAATGATATAACTTACCCCAACGGATGACAGAGAATGCCCCAAACCAGAGAACACAGTACCGATACATATCGCCAGGAACATGTAAAGAATTAACCGAAGCCAATAGTACTTCCACTCCCTTGACATGATCAGCAATGATCTCCACGTCAATACTGCAATTTTGCCGACAAAGTTTGCCTTGCCTTTGCTTTTGAGAGTTGGGCCTTCCTGTAGCCATAATGAAATGCCAATTATGAACACAAGCAATTTGGATGAAGGGGGGCGTTAGTTGTTTGCTCCATAGGATCCGCTAGATGAATGTCAGCTAAGAGTGTCAAGAATTACGAAAAACTTTGCCAGAGTGAGAATATAGGTATTGATGGAACAGAAAGAGCCCTCTATCATAGAGGGGCATACGTGAACTGGGAAATTATATCATTTTCAGCAGCATGGTCGATTAGAGGTAGAAAGGTCCTTAGTACCTGCAATTTGTGGTGACTGTTGAACGGGGAAATAAGACAGAAGAAAATCATATTAATTTGTAAATAAACTTCTTCTTAGAGGTAACAGAGAACGAAAATATAGAAAACTTGTAACCATGATGCAGAAAAAGAAACATTCAAGTTCAAGATGAGCTGCAGAAACCAAGAATTTTAACAATAATAATGACCCACCTTGTCGATAAGTTTCAAAATCATATTCTCAACAGCAGCAGCATCTGCAGATGATTTATATGTTGCTTCAAGAGTGCGTATTGCTACAGCAGTGTCCATATTGACTGATGAAAGTTCTCCATGGTCGTCCTGTTATGATTATCGGCTAATGGTTACAGAAAACAACCATAGTATGAAATTGTAAAAACAATCATATATGATCTTTAAATCACCAAAGTACAATGCAGAAAAATTACAGTAGCAAGGCATCTGCTAACATCAGCCTTAATTTGCCATATACATGAATGAGTACACAATTCCATCAATAGTTTAGCCAGCTATATGGTGGGGTATCTCGTGCAAGAAATAGGAGATACCTGCCAGTTTTTGCACATTGCAATGATCCTATCGAAATCTGTGTTTATTGCTCTCAGAAAGTGATCGGAAGGGCTTTGCATGATAGGGCAAGGAAATCCAGCATTCGAGAAATGCTACAGAAAACAAGAGAAAGAGAACGAAAAAGAATTAAGTATTTCACAATTCAAAGCTGAAAGAAAAATCAATAACTTTGTGTGCGAAGGTAATCCAATACTACTCTATTAGGAAAATTAAAGGGAAATTTAGTAAAATAACTTCATGTTTAGGAGATTCATATCATCTGAGATATTACCTGCAAACAAGCAAGCGTTTCCCCGAAGAATAATGTGTTTCCATTCGAAAGAAGACAAATTCTATCAAAAAGGCCAAACACTTCTGTGCTGCTCTGATAAATGGTGAAGATAAGAGTGCACCCCGTGTTTGCTAGCTTCTTCATGGTAACCATCATAAGGAGTGCAGATACACTGAACATGGATATAAATTAGTAGTTGATTAGAATGGGTGGAGAAATAGAAGAAAAGGGAATCAGTCTCATTTGTAATGTTGGATCAATTGACATAAAACACATTACATTTTATAATGATGCTTACTTGACAATGCAAGATTGGATTGTCAACCTATTTTAGTGAAAGCAGCTATGAGATGGATCAAATGCACAAATATTAATCACAATAGACATCTTCACAAATTTTAACAATCAACTGTATGGAAGAATCATTTGTTAAAACAACTTCTAGGCCTTTCTGTTAGCACATTGAGAGAAGTGTAACTTTGTTCGTTCTCTAGGAACCAGGTTTATAACAAACTTCATGTCGGACTTGGTACTAAGATGAATATTGGTTGCAATTAATTTATTTTTTCAAGGGTGCTGATATAAGATTCAGTTAGTTCACACATTACCGGAGCAAATAATCAGCGGGCTCTGTCTGTTTTAATCATCAAGAGAGATGCAGCATTGCCAAATTTCATGAATAAGGTACATGCAGACATAACAACTTGAAATTTTATCAAGGTAAGCAGAAAAGGGTAGATAATCCAATTAAAGGAAGAACATTTTCTTCATTTTAGATAGTTAAAGACATAGCAAAGTTATCAAGAAGGAATGAACAACTACAAGTACGTATTTTCTCTTTTTGTTTGTTGTAACTGGGATTATAGCACAAGGCTCATAGTGACACACATTGCAAGTTCCCAGAGATTACAATAGCTTCAAAATTACAAATTGAACAAACCTGTCAAGATGATAAAGCGGCTCATCGATAAACAAGATATGGGGTCTCATAACAAGCTCCCTGGCAATTGCGACCCGTCTTCTCTCACCACTAGGAAGACCCTTCATATAGCAGTGGCCACCTATAAGCTTATTTGCATAATCCCCCAATGACATAGCAACAATGGCATCCTCCACTGCACTCCTCTTCTTGGAAAGGAAGCCCGGAAGCTGAAGCAATGCTGAGTAGTAAAGGTACTCGCGCACAGTCAAGGATCCAATAAGCATGGTTTCTCTTTCAACAAATCCCTAATGCAAGGTACAAAATACTCGATCAAACCTTCAAAAATTTAGACAAACATAAAATAAAGAAGAAAGAGTTATGTACGATTTTCTACCCTTATCAATGTCAAATCATCCAGCAATTTGTGGTAGACCATCAATTCACACATTAAATTTTATAATCTTGACTTGCATAATTATTAGGCTTAGCAAATCCATGGACATCAATACCTTTCAAATTAGAATTCAATTAGCAGGACTCTTGCATTACATTAGTCACCAATTATTCTTAGTTGTTTTCAGAATGAAAAAATGCATCTTTGAAGTGTGAGTTTTCACGAGTGCATGTCAACGGACACATCAAATTAACAAAATCAGTTTACCAACATATGCTACTTACAAGGAATTACCTAACCTATGAGACAGATCAATTTATTTTCTTTTTTAGTTTCATAAAGCGTGCATTTGGATTGATGGATTTGACTCTTGTGGATTTAAAATCCATAGTTGAAATCCATCTAACTTGTTTGGCTTATAAAATAAATCAAGGGATTTGAAATCCTTCATTTCATCATTAGATTTTAAGCCTATTTACGATGGATTCGAAATCAACCCAGTAATCTAGTCATTTTAAATCATTTTGAAATGTTTCAGAATCATTAGACAAATGAATTGGAAGTCCTTGCAGAAATTCCTTATAAATATAAATAAGGTTGCATTTGGATTGAAGGATTTCAAATCCTTAATAACAAATCCATTGAATTCGTTTGGGTAATTTCGAATTTAAAGGATTTCAAATCCTTCCATTCTAATGTTGAACTATGTTTTGATGAAAATGGATGGATTTCAAATTCTTTTCAAATGGAGTGATTTGAAATCCTTTCTCCAAATCCTTCCTTCAAATCCAAATCCATCAATCCAAACACACCTTAAGAGATTTCAAATATGTCGATTTGAAATCAAAGGAATTTGAAATCCATTCACTTCAAATACTTAGCCAAATCCAAATCCATCGTTCCAACGCAACCTAAATCACTTTAAAGCAATTTGAGATGGTCAAAAGTTTCATTTAGCTTCTAAATCTAGTTGTCTTCCAGGGTGAGATAGTTTGGAGCACGGAATCTTGAAATCCAAACAAGGATACTTTCACGCATCAAAAGTCATAAGGTTTGTTACAATAGTTGGACCTCATCAATCTTTTGACTGATAAACTCAACAGTTATGGACCATTTACTAAACACATGAACCTTTTTTAGCAACAACTAACTCATGACTTTGCAGTACTTATTAATGGAAATTATCTTTTTTATGCAAATATTCCAGAAACAGGAAACTCTACTATCTATATTTGACATTTCACCTTCAATAAATATGTAGGACAAAATTTGGTAAGGCCGAACATATCTCCTTAAAGGAGGACAAGGAAAATATAGAAGTATACCTTTCCAAATTGTCCCAAATTTTATCCTTATTCAGACAAAAAATGCAATGATTGACAGCAACTTAAAAACAGAACAAAGTTAAACATTTCAAGACAAATGCATAGTCAAGACATGTGATACACTAAAACAATCGGAAACCTCATTATCATAAATTCAGGTTTAAGGACACGTGGCATTCGAGGAACTTACATATGATCCATATGGCATGCGTGATTTTACACCATTAACAAACACCTCGCCATAAATTCTAGCTGAATCTGGCAATCTTCCTGAATTAGGGGAAAAATCAAGATTAAGAACATAAGATTTATTCATAAATGTAAATCCATGTGTTCTTGTAATAATGCTAAAAGAGGAAGAAGCCATCAAAAAAGACAAACCTGCAAGAGCTCTTAAGAGAGTTGATTTTCCCGACTTGGCGGGGCCCATGATAACCGTCATTGTTCCTGGCAGTGCATAGCCATTGGAACTCTTAACAACCTTGTCAGAGTACTTTCTTTTACCCTTTATAGTAACTGTCAAATCCTTCCACACAAGTGAGGCCCCTGCAATCTTTCTTGCAATAATTGCACCTTCAGGCAAAGGAGGTGACGGCAGTGAGCCACTATTGAGCTTTGAAAGAGAGGGGGAGACCGGCGTATTAGCAGTACGGATGGAGTCTCCTCCTCCTTCCTCCACCTTAACTTCAATATCTGTATCATCCCAGTCGGGTGAGTCCTCAAATGAAATAGGTTGCCTGAGTGCGCCCGGTTTTCTTAAATAGAAAAAATTGCTTGAAGGCACTCTACTTGCCGGGCTACTCGCCGAAGATGATGAGGACCTATAGTGATCTGATTGAGATTGTATTTCTTCCATTTTGCTAATATCTACGAGCTTCTCAAGTCCCCCGTTTATCATCCACAAAGCAAAGTGTAATTAACACATCATCAGCACACTTTCAAGTGCCAATTCTACTGAAAAGCTAATCTTCCACCGTTCATCCAACTTCAGTTGAGACAAGCTAGCTGAATCTGCCGAAGCATACAATTATAGTCCACAAGTGCATAGAAAGAAAGAGGTTTTTACATCAGTTCGATGATATAAGTAACAAATTCAATGTTGAATTACTGCATCATATACATAGCAAAAGATCTTCAAGAGCAAAACGGTTCAAATGGAAGATTTCATGCTCTGTTTGCCTCTTCGACAAAGTCCAACAAAATTTCTTCTTTTTTATTATCCAAAACCCAATAAAAATCAAGACCCTTTACTTCACGAACTTCCCCAAACCAGTTCTTGCCTCATTTTCAATTATATAATTCTAACAAAACCCAAAAAGGATTTCAATTGAATCTTTACCAAGTTATCAACTTTCTCTAATTTCAGAACTCAGTGCCCAATAACCCAAATGCCCCAATAAATTTCAAGAACAAACACACCCCATACCAGAAAAACTCAAAACATCACATGATACAAAAAGATTTACATGCAGAAAAAGAACAGCATCAGCACCACTGAAATACCTCTAATGCTCTTTATCAAGTTGATAAGCTTGAAGAAGCAGCGCGGCTAGAGAGAGAGAGAGAGAGAGAGATGCTTACCAAAAAAAAGGCTGGATCTGGGGTTTGGGTTTTTGCATAGGAGTGAGAACTCTAGCAACGGAATAATAATGGAGGAAGAAAAGAAAAGAGCAAAAGAGACAAGAAACTGAGAGAGAGAGTGTGTGTGAATGACACTTGATTTTGGAGTAGTTAGCAATAATTTTAATTTAATTTGGACTTAAGATTTTGAAATAATCTGCCCAAAAAAGAAAAAAAGGACTGAAAACTGATATGAATCCTTTGACCCACTGTCTTTTCTTTTTTTCCCCTTTTCTATTCTATTGTATGCCCTTTCTTCTCTTTCATTTTTTGTTTTCTTCTATTCAATTTAAAGATTCCACAACATTTTGGTACTAGGTACTAAAGTTTGTCCATCAATTTAATAAAAGCATACTTTAAAAATTTACAACTAGGCTATGTCTATATTTATAAATGATATTCAACTTCAAATATTTGATTTCATGTTATTTCAAGATGAATTAGCCGTTTTCAATTTTGATTTTTCAAGTAACTTACATGCTCCCTATTGAATAAATGGTCAACTCAATGCTCATAAAGAATAAATATTTATTAAACAATATATATACATATATTGTAGTCACATTCTTGTAGCATCGTGGTATCTAGAAAAACGGGAATTAAAAATTTTTATTAAAATGCGCTACTCTCACACACGTACATGTGTTATGAATATATTTATTACAAGAAGTTTTCTGGGATGATTTTGTTGCTAACTAACTCTTTTATAAGTAGTAGCATATGAGGTGATTAATTGTGTGAAATATCTGTTTTTGTAAGTAATTACTCTTAGTTTAAATTAATGTGGGGCCGGGTCTCATACATATTATATTCTGGCTAAGTGTGTTATTGAAGTTTCTGAGAGATTATGATTAGATTTAGACCTAAAGAAACAAAAGCAACAAGGAAAATGATGAGACGCATTTTCCCTCCTTTTTAAATTTTGTAATAATAATGTGGGGGCTTCCATCATTTTGCAGCAATGCATGCAGCCAAATGCCAGCACACAATCACATATATTTTTATGTCCTTTTCCTTACAAAAGGGTTCTCTCTCTCTCTACCATTCTTTCTCTCTCTCTCTCTCTCTCTCACATTCATTCTTGTAGTATCCTAATGTTGTAGGGTTGGCTTTAGAAGAAGAAACATTTGCAGGGGTGGTGTGTAGTTTGTATCCTAATGTTGTGGGATGGATTATCTGTTGTTGCAAGTGGTGATTGTTTTTTTCTTACAACTGTGTAAAAACAATGTTGTGGCTGTAGTGAAATTTGGCTGTTTGTTTGTGTGCCTCATTATTTTATTAATTAATAATCATTTGAGCATATATGTATGTATGCAGTTCCTTAACTTTTAAACTAAGGCATGTTTTCTTGATTCCATGATTAGTTTTTTGAGCTACAACGGCTTGAAATTTCTGACACATATGATGTTGTATTCTCAAATCTTTGCTTGCCATTTTTTTTTCTTCCGCAAACTGGATTTTTTATTTTAAATTTTAACTTTTTTTGTAGTGAATACACACTGTGTAGAAAATGGCATCATATAATTTATTTACGATTAAGTTCTATGCACATTGCGTATATGTATTAAATATAATACAAAATAGGGTTAAGTACACTTTAACCCCCCTGAATTATCTTTGTTGTAATATTTACTATTCTAAACTAACAAATATAACATTTACCCCTTAGTTGAACAAAGTTGCCCCTCATGTCTTGAATAATTATATTATTCTTAATATATTTTAGTATTTTGTACATTAAATCATCACCAAATTATTTTTTAACTAAAAAGAATTTTTAATAAGTGAATAATTTAAACTAAAAATGGAGTAATGAGTTAATATATATATATATATAATAGATACACAACAAATACAATATCCCAACAACTTATATACAAATTTGAAAAGAAATTGGCAATATATATAAATATATGCTTAACCAAAATTTAAACACTTTTAGGAAAAAAGATTAATAAATATATTTTGTCATATTTTTGAAGAAAATATATTAGAAAAATGGATATGTAATTACTCATTCTTATCTAAAAAAATTAAATAGTTGATAACTTAATTTTATTGCCAAATTAATAAAATCTTTTTACATTAAAGTTTTTTGCATATTCATTATACCCATTCATTACTTAAACTAAAGTTATTTTGTGTATTTATTTTACAATTTGAGAAATTAATTAATGAATGAGTACAATAAATACACAAAAAACTTTGATGTGTAATATTTTCTTGTTGGGATATTATATGGTTGTGTATTTATTATATATATTAATTTATTACTTCACTTTTAGTTTAAATTATTTATATATTAAAAATTCTTTTTAGTAGGAAAATAATTTGGTGATGATTTAATGTTCAAAATACTAAAATATATAGAGAATAATATAATTATTCGAGGCATGAGGGGCAATTTTGTCCAACCAGAGAGTAAGTGTTACATTTATTAGTTTATGAAGATAAATGTTACATCATGAATAGTTAGGGGGCAGGTATATTTAATCCTAAGAAATACAACAAATTTTGAAATAAAAAATTCAATTCACATTTTTCGGGGGCAAGTTGCAAGGCTTTCTCTTGTGAATCTCATGTTAATTCTGATATAAACAATCTATTTTATTTTATTTTATTTTATCTGCGCAAAACTAATTCAAAAACTACATACATTTAGATAATTCATTGCAGAGACCGCTTAAAGAGGTAGAAGTTGTAGCTAAATTTGGTGTAATTTTAGGTATTACAAAAATAATTGAAGGAGATCACATGATGAATAAATATTTAAGATTAAAAAAATTAATTAAATTGAAATTTATGTAATAACTAATTGGTACTCCATGCCAAGGCAAATGAAGTATTGTATTTCGAAAATTTTAGATAAATAAATTTGTGATTAATTTTGTTCAAATTTTAAAAATAAAACAAATTAACAAAATATAAATAATTTTGAAATTGAAAATTTAAAGTAATTAATAAGCATAAATACCCAAAATTATGTTAGAATAAAAATAAGTTTACACAATTTTACTGACTAAATTTATCTAGAAATATGATTGAATACTTTGGATAGAGATAATCATTTGTACACTTTTCTAAATCTAAGTAGGAAAAGAATATTATTTTAAGTATCATTAAATGTTAAAATAAGATTTAAATTATACTACTAACTAATTTTTCAGATGGTGGTTTTTCTGGATAAAGATAAACAATCATACATTTATCTAAATTTAAATTTAAATTTAAAAAAAACATTAAATTAGGTGGCAACATAAAATTCAAATAAGTTATCCAAATATGCTCATATATGATGCCTATTTAATAGGCTTTATGTTTCTGTTTTATTATATATAGATAGATAATAACTTTGTCTCATGTTGAGTGGAGTTAACAGCTAATATGATTAGTTATTGTAATATATTTTGTATAAGCTGCAGTTCTCCAAGTTATTTTTTATTTTATAAAGATAAATTATTTTTGACATGACAAAGTTGTAAGAAATGTGCCAAAATTGTGGGACAATATATCCACATTATAAATCAAATGCCTCGAACTTTCTTGACATATGGTTTCTAGTGTCAATGTCAATTTTGGCCGAAATTGTCTTATTTATTCTTGATATTTTTTGCCAGATATTCTCTCCAAATATTGTTATTCCCTCCTCTTCTCGAGAAAAAAAATCATAATTAAATAAACAATCACCATGTACTTAAATAATATTAAATGTAATATTCCTATTTGGTCAAATTTCTTATTTAGTCCCCCGTCTCTTTCTTCCATCTCATTTTAGCCTATCATATTTAATGTGTATCATAATAGTCCTTTATTTCTTAAGTTTGACAGTTAAATTTGCAGAATATGAACCACAATGGATATAATATTCAATTGAAAATGGGTAAAGTTGAAACAAAAGATAAAATAAATTTCTATACAAATCTTCCATAAAATATCATTGCATCACGTAATATAGTCTTATCCGCATAAGAAAAATACTAGAAATTCAAAAGCCATAAAATTTCAATTATCCACAAAATATGAATATAAAACCAAATGCAAATAATGATAATAATATTAAGTTTTAAATGTTTTTATAATGGCATAACATCGTGTAATATAATATATTTTGTGTTGCATAATATTGTTATGTCAATTTAATTGCATTAATTTAATCATTTTTCATAAAAAAAAGATACTATTTCAATTGTTGAATAAAATCAGAGTGATAGATTTTTTTTTTTGCTACGAGCCAAACTAAATTTAAATAATATTTATATCAAAATTTGGAATCATCTCGATTAAAATGATTTTTGGGACAACAAAAATCTCCTAAATTTCAACCCATAAATTATTTTCACTTACGTGATATTTTGTTTCAATTGTAAATTGTCATCAAATATGGGGAACTAGCATAGCACGGGTTTAAAAATTTCACTATTTATGCAATGCAATATAAAGTTATTTACATACTTATACAAATTTACCATATCAAATTTTTACTGAACCTACATATTAAATTGACAAATGAACATGTAGTATGACTCATATCATTTTGAATATGCAATGGATCCCTTTTTTTTTTTTTTTTTAAACTACCTTTAAATAGCATCTTATACTAATGATTAAATAACAAAATTCTACAATTTGGATATTGAGTCATTTGCCATCAATCCTGCATGTAAAGATAACATACGATTATAATAGAAAAAGTATTATGCGGTCAAAATTATACAATTGATTTTCAAAATATATCTTGGTATACTTTTTTATATTTTATTGATATTCATATTTTTACAATTTTGTGGATGACATTTATATTTTCTTGATTTATCCTGAATTACTTAATTCGTTGTGCGCATAACTTTTGTCAACTAAATTTATATATTTCTAGCATGATCTTTTTATTTATAATTTAATATTTTTTGTGATGAAATTTTATGGGTGACAAATCATTAAATGATTATAACAATTAATGATACCAAAGTAATTTTGAATAATTTTGATGGGTTCAGATTTTATAAAAATATTAGAAGAGAAAAATATATATCACTTAAAAACCAAGTTGGCATTTACAATATCTTTTAAAGTTATTCTCCGGATATAATGTGAATGAGAGAAGAATTTTTTATTTTGATAGGTTTTTTCAGGAAAAAATAAAAAAAAAATCTTTTCTAATAATATAAATTAAAAATAATAAACATGACCGAAATTAGTTTTATGCAAAAATTTTATGACTGTGCAACGCACGGGCAAAATGCTAGTTATTATAATAATAATTATCTGTAATTTGTTGATATTTATTAATATATATTGCACTTTGTACACGTGTAGGAATATTTTAATTATGTGCTAAAAAAATCAGTTTTTACCTTTCCAAATTCAAAATATAGAATTAATACATAAAAAATTACATATACATGAATTACAATATAAAATAAGACAATATAAAAACTAAAAATCAACCAATAGAAATATTTTCATACCTACTTGAGTAAATTTCAATTTTTTTTTCTTGTGGACTTGAAGATCCTATTAATACAGAAAAATCACATATACATGGATTATCAAAGCAAATTAAGATAATAAAAAATATTAAAAATATAGCGGGGGTTCGAATCTATGACCTCTAGTAATATCTATACTATTACAAAGAGAATGAGTTTCATAGACATAAAGTGAAAATTTTTATGCCACTACACTAAATTATTGTAATACCAAAAATGCCCTTCAACTTCCCACCTCTATTCAATTAAGTTCCTTTGAAAAATTAATTCCATGCAGTTACGTGTCCTAAAAAATTAAATTTACTCATATTTTGCTTAAGTTCATTGTTGATTGAAATAAAAATAAAATATCTGTATTTGTGTTGCATGTAATTATAATCGTCATTGTCAATATAACAAATATTCTATAAAGTTTCGATTTTTAATTTAATTTGAGCACAATACTGTATTGATAATTAATACATTAAAAAATATTATCAAACATTTTTTATAGGTGAAGTCGTAAGACAAAGATAAATTTTAAGATACCGGAATAAGTTATGAGATTCAATAAAACAAAAGTTTTATTAAATATTATGTGCAGGTATTATTTGCCACAATTTCTGGTTTATTATAATAAAAATAATTCGCAAGGGTTCGAACTCATGACGTGTAAGAATATTTCTTATAATAAAAAGATTTCGAATGGGCGAACCCATGATCTTTAAGAATATTTATTACGATAAAAAGAATTCGCAGGGGTTCGAACGCATGACTTTTTTATGAATATATATTATAATAAGAAGATCTCGCAGGAGTTCGAACCCCTGAACTTTATGAATATTTTGTATAATAAAAAAAATCAAAATTCTATAAAATTAGAATTTTGGTCAAAATTGAAGGACTTGGTCAAAAGACCACCTTCAAATATATATATATATATATATATATTAATATTAATATTAATAGATGCTATTCCACATATTTCTCCATATGTTAATCAATGTTGTCTATTGTACATGTTTATATTGTGTTTCATTAATAAAATTGTTGAAGAACTCGCAAAAAACTAAATATGCTGAAAACGTTTTATTATGCTCATCCAATTTCTTTTAAATAATTGTTACAAAGCAATTTTAAAATAAAAAAGATATTGTAGTTGGGGGTAAGGAATGCTATAAATGTTGTCAAATAAAATATTTATAAAAAAAGTGGCATTTTTGTTTTATTGGTGATTGAAAATATACCGAAATCTCATTAGAGGAATTAATTTAAAATAAAAAAAAGAACAATTTGAAATTAAATAAAAAGGTCAGGGACTAAAATGAAATTAAACCATTGATGGATCCTGTGACCAGCAAGTAAAGTGGAGTTACCGTGGTAAATTTAAAATCTAAACTATATATTAGAGGATAGCAACTCTTTGTTGTCTTCCCATTTTTGATTTAATTTTTTGTTTATATTTAACTTCTTTTTTTGGGGAAATTCTTTCATTCATTTAACTTCACACACTCATTATCTTTTTATAGTTATTAATTTATTTATTTTCTTTCATTCTTTTAATTATAATTTTATTATTTTATATAAGCTTAATTAAATAATAAAAGTATATTAAATATTGTCGCCAAAATTACTAATATACGTATTATTGTCGCATATACATACAACAAACCCTCTCCGTCTTCCCCATTCTTCGTCAGTCTCACTACCCGTTTCTTCTTCCAATCCAAGAAACATCAGTTCATTCTCCAATCATCCGTTCTCGGATCGCCGATAACATGAGTCATCAAGCTGAGTCGTCTGATTCGTAAGTAGAACCTTACTGTGTTCGACTTTCCGTCGATGAATTGCATATTTCCTTCCTTTCTTCCCCAATTTTGGATGAAGTAGTCGCCGGAAATCTGACGCTGTATTCTTGTTTTATTGAACAGGAAAAGTGGCAAGAAGGACTTTTCGACGGCAATCTTGGAGAGGAAGAAGGCTGCAAATCGCCTGATTGTGGATGAGGCGGTCAACGACGACAATTCCGTCGTTTCCCTCCACCCTGCTACCATGGAGAAGCTCCAGCTTTTCCGTGGAGACACTATCTTGATTAAAGTAATATTATTTTAGAGAGTCGCCTTTTGATTTTGATTTTCTTTTTTTTCTTAAAACTGGGAGAGGGGTAAGGGTTTTTCTCTTCTTGGTTTCTGAAGCTCTTTATGTGGTGAAAATATATTGACGTTTGGTTATTCGGTGTACAGCTATTGGCTTGCTTACTGATTGGGGCATAAAAACTTGAATAATCTATTTAGGGATTATAGGAAAAAATTGGAAGGCTACGTGTAATGCTTAGCCTAGATTGTGCTTGAGCTTGAATGAAGGTGACAATAGTTATATAATATGGCTTTGATGGAGAAACTATGTCTTGTCTTAGGGCATCTGATTTGCTCGCGTGCTTTCAGAATGATGTAAGCTTTTTACGAATACTAATGCTGAGTCCTGAATTGGTCTTCCTAGAAAACTCAAGAGAGCAGTGATGGTGACTAGTGTCGTTAAGGTTGTGTTTGAACAAGGATTGATCATGATATGTGTTCAGTATGGTAATGCTGAGGTTGGAGTTGCTAGTGTTTGTTGTTGCCCTTGGCAATTGGACTACAGTTTTCACTCTTAGCAATTTCTCTGAGACCCTAGGGTTTGGCAGGTTTTGCTATCATATGGTTTTATGAATGCCTGATTGTGTGTTTGATACTTTTAGCTATTTCTGATTGGTGGAGCAACCCATATTGGAAAATAGATATAGTTGTTGTTCTGAGTTATGTTTTTGGTCAGTGTATGGTTCATTTTGGTTCACTAAAATTTTGAGCGTTCTGCTGTCTGGTGATTTCCAGGGGAAGAAAAGAAAGGATACAGTTTGCATTGCGCTTGCTGATGATACCTGTGAAGAACCAAAGATTAGGATGAACAAGGTTGTTAGGACAAATTTGAGGGTTCGCCTTGGGGACGTTGTATCTGTGCACCAGTGTCCAGATGTGAAATATGGAAAGCGTGTCCACATATTGCCCTTGGATGATACAATAGAAGGTCTTACTGGTGATCTTTTTGATGTGTACCTGAAACGTAAGCCCTTGAAGTTGTTTAGCCTTTGTAAAACTTGCATACGTTATGATAGTTCAAATGAAGTAAATTTTTAAATATTGGCTTCATTCATATTGTCTGCACAGCTTACTTTCTGGAAGCATATCGCCCAGTCAGGAAAGGGGATCATTTTCTTGTTAGAGGGGGAATGAGAAGCGTGGAATTTAAAGTCATTGAGACTGACCCAGGGGAATATTGTGTTGTTGCCCCGGATACTGAGATCTTCTGCGAAGGGGAGCCTGTGAGGAGAGAGGATGAGGATAGGCTGGATGAGGTTGGCTATGATGATGTAGGTGGTGTGAGAAAGCAGATGGCTCAAATCCGTGAATTGGTGGAGTTGCCTCTGAGACACCCTCAGCTTTTCAAATCTATTGGTGTGAAACCACCCAAGGGAATTTTGCTTTATGGACCACCAGGTTCTGGAAAGACCTTGATCGCTAGAGCTGTTGCTAATGAAACTGGTGCTTTCTTCTTTTTGATTAATGGCCCGGAAATTATGTCCAAATTGGCTGGAGAGAGTGAGAGCAATCTGAGGAAGGCTTTTGAGGAGGCTGAGAAGAATGCCCCATCTATTATTTTTATTGATGAAATTGATTCAATAGCACCCAAGAGAGAGAAGACAAACGGTGAAGTTGAGAGGAGGATTGTTTCTCAGCTTTTGACTCTCATGGACGGGTTGAAATCTCGTGCCCATGTCATTGTCATGGGGGCAACTAATCGTCCAAATAGCATCGACCCAGCTCTTAGAAGGTTTGGCAGGTTTGACAGGGAGATAGACATTGGTGTTCCTGATGAAGTTGGACGCCTTGAAGTTCTTCGGATTCATACCAAGAACATGAAACTTTCCGATGATGTAAGGCCCATATATCTGTGTTAATAATTTTCACTTGTTTTTCCTCTTCTACTCTGAATCCAATTCAATTTAATGGAAAACATTTTGTGATATTGCAGGTAGATTTAGAAAGAATAGCAAAAGATACCCATGGTTATGTTGGTGCTGACCTTGCAGCTCTCTGCACAGAAGCTGCGCTGCAGTGCATCAGAGAGAAAATGGATGTCATTGATTTGGAAGATGATACAATTGATGCTGAGATACTAAACTCCATGGCTGTTACAAATGAGCACTTCCATACTGCTCTTGGAACAAGCAATCCTTCTGCTTTACGGGAGACAGTAAGTGAACTTCTGGCGATAATGCTATATCATTGACGTGCAGTCATGTGATATTCATCTTACTGGGAGAATTTATGTTAATTATATTTCTATAATTGTTGAACAGGTTGTTGAGGTGCCCAATGTCTCCTGGGAAGATATTGGAGGGCTTGAAAATGTCAAGAGGGAGCTTCAGGAGGTAATTTGTTATTGAGGCGGTATTGGATTTATATTATTGATGTGCTATATTTACCACAGTTGATCACTACTAACCTCTTGGTTATGTTGTAGACTGTTCAATATCCCGTGGAACATCCAGAGAAGTTTGAGAAATTTGGCATGTCACCTTCAAAGGGTGTTCTTTTCTATGGTCCTCCTGGATGCGGCAAAACTCTACTGGCGAAGGCAATTGCAAATGAATGCCAAGCCAATTTCATTAGTGTTAAAGGACCTGAACTGCTCACAATGTGGTTTGGAGAGAGTGAAGCTAATGTTCGTGAAATATTTGACAAGGCTAGACAGTCTGCTCCATGTGTCCTCTTCTTTGACGAGCTTGACTCTATTGCTACTCAGGTTATTTCCTGTTATAAGATAATTAAACATGACAACCTTTCTGTATGGCGAGCGTTCTATCATTTAATTTTTAACACTAGTGAAAAATCCATATCATCTGTTCTAAGTAGCTTGGAGCATAGCATACTAAAAGACAAACAAAATACAAAGTAAGATAACCGTGTTGGACAACCTGCATGGGTACTATTTATACATGAATACCATGTTAACTTACAAGAAATGCTTCTTGAAATGTTGTAGAGAGGAAGTAGTGTTGGAGATGCTGGTGGTGCAGCTGACCGGGTTCTTAATCAACTTCTCACGGAAATGGATGGCATGAATGCCAAAAAGACTGTTTTCATAATTGGAGCTACAAACAGACCTGACATTATCGATCCAGCACTTCTACGTCCAGGTCGTCTTGATCAGTTAATATATATCCCTCTGCCAGACGAGGACTCACGCCATCAGATTTTCAAAGCCTGCCTCCGAAAATCGCCACTTTCCAAAGATGTTGATCTGCGAGCTCTTGCCAAGTATACTCAGGGATTCAGTGGAGCTGATATAACGGAAATATGTCAGAGGGCTTGCAAATATGCCATAAGAGAGACCATTGAGAAAGTATGTTGTTACCCCCTTTCGTCGTTGCTAAACCTTTACTGTTGTGGAGATATGACATCTTATCATGTTTCTAACAGAACAACTACATGGTCTACATTATTTACTGACCACCAATACAGTATGTCGTTGGTGGAAAAAAATGTAAAAGATGGAATCTAAAGATGCCTACATGTTTTTATAATGTGATTTTTTACAGTAGTTTGACAGGAACACTAGAAAAAGATCTCTTGGATATGTTCAAAAAATTGGATTTTCAAACGCGATTCTTTTCCACTCTTAAATTTACAGTATTCATGTCTAGTGATTCCAAACTGATTTTTCTAGATCTATAACGAGCCTTAACTGCTTTCTTCACGTTCATTCATAATTGATTGGTCCTGTTGATTTCACTCTCTCCTTACAACTCAAGTACTAAGCTATCTTGCAAAGATGAGGTTTTTTTGGCAGCCTCTTATGGTATTTGGGTTATTAGAGTGCCATTATTCCAGGAGTCACCTGAAGCAGTTATTTTATTGTGATCTCTAAGAAGTTCTGCTTTTTATTCTGTTACATTATCTGTTGGCTATAGCATTGCTATGTATGAGTTTGATCTAAAATAGGATTCTACTAAGATTTGGCAAGAGAGGTTATTGACTATAGTTGTATTCTCAGGACATAGAAAGGGAGAGGAGAAGAAGGGAGAATCCTGATTCCATGGATGAGGACCTCGAGGATGAAGTTTCGGAAATCAAACCTGCACATTTTGAGGAGTCCATGAAATATGCTCGTAGAAGTGTGAGTGATGCTGACATACGGAAGTACCAGGCATTTGCCCAGACCTTGCAACAGTCACGGGGATTTGGATCTGAATTCCGTTTCACTGAACCAGCAGCCGGGCAATCTGGATCCGACCCATTTGCAACCTCTGCTGGTGGAGCTGATGAAGATGATCTGTATAGTTAGATGTTGGCAGGAGTTCTGGATTTTACCGTGCACTATCCATTTATGCACAAGCAGTCTCCAGAAATGGGTGGAGCTCCCCTAGCTTATATTTCTTTCAATGACTTATCTTTACTTTTGGCTTCTGGGATGTATTGGGCTGCTCAAGTCGACTTATACTTTCGTTTGCCCTCCCAAATGTCAACTATTGTAGGTGCCTGTTTGACTATGGATTTACAACTGAAATGCTGTTAGTTTAATTCACTGACTGAAATGTCACCATATTCCAGAATTCTTTACCTGACGGTTCTGTTGCTGTTTGCTTTCTGTGATGTGTGAAAAGGGTTCTAATATGGATTGAGTGTGGAAGTACCAACTCATGTGGATCTATGTAATGCTGATGTGCGTGATTCATATTGTCGGGTGGCAATTTGGGCAAATGAATAATGACCAGGTCTTTCAGATGCTATACTCGGTATGCAATGCACTAGGAAGGGCCTTTTGGTATATTATTCTTATTTTCTAAAATTATAGAGTATATGTTAGTTAAGCCACCAAGTATGAGGCCTAATGTGGATTTAACTTGGAACTTAAACCTGTTGATTATGAGTATTTCCTTATCTGTTGTACTTAATTAATAGGAGCATTTGAAATTTCAAAAGGAAGAGCACACACAATGCACGTGTTTCCTATTTATTTTCCCACAACCGAACGTTCTACTTTTATATCAGTGTAGCAAGTTTGTTTCTTTATGTTGAGGGAGTCTTGACAGTAAATACAGCGGCCGGCAACTCTTCTTTACTTGTACTCATGTTAAACTTAAATAGGCTGCTGCTGCCCTCGCAACCTAAATTCATTAATTCTTCACATTGAAGAACACAACATTATTCAGTTGAACGAATCACGACTCATAAACAAGTCATTCGCAATAATATGATAACAAGACGCGCAATATATCATAATTATTGGATTCCAAAATTTCAAGATCAACTTGATAAAATCACACTTATTAAGCATTACCAACAGTACTATAGTAGGAGAGTCTGCATATTATCTATAGGTCGGAGGGTGTCGAACCAGCTCCACGAGCCTCCAGGGGATGCCGCTTTCATACATATCGGAAATAACATTTGGTACAATATATGCGCGTACTAAATTAATCAAACCTCTGCTCAATCGAGAAAATTTTGCCTAGTCTATTATACAAAAGTCTCAAAACAAATACATAGGCCCTCATGAGGAGAAAAAAAATGCTTTTAGCCTGATCAAATGAGGATTTGATCCCTTATCTTGTTATCAAGCACTCATACTCAAGACAGATGCTCACATTGCTAATTTGTATATAGTTTTCCAGATGAAAACCATAGAAGAAACACACAAGAACAACTCTCCCAATACCACCAATTCTTGCCAGCTTCATCCCTTCTCCAAAACACATCAACCATGCATGTACAAAACTGGAAATGAACCACGTCTGGCTGCTAAGGCATAGTCGGAGGATTCATGTGTCTGCCTGAGAAACACCTCAAGGAACCAAGTGCATGATAATTCACGTATCTGCTGGGGGCTGACGACCGGCGTGACCCTTTGGGCATGCAGTTCTTGACTTCCCTCCGATGAAAAACCCGTGGCTGCTTGTGATTGAAAAATGGCTTTACGGTCACATAATCTGCTGCAGTTTTGGGCAGAGCTGTGGAGGGGGCGCTGGGCAGGATTGGGTAGTGCCTGGCCATTGCTTGGTGCATAGGGAAAAAGAGGAGGATGATGAATGTAATGTATAGAATAGATGTAGGCATAGTTTGTTGAGTGTTGTGAGCAAAGAGTTGTGGTGGGATTGGCGGGGTTTTTATGCTAGCCGGAGGAAAACAGACTTTAATAAGCCCGTGAGCGCCAGCTGATGATACGGCAGAGCTACTTTGATACGCTCATTTTTCACCACCACCGTCAGCGTATTATGAGTATGCATGTATGAAATTTTTTGTTCGAACCAAATCAATCATATAACAAGTGTGATATACGTCTAGTTTAATTTGAATAGGGTGGAATTGTTGCGAAGGTGAGGAAGCTCGTGAGCTTCTGTTAAAAGCAATAAAGTCAAAAATATTTGCATGCCATAATAAATAAATATTACAAGAACCGCATTTACTACAATTGGTGATGTTCGTGGATTTCCAGGTAAGACGAGGGGACCAGACCAGAGCAGACCAGACCAGACCAGAGCAGACCAGACCATCGCACCTTATTGCGTGATTCTACTTCTATTCTATACCTCGTCAATGCCTTTATTTTTAATTCCCAACTTTTTTTTTATCTGATCTTATTATATAACTAAATATTTCTTTGAGGTTATAAATAAATTATTCATATAATAAATATAATGCATTTCATTTATTTGTGATTAATTTTGACATGATCGAATAATTCAGTTCATACTACAATTTCTCAAATTACATACGCATAAATTCACCTTTTATGCAACCGATCCTCGTGTTCTGCAATACTTGTCAAGTTTTTGATACAAAAAATATTTCATGTGATCTTGAAGTTTTGTCAACAAAAATAAAAAAGGAAAATAAACAGGATTAAAAACTAAAAAATTGGGTTCTATTATTTGAAGTAAATGGAAATATTTTCTTTTAAATTTCTTGGAAGAAAATTGTGAAATAGTCATTTTTGGAAAAGCCAGAATGATAAAGTTGGGATAGTTTTGGCAAAAGGAGTGGTTCTAACTACACATATTCTGATTTTATGATATTTAATTATTCATATATAAATGAAATTTAATGTATATCCATATAGTCGGTTGGACTTGTACCTAAATTAAACCCCTCATTTAAATTCCCAAACTAGCTAGTCAACTAAAACCAGCAAAAAGTTTTCAAGGAAAATTAGAAATAAATAAAATTTGAGAGGAAAATTTACATTTTAAAGCAAACATTTTCATAGATTATTTTGGATGTTAAAATTTTTTATTTTTGAATTGTATAATAATATTTTTTGAACTTGCGCACTAATTTATACTATTTATTAAGCTTGAGATGTTAGGGTAGCCACTTTTGGTTGTCAAAATGTATATTGACTACGATGCCCTCACATATATTTATTTTTATATAAATTACCACTTCTTAAATTTTTCTATAAAAAATATTGTATCCATGCACATTTAAAATTAATATAAAATATTTAAGAAAATATCAGTTATGATCGGTTGTTTATTTTATTTTTCTTCTTTTTAATATAATTAAATAAAAATAATAATAAAATTTGTATTATGTACATGCATTGAGTGTACTCTGCAGATTAGTATCAATTATTTTATGTGAATACTTGATTTTGAAGCCATGGGAACTTAACTCTAACGTCTTACTCTAACTTAACAATAATCCCTTTATGCCGTTAATACAAGATTCAAAGATAATATTAACATTGTAATTGATATAATGAAAAAAATATTCAAATAACAAATTTACAAAAAAACCCCCAATTTATTAATTATCAACACAAGAAGTCAAAGATAATTTACAAAATTTATTAAAACTCAATCAACTTTCAGTTTATTCAAATTAAAAGTTGGTAGAGTATATCTTTTAAATTGAAAACTATTGTTTTTAACATTTTTCTTTAAAGAGCCTTTTAAATAATTTAAAGAGGAGAAAAAGTAGTTAAATATAAATGGGTAAAAGTTCACGTCAAATCCTTATAAGCACAGAAAAAAATGGTAAATCATATTGACACTTATTGAGGTTAGATTAAAATGCATAAATACCTTCTATCTTTTATAAAATTATAAATACACCCTCTGATATTATAGTTGTAATTACAACTATACCCCATATTTAGAAGCAAAACTTACACAAACGCCCTTTGAAAAATATTACACACTAACACCATTCAAGGGTGTAGATATAATTTGCAAAAAATAGAAAATGTTTGTGTATTTTGATCAATTCTCAAGATGTATCAATTCAATTTACCAAAAAGAAAAGAAATAAAGTTAGATATGAAATATGAGAGTATCATTTAATAATATCAGAAACAATAGGGGCATATTTGCAAAGAAACGTTAATATCCTGCCACAGTAGCATTCAATTACATATAAACCCCACGAAATGATGTTGTCTAGTTTCTCAGTCATTTATGAAATGGCGTTAAGGTTGCAGACTCCAACTCTACCGGTGGCTTCCTTCAATTACAGTACGTTGCGACCTAAGAATTTCTCTCTCTTTTCGGCTTTTTTTTTCCCTATTTTTTTAGTGCATATATATATATACATTCCATTTTGGGTAACGCCCATTACCTCTTACTGATATCCAGTGACGCTGTTGATTGGTATGGTAGTTTTAGTGGTTGAAAATTAACGGAAAGATGAAATCTTTTACGTTTGCTGTTGTAAGAATTTGATGGGTTCTTGGTTTATTCAGTAAAAAATCGGACAAAATAGTTAATGAGAAGAAGTGTAATCATTTATGGATATTAAAGAGACTGACTCTGTATTCTTGATGGGTTATTTTCTGTGTAGTCATAAGTGTGAAATCAATTTGTTATTATGGTTGGGGTTTCATCGAATTTAAAGAAACTACGACGGCCAGTTGTTACTCGTGAGCAAATGGATGTGTAGAGAGTAAATTCTTGCTCAGTTTCTTGGAACTGTGTTAATTACAGGAGAAGAGTTTGTTCTGATAGTAATTGGGACTGTTGAAGGAGAGGTGAGTGAGCTGCAATTCGAGGGTTCGTTTGCATAAAGTTCTCTCTTTTCTTTTTAATGCTTTGATTTCTGTGGGCCCTTTGTTTTGTTAGTTGATATGGAATGAGCCATGCTGATTGATAAGAATAGTCCTCCACGATTAATGTTCATTAAGGCGTGTGCATCGTCAGGCTGGTGTGATATGTTAAAGGGGGTTGGTTTCGTGATTTAATCTTATGGTTTGGTGGTGTGGGAGTTGAGTCATTAAGTTTGGTGTTAATTATCTTTCATTTTAGCGCATTGAGCTACTGACACAGAGACGGATGCTGAGTTTTAATGTAACTAAAGTGGTTAGGAACTTTGAAGTTCTTAGAGGGTGCCGACTTGCTTTAATATGAATATAAAAAACTCGGATGGTTGGAAGAAGTTTGAGAATCATCATGAAATAATCTTTTTTCAGCTAGATGTGGCGGGATAATCTTGTTTTTAGGATTTTCTGCGTATATATAATTGACAACGACAACTTATTTTGGCTGCGGTTTGTGATGCAGTGTTCGGCCTACTTTGGGTCATAGACTTCAATATAATTTCAATCAAGTCGTTCGGCTCTAAAGTAAATACTTTAAGGAGAGGGCGACATCCAAAGCCCTTGACTTGTATTGGCGAAATTTAAAATTCTAGGCTTTCAGAAGCATGTTGCAATTCCTGGCTTCACAAAACATGTAACTACCTGTCAACGTCATTTGGTCCTGTAATAAAATTCTTGTATCATAAACTAAAAGGTCTTTTTTAATTTGTGTAAGTCCCGTTTCCACAAATAGCACATGTGAAATTTGGACGAGAAAAGATATTGTGCTTATGAGAATAAACAAAAACTTAAGCTTCACAACTTTTTCTTCTTGTGAAACATATGGTCTCTGTATCTTAGCAAATGCGTTTGTGAGTTATTAGAACAACTTTTTTCGTTTGGTGATTAAGGTCCACCTTAGTGTGGCTCACCTTGATGGGTAGATATAAGAAACGCCTTGGACGTGTACTCTTGATCTTTCTATCAATTCTTGCAAAGTGATTTATCTCTACCAGATTTTAACAATATGAAAAGCCAACAGGGACTGCTGATTTACTTTTTGGAACATTTAATTGCATGGGAACATGACTATTGAATCAAAATATCGGAAATATAGCAGTACTTGGTGATGATTGCTCTTAACTGTAATCCATTAGGTGGCTAATATCTCACTCACTAAGTAGAGAAGGTTTCTGGATATCCTTGTGAAGATGAACAATTGCATGACGGGGCCAAGCAAAGGAAAGAAAGCTAGTTTATACTTCATGAGCATTGGTTGGCTAAGGCGTCCTTAACAAAACTTTGCTCTGTTTAATGTGTAGAGGATTCTCTGAATTAAACTCCTGCGGATTGCTCCAATTTAACTACCCTTTTTCTTTTCATGTACTTTTTCATTCAAATGAACACAAGATGTTCCCTTTCATCGTTGCCTTTGTTTCTGAGTAACACTTCATTGCCAAAATTTCACGTAGTTAGTGCCAAACGGTAGAAAACTTTGAAGAATCACCAAAATTCTTTCATCATGTTTTATCTTTACAAGTTTTTAACTGTGCCCAATGCGGCTATGAACTGTGAAATAATTTTGTCTTGCGTATATTCAAGAATACACTTCATTTACTTGTATCTTATTATAAAACATTCTGCTTGTTGTTTAACCTATATCACAACTTTCATGTGAATTCCTGAAACCATGTTCTGTTATTGAATAAAAATGTCGTTCTTAGTGGGTAAATATACCGTGGTGTAATGGGAATAAATCAGATTTCATTTCTTACTCATTGACTGCAAAGCAGCTGGAAACTCCAAGTCCAGAGTCCTGCAGAATTTCAGTTCTCAACGAGCGAATAATGCAAATACACGAGGTAGAGAAACAATAAGGATACTGTCTGCACTACCAGAAACAGCAGCTTCTGTGGTAGTTGCTGCGACAATTGTTGGTGCTGCTGCTACCTACCTTGTGAGAAGAACTAAAAGTTCCGAAGAAACTGAGGTAATGTGTTACAACTATAATAAGTCTGTACATATTAATCGGAATGAATGTAAACACAGTAACCTAGCAATATATATAAGGAAATAAAATTGTGTATTGCAGTTCTGGTGATCCTTAGCCCTGCATACTAATGTAGTAATTGTTAGCTATTCTTTAGTTTAGAAGTGTTGTTTGAGAATTGTCTGGTTTATGGATGTGCGCCTAAGTTCCACAGAAAATAGGGAAAAAAAAAGAAAAAGAAACAGCAGAAAATAGTTTCTAGGAAAATAACTTTTTGCCATCATAAGTTTCCACATTTGATAAGCCAATCTCGTATTTTCCTGTATTTTCTGAAACCACATGACGGTAAAATCTTTTCCGTGTATTCTTTTCCCTCATTTTCTGCGTAACCAAATGAAGTCTGAGGGGAAAAGAGAGTAGAAGCAATTGTAGAAAAAGAAAAACAGCAACATGTTCTTCAAGCCTGCAACAGATTGAATAAGACCAAAAAAAAGTGGGTGCTCAATAACCGGTTTGGGTTTGCTCCTGCAACATTATGATGTTATTTATTGACAGTGATTCTTGCAATAGACAGGTCCCCACAAAGATTTGCGAGGACTGTGGAGGTTCAGGTGTTTGCTCTGAATGCAATGGTGAAGGATTTGTGCTCAAGAGAATGTCTGATGAAAGTGCTGAAAGAGCAAGATTGACGGCAAAGAATATGGCAACGAGATACACTGCAGGGTAGGTTCTCAAATTTCTCTCCACATCCCGTTTCTACCTTCTTATAGTAATCATATGCACTTCCCTATGTTCACAGCCTTCCAAAGAAGTGGAGCTACTGCACAAAGTGCTCGTCTGCTCGCTCCTGTAATACATGTGGTGGTAGTGGGAAACTGAGCTACTAGAACTAGTCCCTCGTTATGATAGCTCAAAATCATTCCCGGTGCTCGTGGTCGTGGCTTCTTTTAAATTGAGGTAAGTTTTGCAACTTAACTTATCCACTGATAAGAGAACCCATCTCTCATTACGGACATTACATGAGTTAATTATTTGTATATTTCTTCGATGATCATGTACAGGAAATTCTTTTCAAGCTTTAGCAAATCATTTGCGATACAAATTTCCTATGGTCATTTTGATTGTAGCCTACACTCAAATTTCTCTTCTTCTTTATGAATTTTCGTGTAAGATATATACGCCCGCTGCATATACTATTAAGATGATATTTCAGCTTATTTATACAAGACAGCTAGCCGAAATTCATGGAAAGTCAAAGTAGCAGACGTAGAGCTTCACATGCATGTGCTGCTGTGCATTCAGATAGATAAACAATATTATCTTTCAAGAATTAGCAGTAGAAAATACGTCATAAGTACGGATCTCATTTGAGAGGCTATCACAGCAGTACATACATGAGCAGACGTAGATGTAGATGTAGACGTAGACGACTAACTTACAGTCCGCTATTAGAAATATGGCGGCATGCATGAGTTATCCTGCTTGTTTGGATTTATGTTTTCTTTATAGTCAAGTGGGTGTCTGTAAAAATGATATTGAAACTCCACTTGCATCAAACATGGCTTGGCATTGAGACCGGCAACCACGCCGCTGAACTAATCCATTTAACAACTGCAAGTGACTTCCAGAAACTGCGTTCCGATTGACTTGCTTATTCATTACCAAAAATTCCAGGAATATTTTATATGCACCAGGCACGAAAATATCAGAAAAAGTAAATCATGTCACGTCAGCACAATACAAGTCACACTGTATAATGTGATTTAGTTTACGTCAGCACAATACAGGTCTCATTGTATAATGTGATTTAGTTTTCAGGTTTCGATGTTTTCCCTCAGAATACACTTCCTGAATTAGTTTATTGCAATAATTAGTTCCTGGTAATGAACTTGTTTGTGTTGCAATCTAGTACAGGAAATTCGATAAAGTCAAAGGTTGCAGACATGGAAACTTAGACATTAATGCATGTGCAGCTGATTAGATGATGACATTATTACACTCCAATCCATGATTTATCAGTAGAAAATCATATGATTATGATAATTAAGAAGGTAGGGATAGAACTTAATTGGACATTTAATGCTGAGAGCTGACCAACAAGATTATATTAGAGCCGTAGAAAATACGTAATAAGTACGGATGCCCATGTGAAAGGCTATACGAGCAATAGAGTACAACACTCAACTTGCGGCTTCTCATATAATTAATAAATGCGTCATTAATTTATCCTATTTTTATTTATTTTTTAATTTGGAGTCTCCTAAATTAAAGTACATTAATATTGAAACTCCATTTGCAATATTGAATATATTTATATCTATATCGATTCACATATCAAACTCAATTTTTGAAAATCGCGTAAATTACATCAACACCTCATGAGTAAATTTTCACCATTGAATAGGGATTTATACTTATAATTACAATTATAATCTTAAGAGGTCGATTGGACCTAACATCCGAATGTGTCAATATAACTTATTCTAAAAAAATTAGAGTGTTCATCAAACATGGGTCGGCAAAATACAATATGAAATTAGAATATAGTGTTCATATCAACACTAAATCTTTTTTTCCCTCAACATTTTAATAATAGTACTCTATCATTTGTTCGAAGAATATAGAGCGAATATTTTTCGAGAAATTGAGTGCAACTAATTATAATAAATAAAAAGGCGTATTTGCTGCCCTTTCGCGCTCCTAATCCAATGATCTTAAATTGACTGATAGACGTTAACATTTAGTTTTTTTTATTGTCAATTTCATTAACTAACAACATGTGTTGATCAATTAATTACATGTATAGCATTTCGGGCATGTTTAGATTGAATATTCGAATATATTTGCAAATATCCAAGATTTTTATGGTGGGGCGACCGCAAATGTTGCCATGTTTGCTGCTCAACTATTTGTATAAATATGGTATGTAGAGGTTTCAAAGTTGACTTATCAATAGTTTAGTTTTGTTGATGATAGTTGATACGTACCTCATATGTCTCAGCCTTTATCAATTGACTTATCAATTTGTTTGTAGTTGATCAGATCGCCAGAATTGTTTTCAGACCGTCAGATGTAGTAATTAGTGATGAACATTGAGCTGGACAACATATGAAAAAGTCAGATCTTACGAAGAAAACGTGGATTAATTATGATAACAATGACAAGTCATCATCACGAAGTCGTGCCTGTACGGTTTATGTCCTGTCCTTCATTTGATCAAGTGGGTATATGATTATAATATAAAGTTTGACTTAACATTGTATTTAATTCAGTTACTGCGAATATACATGTAATGATACTTTTTTTACATAACATTTTATTACTAAGTGCAGAATTATAATATTAATTGAAAAAATGTTAGATAATAATTTTAAAATTGTTTTTATGTATATAGATTAAGCGACAATGTAATTTTAATCTTGTCATATTAGAATCATTGATTATATTAGAACTGCATATAAAATTTTTACTAGTTATAAAATAATGATAATTATATTTGTCATTATATTATCACTATTTGTATATATATATATATATAGGGTAAATTACAACTACCTTAACAAGTAACTCATTTTTATCCATTTTTATAGGTGAACTGATCAAAATACCCTTATACACTAAATTATTTTTTATTTAATTATTAAAAAAAAATTGGACTCCAATGCGCAGGGAGAGGTTACTTAAATTTTTTACACAGAAAAGCAATAATGTAATTTGCTTCGACTGATTTTTCTACAATTTTAATAAAAAATTCAAGGGCAAAATGGTCAATGTAAGGACATTGGTTAAAAATTGCAAACCTCAGGGAGTACTTGTAATTTTTCAAACGACGAGAGGGTATGTGTAATTATGCCAAACCTCAGAGGAGGTGGATATAATTTTCCCTATATATATGTATGTGTTATTAATTGTCTATATTGACAATTTTATGCATAACTTTCTTATTACTAATTATTGGTAGTTACACTTTTACAGGAATTGTTACTATTACAATTTTAAAAGTCATTTTTGTTTTAAAAGGGTTTCTGTAACTTATTTTTTGTTGTTAATATGCTCCTTTTATATTTTGTAATTTTATACTCCCTTTGTCTTATTCGTCATTCCAAACTTTTTTTTTTTTTTTATTGGGACATAAAAACGTAAGGCTCCATTTTTAAAATATATATATTTTTTCAAAAAGTAACCATAATGTAAAACTACATAAAACCCATACTTTTTCAACTCTCTTTAAAACTCCATGTTGTGTCATACAAGACAAAATATTTCAGAACGAAAGTACTAGTATTTTACAGGTGCTCTTAGTTCCTTAGCTGTTGAAGCACATTCGATACTTGTACATACCCTATTTCAATTGGTAGGTGTCGAAAAATCACTACAAGATAATAGAAGATTAACAACAAAAAATTCAAGTGACAATTTTAATATTGTCTAATTATATATATTTAGTGACAAGAATGTTTATTTTGTCACAATGATGAATTTTATGATTTTAATAATTATTATTATTTTGTAAAAAATTATTATTAGTGACAAAAAAGTGTGCACAAAGTTGTCACTAAATACAATTAGTGACTCATGTATAGTGACAATAAATAATTGTTATCATTATATTGTGTTGTCACTGAGTTGTTACTATAGATGTGTCACTAATTTGTATTTAGTGATAATTTTGTATATAATTTTTGTCACTAATAATTATATAGTGACAAGATGAAAAATATTATCGCTTAATACATATTTTTAGTGACAACTTTTAAATTATCATTTAAATTTTTTTTATTAATATCATATTATCTTGTAGTGAATTTACATTTTTGCCAATGCGCCTGATTACGCTGTTCAACTTGGCAACGTAAAAGGTTTTAACTGGAATTAATCTTCATATAACTTTTTTTTTAGGTAATTATGCTCTTTCAATCTAGTCATATGATCTGAATTTAAGCAACTAAAATTTTATTAATAATCATAAAAGGTATTAATTTTTACATTCTAATGATAATTAACTTCCACACGATGTTATCAATTAAAACAAAATCAATGCCGTTGATTATTGTAGTTGTTATTATATTTTTCAAGTCACTTTGATGCTTCACCTAAAATTAAAGGATATTATAATGCCGTTGCCTATATACTAGATTTTCATTAGAGAATAGTTTTTTTTTTCTTTAAAAAAAACAAAGAGAAAAGAACAGTTGCACATAAACCTGTCAATTCATAAATAAAAAAACCCATATTTTTTAAATAAATTGACCGTACACACACGGAGTTTACGCTAGTATGTAATATATATACACTAATTAAAGAGAACCAATTTCAACCGTAGAATTGCTATTTGACGGTGGATGCGTCGGCATGAGCATCCTCAAGTCAAACCTCATGAAAGTGTGAGGAAACTTCGTGAGATTTGGAGGATTTTCTATTTGGATGGAATTTTGCGGATTCAAGCCTATAGGGAATAATAACAATTAATGTGTAATCATTATAAGAAAATATAATTATTTTTTTATAATATACGATTCACTATATCATTTAATATATTTAAATTTAAAAATCAATTAAATATATTAATTAACAAGTCAAATTAAAAAAATATGTTTAAAAAGAAAAAAAAATTGTGCTAAGAGTGTAAACGAGTCGAGCTCGACCATTTTTGGTGAGCTCGAGCCCAAGCTCAATTTTTTAAAAATTTGCTATTGTTATTTTTAAATATTATTATATTAATTATAAAAAATATTAAATATATGTTAATTATCAAAAATAAATTCTTTTTTAAAGTGGTTGATCTCATTATATAAAAAAAATTAAATTAATGATAATTTAAATTTTATATCATTCAACTATATAATGACAAAAAGACGAATTTTTTAACCTAAAATACCAAATAGTGATCGATCTCATTAGATATAAATGACAAACAAAAATAATTAACATTGTTCAACTATCATCATCATCATCATCATTATTATTATTATTATTATTAGAATCACTAAATTTTGACATAAGTTTATAAGTAATAAAATAGATTATTAGATCACAAACTATGTATTTTGGTATAAATATATACACACAAATAGATATAAAAAAATTATAAGTTAATTGTTAGGATTTGTAAATTTAAAAAAGTATAAGAGATTACAAATGAATATTGGATATAACATAAAATTTATATGCATCATATTAAATAATTATTTACAACAAAAAAATATTAAAACTTACTAAATTATTGAGTAAACTAGTTTTTGTATTGAGATTATATATAAATTAAAGTACCATGTATTATTATTATCTAACATCATAATACATGATATTGATTAATAATTATAATATATTGTTAAATATGTAAAAATCTTAAAAATAAAAATATATATATAAAAAAATAAAAAAAAGCTAGCGAGCCGGCTCGCGAACTTATGAACAGAGTATAAGCTCGAGCTCAAGCTCGTTAGAAGCTTGAAATTGAGCCGGCTCGTGAAGCTCGCGAACCAACTCGACTCATCTGTCACCCCTAAATTACGCTGAGAGGAGGTTCACTAGAACCCTAACGTCACTACAATCAATAATAATAATTTTTTTTTTTTGAGTTGGAAGCGATGAATTTTATTAATTGAAATAAAGCGATTACAATCCGTCCTGTCAGTATCAATAATGGACAGAGACAAATACAACAATCATATCGACAATATCACATAAATTAACATCTTGCTATTATAGCAACAAATAAACCCACTATACACTAGAAACAATATCACAAATAAACTTACTATACAGTAGAAACAATATCATCCCACGCAGGGGATTCAAACCCATGACCTCTAGGATTATGGGGCCTCAGCTTCACCAACTGAGCTAGGCTTCATTGGCAATCAATAATAATATTAATGATTAAATATTAAATAATAATTTTAAAAATTATCATTAAAAATATATTTCAAAAGACAATATTTTTTATCTTGTTTAGAATATAATTTTAGTGATAAGTATTATAAATTAAGTTGTCACTATAGATAATTAGTTAGTGACAACTTAGCGAATAGCGGCATTATGACAAATATAGAGGTAGTTTTGTTGTCACAACGTTTAATATCACTATTCATGTACAATTAATTCTTTATGTGACAAACTTTATGCATAATTATTTTGTCTTTAATTATATCGAGTGATGATATTTACTTAAATATCGTCAATGTTAAAATTATGCGAATTATTATAGCTACTAAACAAAAATTCTTGTCACTTAACATATATAATTTAATGACAATTTTAATATTTAGTAATTTAAATTTTTATTGTTAATATTATCGTCTTTTGTATACACATAGTTGAGATATAATTATTTCTCGATATTTTATGTTTATTATTATGTTTCTTGAATTTGAAACGAATTTAAGTTTATCTCTGACATGCATTTAAATAGTGGTTGACGTACCGAATTTTAATTTGTGATACTAAAATTATATATATGTCCTTATTATTTTTCGCACAAGTGATTTGAAATATCTTAATTCAGGGTACATATCATAAAATAGGCCACCACTATACTTCATGCACATATATATTCAACATGGTTCACATTAATGTCTGTTACTTGCACTAATCAAGTATTAATTCTTTTATACATTTAATCTATTATGTTGTTTACTCTCATACGAGGGTGTGTAGAGTTTGATAAACCTATATATATTGAAATCATAATAATTTCTATACATTGCCAAATCAAAATTCAATTTGATACTTGGATAATTAGATTTCTAGCTACAACTTTTGCATTTGGTCTGGTTTTGGATTTGGTACATTGTACTAAATTGAATATTAGATTAAGTTGTCCATTTAGAAATTGATTCTGGAATTTTGGTTTTGACCAAATTTTAATTAATTATTGATGTAAGTCCCAGTTACTATTAAAAGGCCCAAGCTCTTAATATGATATAGTGTGTTAGAAGCTCTTAATATGATATAGTGTGTTAGTAGATACGTGTGGTGTGTTTAATTTTGCAAGATCAATTTTAAGTGAACGAGAAATAAAGAGCTAGACTGAACTATTTGAAGTAGCTATGTGAATGGTGGCGATAAAAAAAAAAAGTTTGATGTGCAAGCGTTTGGTAAAAAAATTAGTTTGTTTTCAATTTATTATTTAAATTATCTAACCACCATTAAACTAAAAAAAAAATAGTCAGAGCAAAAATGTCATAAAAAAATTGGCTTATTTACAAAAATTTTAAGCTGCAATACGAACCTTCTTACCAACTTACATCTTGGCTTATTTTAATTTAACTTAAGAGAAGTATAAACAAAAGTGTACGTAACTCCAAAACGCCTTTCTTTAATGTAATTGGACTATTATTTTAAAAATATTTAATTTAAGTTCTTGCGAACATATATAGTCATAAAAATTTCGGCTTATTTCCAAAATTTCTTAAACTACAGAAAGCACCTTCTTTTCAGTTTACATCTTCTCACTTAATATAAGTAGAAGCTGTATTTCCAAATACCTTCCTTTTAATTTAACTGAAATTGTAATTTAAAAAAGATTTGATCAGTTATAATAAGTTTATTATTACTTCTTTTATTTTAAATTAATTTTAATTATTTCTGTTGTGTTTTTTGAAGTTCCGATATACATAAAAAATAGAAAACTATGGTTTTTTCTGTAACTTATTGCAATACTTAATCATGGCATCATAATTAAGAATAATAATATAAAGATGATACAAATATTAATTATTAAATTCTGATTTAAATACCAACTCAAAAGAGAGCCATATGTTAGGACGGAGAAATATTAAAAGCGTTGTTCATGCTTGGCGTACTCGCATCCACGCTATAAATACCCCACCATCTCAACCCTTTCCAGACCATACCTCCTCGTCTTCCACCATTTCTAATCCTTTCTCCGATTGAAGCTAGAAATGGCTGACATTAACAGAAGTTCTTTGCATGTAATAACAGCTCCTTATGAAGGCGAAGCAACCAAATTCGATCTCCCAGTAGATTCCGAGCACAGAGCAAAAACCCTCAAGATTTTCTCCTTTGCGCAGCCCCACATGCGATCCTTCCACTTGGCCTGGATCTCCTTCTTCACCTGCTTCGTCTCCACCTTCGCCGCCGCGCCGTTGGTCCCCATCATCCGGGACAATCTCGACCTCACCCGCTCCGACATCGGCAACGCCGGTGTCGCCTCCGTCTCGGGGAGCATCTTCTCCCGCCTCGTCATGGGCGTTGTCTGCGACCTCATCGGCCCCCGGTACGGCTGCGCATTCGTCAACCTGTTGACGGCGCCGGTTGTTTTCTCGGTGGCTTTCGTGTCGTCGGCTCAGGGCTACATTGCGGTGAGGTTCATGATAGGATTCTCTCTTGCGACGTTCGTGTCGTGCCAGTACTGGACGACCATAATGTTTACCAGTTCGATTCTCGGGACGGTGAACGGGATCGCCGGTGGGTGGGGCGACATGGGCGGCGGTGTTACTCAGCTGCTGATGCCTTTTCTTTATCATATGATCAAAGTCTCCGGCGCCACCCCTTTCACCGCCTGGAGGATTGCGTTTTTCATCCCTGGATGGCTGCATATTATCATCGGAGTGATGGTGTTGACTCTTGGACAGGACTTGCCTGATGGGAACCTCAGCACTCTCCAGAAGAGAGGTGATGTCGCAAAGGACAAGTTCTCCAAGGTAATTTTAGATCGATGAAATTACTTTTATTACCTAAGTAATTAATTTGAGTGTGTGTCTTAATTATTACATGTTTGTAATTAATATTGTAGGTATTCAAGTATGCTGTGACAAATTACAGGACATGGATCTTTTTCCTCCTCTATGGCTATTCCATGGGACTTCAGCTATGTATAAACAACGTTATTGCTGAATATTTCTACGACAGGTCTGCTCATCTCCACTTATCTTGGAAATTATAAGCAAAGTTGAGAGTTTAAGCTTCATATCACATGTGTACATATATGTGCCTTCAAATTGCTTACTAAGCTTAGTCAAAACTTCTTTCAGACTCTTACTTTTTCAACTTTTGTCCTCATTTACAGTTTTCTATATATTTGATATTGATAGATAATGTAGCATTAAAGAAAAGAATTCAATAAAAAACTGATGAGCCCGATAAAATTCTGTGTCTGAATTCTCTAGATTCGATCTGAAACTCCACACCGCCGGAATCGTAGCTGCCACCTTCGGCATGACCAACTTCGCCGCCCGCCCTCTGGGCGGATACACCTCCGACCTAGCAGCTAGAAAATTCGGCATGAGGGGTCGGCTATGGATCCTCTGGATTGTCCAAACCTTAGGAGCTGTCTTCTGCATCTGTCTCGGCCGTGCAAGCTCACTTCCCACAGCCGTCGCTTCCATGATCCTCTTCTCCATAGGAGCCCAAGCCGCCTGCGGCGCCACCTACGGTGTAATCCCATTCGTTTCGCGAAGATCGTTAGGCCTAATATCCGGCCTCACCGGCGCCGGAGGGAACTTCGGCGGCGGGTTAACGACACTGGTTTTCTTCTCCACCACAAGATTCTCCACCGCAAATGGGCTCACGTTTATGGGTGTCATGGCGGTGGCCTGTACCATCCCGGTGGCGTTTATCCACTTCCCGCAGTGGGGAAGCATGTTTCTTCCGCCGTCGAAGAAGGGCAAGTACACGGAAGAGAGTTACTACTCGGCTGAGTGGAATGAGGATGAGAAGGAAAAGGGTCTGCACCATGGGAGCCTGAAGTTCGCCGAGAACAGCCGATCGGAGCGCGGGAAGCGGCAGGAGATTGCGGCGGCTGTTACCCCGCCGGGTTATAATTCAACCCCACTCCATGTTTAGTGTTATAGATATCATAAACAGTAGCAGCGCTGTATGTGGTGATTGGTTGACTATATATATTATATATATATATATATATATGTACAACCATGAGATGCTCTGCATATGCTGTTTTTTCTTTTTGTTCATATAATACGACGAGATGTACCTGTTTGTAATCTGGTTCGAACTTGTTCATGTAATAAAACATGTTTTTGGGTACAAATTAGCTTACAATTTAGATTTTTATAACAAAATGATGCTGTGTTTGACATAACAATTATCATTTGATTGGTCATTCTTTGTGAAGTATACATTAATTATCACAGAATTAACTTGTCGTATAATTAATTTAAATTTGACCAAACTTGAGCCAAATTAAGTTTCTCATATTTTATATGCATGTATATAAATTTTTTTGTTAAATATACTAAAACAGTAGATTATATATATATATATATATATATTAAAGCAAACAAATTAAATTGATTTGAACATATTATTGTCGAAATTAACTTTTTAAAATATTCTCAAGCTTGGAAATGATTAGTTTGGGTTACTTAACACTAGAATTGAGTTTGGACCAATTTTAATCAGTTGAGTGAAACCCTAGTCAAAATCGAATAGTTTCATACTTGTAAATATATTTTATTATTTTTTATGATTAATTGAGTTGATTGAGTATAAAAACTTATTGAATAAAAAATTATATTTAAATTAATTTGATTTATTAAGTTCAACATTCAAGTGAAACTTTACTAATTAATCGATCAAAAAATCAAGTATCAAAGATTTTCAGGTATTTTGGGAGTTTCCACATAATGAGATATGACCCTATTCCGTTCATATAAGATTTTTTTCTTGAAAAAATAGCATATTATGCTGATTGAATAATAGATTTAATTAATGTTTATTTTTGGAATTTAGAAAAGGGTATTTGATGTCTGATTAAGTTTTGTTATGCAATAATCCTCTGTCTTTTTAGTACTGTATGTGGAAATTGATTGCCGTCACGTGTCAACTCTTGAGTTTCTTGACCTAATGATGATATTCAAAAGAATAACATGTATGGAGGACGTATTTATATATACAATATTTATGACATGATGCTACGCACATAATTTACTGTATATATATTCATGAATGGTTGAAATTAATTTATACCTTAATTAGTAGTATATAAATTAACATATGATCAATATTTATAGTTTTTATTATTATAAAAATTAGTTTTCAGATTTAACAAAAAATATTGCTCCAGTTCGTGGTCCCGCCAAGTGATCCTAAATCAGTTGGAGTTTGGTCCGGATCATACCTCATAAAGCTAGTGAAGGATGATAATAGTCTATATACAATATCATACGTTACCTTATGAAAATTTGAAATATTTATAGCGTTAAATGTCCATATATGTCGGAATTTAACTATTCGTCTACTTAAAATCAATGGTCATTATTTTTGGATATTAGGACGGGTGAAATTGGGTTCAGCCTGGCTTAAGGTGCACAGTGGACCGAGTTGGTTCAAGACCAACACGAACCCGTTCGAAAAAGTCTGATCCACTATTATTCATGGCTAATCGTAGGATGGTTATGTGCTTTTAAATGAGCCCCAATTGAGTATATTTTAAAACTCAAGCCTAGCCAATGAACCGGTCCGGTCGAGGCCTAGACCAAGCCTAAACCAGATTTGGATGTGCCTATTTTATTTATTTTAATGGAATTGATGTGTTTTGTTGTAATGATTTAAATTTATGGTTGTCTTATGAAATAAATAAATAATAAAGTTAATCACACAAATTTATAACTAAAAAAAGCAGTTGAAATTATATAATGAACTTAAATAATAATTTAACTAACAATATAAACTTTGAAAAATAATAAATAAAGAGTATTAAAATATTGATGTAATAAAAATTCGGTAAACCTTTCCTTTTTCTTTCTCAACCATGACATAGAACAACTGTGCCAAATTAAATTAATTTGACTGAAATGTAAATTCTTAGAGAAAATATTCAATTCAATAATAATAAAAAAAAGATTATAAATAAAGGTTTAATCCATGTTTTTATCGGTTTACAAGGAGACATATACCAATTGGATTTAGCTAGGAAATAAGTCAGATAAACAAAGAAATTCTATTCATATAAAAACATAAATAAGTACTACAGTGATCCTATCTAAATATATATATATATATATATATATATTATTCAATATTATATTTCATCACATTCCTTCTGGATCCCTTTCAACAAATAATTACATCATTATACATATATTAAGATATTAATCAATAATTCAATAAAATTTTCAATAAAAATAAAATTAGAAACAACAATGGAATAAACAAATTATAACATTTTTTCATAAAGTGAATAAATATCTACATATTAATTTGATGCGATTCGAACCCTCACTTTACATCATATTTATTCATGAAATTTCAACCGTGATCATTACATACCTTACCGATTAAAAACCTAAAAACACCCTGATGTGCAGAGCTCTCAGTCTACAAACTCCAGTATGCCATTAACAATGACACTAATAATTAGAAAACCCATTAAAATTATAATTTGATTATAATTAAGTACATCTAATTTTTATTCATTAGGGTCACGTATAGTTCAGTACAACATACGTTAATTAACTCTTTATTGATTTTTTTAGTAATATTAACGAAACAAATACAAATCATATGCCAACTTCATTTTTTCAAGGCAAAAATAAAAAATAAAAAATACTATGAGTTTCTCACATATATAAGGAAAAAAAACTTCATATTTAATATAATTTAATTAGTCGTGGCGGGGTGCAACATGTCATTTTACTTTTATTCCAATGACTCGATATATATTTCAAAATTATTTGTTGTGACATTTTTTGTTAATAAAAAGGGTGATTATATATATAATTATATCAATAAATTGATTCAATCAATATACAAAAAATATTAAAATAAATTATGATAAATTCAAATAAAATACAATAAATATTCACATCATGTAAAACTCGAATTTGTTCACGGAACATCAATCGCACTAAGTTAAGACATCATATTTGTTGTTGACATTGTTTGAAGCCATGTATTGTTGATTTTGACATCACATGTACCACTACTGATTGAGACTACTAAGCATATGAGTTTTACTCATACATATATATTTTATATATATTAATTCAACATTTCAAATGTATAGAACTACTCCATCTTAATATTATAATAATGTACGTTTCACGCAATAAACTTTTGAAATATAAAACATTTAACATATATTTATGACTCTCGCGTAGTAAAGGTTTTTTTTTTTTTTTAAATAGTAGCGGTAATTATATTATTACAGTAATATTTGAATAAATTGAGCAACAAAGAAATACATTAGTTCAATCAATACATCAATAAAGATAAGACATATACCCACACGTTTGATGGGATTCAAATCCTTAATTTCGAATTAAATCATAAAACCATAGAAGTTAAAGTTTTTTAAAATTAGCTCACCGCAACTTAAATGTATGTAAGAACTTAGAATTAATGATTTTCGGGCTAATGTCTACAACATTTCAAACGTATGTAATGGGATTTACATATATTGATAGCTGCAACTATTTAAAGTTCTACGTAAGTTTCAGTAACTCTGACAACGAAATTAGTGTTTTCTTTTATAAAAAATAGTAATTCAATTTAAATATCAATCAATAATTTTGTACGTCGTAAAAATCATCAATTACAAATTTAATACTTAGCAATAAATTTGTAAATATGAATATAAGTAACCTATATTTGATAAAACCCAATTTTCATTAATCACATATTTACAGAATCATGAAATCTTAATTTAAAAAATCAGTCGACAAGAGTGCGGTTCTTTACATCACTATGAAATACTCTAATTAATTATTACTATATTATATATACATAATACATAACTACTTCTCTATGGTTGTTTGAATATTACAAACTTACAATTGACGGATTCAATTAAATAATCTTAGTCCAAAAATAAATATTAACTTAAATCGAAGTACTTTGGCATCTTCTTTAGTTCTTATGCACGAAAATGGGAGTGGTTGGATGTCCAAACCATCACAGACATATAATAATGGAAAGTCAATGACAGTACGGCTAATACGGTACCGTACACGGGGCCCCTCCCTATTAAATATTAATTAGAAAATTATATATTATACTGCCACATTTGTTCCATCATTATTTTAATATAAATAAACAAGAATCATTTTTATTTATTTATTTTTTTGTCTGTTTCCAATTCGTGATCAGGGCATCATAGCTCATAGGTTTTGTTCTTATTGTCAATAAAGTGTCGTCATTTTTTTAACCTTCCAGTTATTTTTAAGGCTAAATTATAGCGACGTTCATATTTTTTATATATTTGAAGTTTAACCACCTGATTAAATGTTATATTTCTTCTAATGGATGTAATATATAATTTATTTTTAATTTATAGTTGTAAAAATAAAGGGTAAATTACAATGAGTGTTTCTAAAGTTTGACATATGCACAAATATCTCATCGTTGTTTAGAAAATTATCAATAATACTCCCCTTGATTTTAACGATTGTCTAACAATTAGTCCAATTCGTTAGTCTATATTAGATTTTCATTTATTTTTGTGGTAAACTGACAAAAAAGTCTTTGTAGATGAATTATAATTTTATTTATTTTTAAAATTTTCTGGAAATATTTAACGGATTAAGTGGATAATATGTTTTACTATTTTTCAATTTTTCCTATCCACTTAATCTGATTCTTTTTTTAAACAAAATGAAGTAGGGGCAAAGTTGATAATTTCATGTTCCAGTCAAGGATTACATAAAATCATCAAACATCATGAAGGTATTGATAATTTTTTAAATAACGAAGGTGTATTTATAATTATGATAAATTTTAAAAAAGTACGTTATAATTTATCCAAAAATAAATAATCATATCATATCAATCCGTTAATAAAAAATATTATGGTCAATAAGGTCTTATTTAGTTAATTAATGAAGGTGAGACTGTAAAAGTATAAAATAGAATCTTGATTTTGATGTCACCCATATGTAAATTTTTATCTATGTTTCAACAAATCTGACCAAAGAACAAGTTGATGTGTTTAGGAAAAAGTGATTTAAAAGTTAACGAGGCTTATCTCAATTGATGAAACTAAGGATTCATAACTCTTAAAGTCATGGATTTGGATCCCGTTAATGTGGGATGTTGGTCTACTTAATAGTAGGTATAGTTATACTTTATAATACACTACAAGAAAATAGCTTAATAGCAATGAAAAAATTTGTTGCTAAAATCAACGCCAAGCTAATTAGCAAGTAAAATTCTCGTTGCTAATCTACACTACTTAATATATATTTTAAATAATTCGTTGCTAAATTCGTTAGCAAGTAAATTTTTTATATTAAATATTGTATTAGCAACGAAAATTTTACTTACTAATTAGCTCGACATTGATTTTTTTTTTTTTGTTTTTATTTGATTTTTTTCTTATAGGGATAGGTGAATAGCTATTGTTAGTAAGTTATTAAATATAAGATATTCGATATAAATAGTTGTAATCATGTTATGATAGTTAAATATTTTTCCACAATCGTAGTCATATCTAAATTGTATTCTTACCATAAAAAATGCCCGAATCTAGAACTGTCCAAACTGCACAAAAAATAATATTTATTTCGTTGGAAGAAAATAAGGTGATTTATAATTTGATAAGATTCTCTCTACTTTTTTTTTTAAAGAAAAAAATAAAATAAAAATGGTAATTGTTAGGTTGACTTTCAGCTGTACGCCCCAAGTACGAAAAGTACAGGGCCACACAAGTCCTCCGCCGCCCCGCTAAATTATCATAAATAATAATTAATTATAATTAAAATTAATTTTTTTAATCGTAATGATAGAATGTTTAAGTTATAGTTATTTATAAGTAAGAAGTAATGTATTTTCTAAAAAATTGTAGGCATCAATTATTAATTGATAAATAGTTATTTTGCCAATTTGCCTGTTCTGCTTAATTGACTTATCAAATAATCAAGTTTCAACATATTTTTTTTTATTTGTTTTAAAAAAATTCTTTTAACTTGATCAATTATGTTTTGTTTGGTTCAATAAGAGAAGGGGAAAACAAAAGGGGGAGGGAAAGTGAAAGTGAAATGGGATGAAGAAGGAAAAAGAATAATATATACATTTTTTATGTTGTTTGGTATAATCGAAATAGAATTTCAAGTATTTTCTTTTGCCTGGTACAAGAAAAACAAATTGCGAGCAAAAATTAAATTATGTAACTTCACCGACTAATTATTTGATCTTCAATTCGTACAACAGAATAAATAATTTAATATTATATAATTCTAAATTATTGAAACTTATTAATAAAAATATGCATAGGATGAAGTATAATTTAAATACCCAGTATCTAAAAAAAAAAGAGGAACTTTTTATATAGATAAATAATATATAAGCAATATAATAAATAAAAATAAAATGGGGAGTTGTTTTGTCTTCTTAACCCTATATAATTCGGTAGAATTGCTAAATGGGTGGGTTGAATTGAATTTGGGTTAGATCTAAATGGGTTGTGCCTAACATGAGTTCTAATGTATGAGTTTCAAATGAGTTGCTTCGAGTATAGTTAAATTTAACACAAATATATATATATATATATATATTATTCAAATATTAAATTGCTTTCACATTTTGCCCCACAAGTTTTAGCAAGTTATTATATAAGTACCAAATCAAATAGTAATGTGGAATTCTTTTTATACACATACTATATCTTAATGTTTTTTATTTATTTATACTGTATAATAAGTTATTTGTTGTTGTAATAGCACGATGTTAGTATATGTGATATTGTTGATAGGAATGTTGTATTTGTCTCTATCTGTTGATATTGACAGAATTGATTGTAATCACTTTATTTCAATTAATAAAATTCATCGCTTCCAACTCAAAAAAACTGAACACACCTATGAAGCAACAATCTAATAGATACTAGAAATTAGGCTTATCATACTTATTTTAAGTCAAATATATTTATTAGAATTAATATTATATTTATATAATTTTAAAAGAAGCTTGTATAATCATGATTATAGCAATATCTTCCTTCAATTCCATCATTTATTAATCAAAGATAATATTTGATTGATTAATAAAAATAAATATGATGAAAAATCATGCCAAATTAACAACCATTCTAACCTATGATCTAGTTAGACTTAATTAAAGACAATCGCGTTAAACTTATGATTATAGTAATATCTTTCAACAATTGCATGAATATTATTATAAATGGCTCTTGATTGACGAATAAAAATTTAAACATGATGGACCCGCTTAGAGCCCACTAAACTCATAATCTAATTGATTTTAATTATTACAACACACTTTCAATGTATTTTAAACCCAACACAACTCAAAATTAGGCGAATTGTGTTGGAACCGTGGGTTTCAACCCACATTGCCACCGATGATCTCTTAGCCAAATGGTTAGTTCAAATTCCCATCAATACGTGAGATGATAGTCTATTGTATAGTAGGATTGTTTGTATACTGTTATAGTAAGGGGTTATTTACATTTCATTTATGTAATATTATTGATCAATGTATAATTATTCTAATTGTGTCTATTTAGAGATTGAGAGTCGATAGGACTGATTGTAACCGATTTAATTCAATTAATAATATTCATCGCTTTCACTTCAAAAAAAAAAAAAAAAAACCCACATTGCCGCCATTATAATTGGGCTTCGGGATAGTTTCATATACTTCTAATTTTACTCTCTCTTCATCTATTCTCTCTAACCAAATATGAAGCTTTATTCTATGCATCCCTTATATATATATATATATATATATATATCGATTTTCTTTGGGCCGAAGATTTTAAAGGTCCAGTAATTGGACTCTAATTCTACAACGCAGAGTATACACAGTAAAAAAAGCCCATAAGCAGTTTCCATGACGTCGAAACACATCCGGCCCACAACTTATTAATTCTTTTGTATTTATCTTTCGCTTCGTCGAAAATAATATGATAAAAGATATAACTGAAAATAGCTTCTTATTTAAACTTGTCAACGGCAATTTAATTAAAGTTTTCACAACTGAAAAATTAAAATAGCTCGAGCGATTTTATTGAACACCTTTTCAATGATGTACTTATTGTTATACGTATTGTCGGGGAAGTAAAAACGAAGGAGGCATTGAAATTAAGGATTTTAGATGTATTTAATTTGACAATTCCAATAATAAAAAAAGAAAAAATGCAAGCAAGTGATATTGTAAATAAGCAAGTAATTCTTTATAAAAAATAAAATAGTAATTTATTATTTTTTTTAAACAATTAATTTGGAGTAATTTACCTTTCCAAATAGAGGGGTAAATTGTTCTATTTTAAAGAAACATAAATTTACTCGAGGTGGGGTCAGATCAAATGATAAGTAGCTTTTTAATTCTAAAAGTCGAGAAAAGTTCCGTTTCTATTGGAGCACAATGATGTAGCAGCGAATTAAAATTTCCCGCTTAACATTTATTATTTTATATTATTTAAAAAAAATGAAGAACAAGAATCCAAATAAAAAAAATTCTAAAGGTGATATGGATAATATCTAGTATTGGGCCACCCCTTGAGCCTCGGCCTTATTAAGGAAGGCCCATGGCCATAACTATAAAAGCAGGCCCAACTTAGAATGACAAGCCCAAAAGGCCCAATCCAGGGCAAATACGGACCAGCACACTCTTTCGGATGAAAGACACGTACTTTGATCTGCAGAGACATGTTAATTACAACATTTACATCTTTTAGTTCCGATATTAAGAACTAACGACCATCCATTCACTAATTTAACCGTCAGAGTACTTATGCCAGGAACAAACCCGACACCTTTATTTGTAAATATTCAGCTTATTTTCTTTGTCCCATTGAGTGAGTTCTCGTACGACCTTCCATCCCTATAATTCCACGATCAAAAATAAATTTGTATGACTTTTCAACTCTGTAAGTCCCCAATCGAGAGTGAGTTTGTACGATCTCCCATCCCTACAACCCTACGATCGGAAACAAAGTGCAAGGAGAATATGAATGAGGCAAACCAGCTTATTGTTTAAATTTCACGTACAAAAATTAAGAAAAAATTATTTATTTATTATTATTTTTGTGTGAATCAATTATCATTAAATAATGAATTTTAATCATAAAAGCTCTGCTGTTATAATAGACCAATAACTTCCAAAAATTTTCATTCACCAACTTTTTATTTCAGAATACCTAAGAAGTGATATTTTTTTAACTTAATTAATTACGCAAGCACAACTTCTTCATTAAAGAATTTAGTAAAATAGTATTTTGATATAATTTTAATTTTTTAATTGTTGGGATTGATATTTATATGATTAAATTTTAATAATGTTTTTATTTTTATTTTTAGAAATAACTTTTATTGAACTTTTGAGTATATTGCAAAAATTATAACAGAAACAATAAAAAAGATCGAATTCTTGAGAAGTCATAATTAATCTCAAAGCTGATTGGACTAAACAAAAAGATTAAATTCTTCAAAGTTCATATATGAATTTAAGTTTGTAAAACTTTTACTACAAGATAAATCAATACAAACAAAAAAGAAACTGACTTTTTAGAATTGAATATAAATAAATAAAAAGTTTCATTAACGTAAGAATTTGTTCATTGGTAATTAGGTCAAGAAAAGAAAAAAAATTAAATGATCAGGCATTTGGAATATATTAAAAAATACATAATTATAATTTAAATGTTTCTTTTTTTTTTCCTCATACTTTTTAGGGGTTCATCAACATAGGAGTAACACGCTTCACACAATACAAAATTTTAAATTACACGACAAATATATATACATATATATATATATATATGGGGGTGGCTGAAAGTTCATTAATTAGTCAAAAATTCCTAAATTAATGGGTCACGTACACAATGCATGTACTTTTTTGATTAATTAATTATAAATTTTTGACCAAAATTATCATCAAATTACCCAATTCCTTTTAGTTGCATTATAGGACCAAATTGTCAAAATTAATTTAAAGAGAACTAAAATTGTCATTTCCCATATAAGTATCTATCAAGCAAGACTTGTTGAGTTTGTATAGAAATTAAATAAAAATTTTATTTAAGTTGGTCCATTCTTGGTATATTATTAAGTTCAATCATACGCATCATTCAGCTGATGCTTGACAATATTGATTGCCAAATTGTCTCCTTTAATAAATATATCACAAATTTTCAAGTCAAAAAGCTGCTTCGTCCCTATACAAGTTGACGAGTCGATTTTGATACAAAACTAGTACTACTAGATTTATATATAATTTTGTACAACCTTTCATAGGCACTTAGAGTTCTTCATAATTATCATTAGCCATAGTTAAACAACTGAAAAAGATCTTACACAAGAGCATAATGATGACTATAACACTAAGACCGGTTGCATAACTGATTATGAGAGAACTGATTTTATACATAATTATACAATTAATTAACTATGTAAATATAAATTATAGCTAAATGTCAAAACTAATGCCAGTCTTATGTTAAGAATACCATCAAGTGAACAATAAATTAAAAATTACAAATTGATAAAATGTTAAAAATCAATCCAGTAATTGTTTTATTAAAGTAGAACTATGTTTAGTTAAGATCCCACAGGAGAATAATAGTTGTGGGAGGACGACATATGTATGAGAACAGTACATCTGAAGAGGATTTTGAATAAGATCAACGAAGTATTTAAAATATTATTTAATGGATATAATGAATAATTAGGTAAAAAATCAAAACACAGGTTCGAACTGCTCAATCGTAGAACCAAACGGGGGATTAAATATACTTAGAAACTGATCCAACAATTAATTTTTGAGGGAGAATGAGGGGTGCTAATTATCCACTAAATTAAGCATCAGGTATATACACAGTACGGTTGGTGTACGAAAATTAAATCAGCAAATCCAAGTTAAAGCTTGCAAATTATGAGTTAGTATTAAATTCCAAAGTTGTTGGCCCCTACAAATAAAGTCAAATCTTAATTATGTGGTAGTAGAACAATATATATTGTAAAATAATTATTAAAAAAAACATTGGTATAGAATGATGGCTTAAATTGTTTAACAGTTTGAAAAGTCGTCTGTTGTCTTAACGTCCCTCAAGGATGATAATCAAAATTTAGCTACCCTTTGGAGAATGCAGTACACAAAAAAGTACAATTCTGTTGAACTATGGGGTCGTTGATCATTGCTATATATATATATATATATATATATGTGAGAGATATTAAATATCATAAAAATTATAAAGAAAATATATTAAATAATAATTTTTAAATTGTAATATATAGCTTAGAATTTTTAATTATTGCTAATATATGTATATATATTTCCAACGGATGTGGCATAATTCAAAAAGTTTGAGGCTGATCTCGATCAGATGCAATTTCGAACTATCTCGGTGTTGTATTCTTGAATGTTCATCACAAATTGTCGACTCACTAGAAAAAAAAATTATTACTGCTACATTTTTAATGTCTATGACAAAAAATTATGGTAAATAACTATTATTAACTACGATTAAATAAAAATCGTTGCAAAAATTAGCTTTTTCACCACAAAAAATTTATTTGTCACGATTAAGAGTCAAGGTAAAAATATTCGCCATGGCTTTTAGCCATGGCAAATATTTTAGCCACCATTGTAAAAATCACGGCTGACAACCGTTGTTTGGCCGTGGTCAATGACTATTCGCTACGGTTAATTTAGTATTAACCACGACAATTAACCGTGGTTAAATGTCATATTTTTTGTAATGACTTTTGAATTTAACAGTTCTTGTGGTTTATAATATTATTGTAATGCATACTGAACATTGTAATAATCAGTTGATTACTTTAATAATATCATTGTATTTTAAAAAAAATGATTTATAATAAAAAGCGGCCAAAACAAACAATTTAAGCGTAATTTTGAATTCGAAGATAATAATTTCAAATTCATAAAATCAAGATTCTTGTACTTGTTTGCATGTTTTCAATGAAATATTAATTGGCTGTGTTTTTTCTTATATGTGTTTCTCATGCATGATTTCAAATATATATACTTATATCCATGATAATTGGTATTTTCTGTTGATGATTAACTTAATTTTCCCCTCTTAAATTTCTTTAAATTAAATCCTACATCTGAATTAATTAATGCTAGAGTGATTATTAAGAATCTCATATCTAAATTATGTTAATATGGTTGAAATAGTCTATTTTATTTAAACTATACTATGAAACAAATAATGCATTAACGATATATCCTGAATTAATTATCAGTCATCTATCCACAAATCTGCTTATATATATCTTCATCAAGGCTCCAGCTAAGTTCTGTACGATCATGGCAAGGACTTTTAACAGAAGCAAATATTATATATATATATATATATATATATATATATACCCAAACATCTATTTATTCATAATAATATTAGAAACAATTTCTCTGGATCGGTCTCCACATTAGTCCATAAAATATAATTTATTAAAATTATAATTAATATGCAGAAGACTCTCAAGGATTCTGAAAGGCTAATTAAGTTGGATATTTGATGATATTAGATTGTCATTATCTGCTTGGTATGTGAAAAGTCTACAGCAACCTAAAAAATTAAATTTTCAATGAAATTAACACCTACCATTTGACCTCGCCTCAAGAAAAAAATATCAACCAGAAAATGTCGATTAAATAGTATCAAAGTTATTAATATATTAATTAATGTAAGAAATACGTATATTTTATTTTTATTCCAAATAATTTAGACAAGTTTAATAATCGCAAAAACTTTAATAATTTGTCGTAATAATTGACAATTTCGTATGCAAGAATATATAAGTTATTATTAATGGCAATAATTAGTAACATATGATTCAGAGACCAAAAGCTAACTATCAACCACTGTATAAATTAATTGTTAAGAGCGACAACTTAGACACAATTCATGTTTATTGATATGGAGAGTTTTAAAATCATTATTGTGGTAAAAGAAAAAGTACTTTACATCAATTATAAATACGTGTTCTTAAAATATTATTTAACTTTTTATCGTTTGGTTACATTATAAATGACCACAACTTAAAAATTTTAGTAAATCCATACTATTAACTTCGGTCAAACAAAATTAATAAAATAACTTAAATATTTACCACGGTTAATTAATACTTTATCATGATTTTTAACTGTGGTCAAACTATTTACTATGGTTTTAACTATGACTAATGTTTTGACCTCAGTTCTAGAAACAATGGCTAATGGCCGTTGTGGAACTGTGATTAATTTGTATTTGCACGGTATTTTTTTTTCTTTTCAGCATAATAATTAATTGTAACAAAAATATCATATTTCTTCTTCTAGTGATATTTTTTTTTCTTATAGTTTCTTAAGAAATTTTAGTTTGCTTTAAGATATTGTGTTTGTGAGCATATTATATATAATCACGAAATTAGTATATATTATTTCTAATTATATTGTCAAGGAGAATGGAGGCATGTCTAACATGGAAATTAAATTAAACTGATGGACTGCAGGATTGACTTGCAAGTTGCCAAATATTGAATGTTTTTCCGAAATGATGTCACATAAAATGTATATATATATATATATTAATTAATTATTGGCAACTAAAATCAGGACTCTTTCTCCTCAGACTTTCCAACATCTTGTAAAGCTAAAATCCTATAGTGATAGCCAAAAATCTAACTTCCAACGTGATTTCATTATTAGGAAATTCTTATAGTTAGGTTTAGGATTCTATTTTTTTCTTTAATAAAAACACATTTATTCGTAGGCCGAGCTTATTTAAAATTCATTATGTATAAATGATTTGCTCATCGCTAGAAAATTTAAATTTGAAAGCCATTTAAGAATTACTCGTTCAATTCTTTTTCACATTCCTCATTCCAGAAATGGGCTCGATGTTTATTAAATATCGAAATATATCAGTTACAGAATGCTGGTATTATTCTTTCTTCAGAATATGGCTGGAGTCAACACTCACTACAGGAAAATAACTTAATAACTACGAAAAGTTTTGGTGCTAAAATCAACTTCAACCTAATCATCAAGTAAAATTATTACAAAATTCATTGTTAATGTAGATTAACAACAAATTACACTATTTTGTAAGTAATATATATGTCGTTGCTATTACCGTTATTTCTTATAGTGACTTGTACTTCTGATTTTTTGTGTTAGTCTAGCAAAGTTGGTAAGTTGTACAGTGCTGAGTATATTCATACTTGAATTCAAGTGAATTAACAGTCCATGTCTGTGAACAACCAAGTATGTTTCCCTGTTAGAGCAATTTGACTTATATATGTGGTGACGTAGAAACTTGCAGCTTGGTTATATGATCAGGCAATTGGGTGATACTCCAGGTCTCTTTGAAAGGTCTATCATCCTTTGGGATATACGATAAGGCTAACAGTACTGTACATGTTCAGATATGCGGCAAACTGGATATTCATTCTCATTAAACTAATTAATCTCCATTAATTATACATAATTAAGTTAACCATTTGGAAGCTCTACTGGCCCACTAAGAGCCATCTGAATTGTCAAACCCTAACACTATATAAACTTGATTGCAATCTCATCCCCAGACATCAACATATCCATTTCATTCTTTCGATAACATTAGCTGTAAAAGAATCCTCCAGGTTTAACAAATTAGTAAGAAATGGCTGATGTTGAAGGGTCTCCAGGCTCATCCATGCATGGAGTCACGGGCCGGGAGCCTGTTCTTGCATTTTCTGTCGCTTCCCCGATGGTTCCCAGTGATCCAACGGCGAAGTTTGATTTGCCGGTGGATTCAGAGCACAAGGCCAAGAAATTCAAGCTCTTTTCCTTTGCCAATCCTCACATGAGGACATTCCACCTCTCCTGGATTTCGTTTTTCACCTGTTTCGTGTCAACGTTCGCTGCTGCACCCCTCGTGCCCATTATCCGTGACAACTTGAATCTCAAGAAAATCGACATTGGCAACGCTGGGGTTGCCTCCGTCTCCGGCAGCATATTCTCGAGGCTGGTGATGGGGGCCGTGTGCGATCTCTTGGGGCCGCGTTATGGATGCGCGTTTCTCATCATGCTGTCTGCCCCCACAGTGTTTTGCATGTCGTTTGTGTCGTCCGCTGGTGGATACGTGGCTGTGCGTTTCATGATCGGGTTTTCCCTGGCAACCTTCGTGTCCTGCCAGTACTGGATGAGCACAATGTTCAACAGTAAGATTATTGGACTTGTGAATGGGACGGCGGCGGGATGGGGGAACATGGGAGGCGGCGCCACTCAGCTGATTATGCCGGTGCTTTATGAAATAATCAAGAAAACAGGATCAACCCCCTTCACCGCCTGGAGGATCGCCTTCTTCATTCCGGGATGGCTTCATGTGATCATGGGTATTTTGGTGTTAACACTTGGCCAGGACCTGCCTGATGGAAACCTTAGTGCCCTCCAGAAGAAGGGAGATGTTGCAAAGGATAAATTCAGCAAGGTATATACATATTTCATTGACTTCCTCATCTCCTGGATTTAATTAATGATCCCTTTTCATGAATTGGTCCAATAAATTAATGGGCTGATTTATAAGTTTATTTTTCTTGATATATTCAGGTGTTATGGTACGCTGTCACAAACTACAGGACATGGATTTTTGTCCTTCTCTACGGCTACTCCATGGGAGTCGAATTGTCAACTGATAACGTCATTGCTGAATACTTCTACGACAGGTACGTAAATTCATTCATATATTTATATAGATATCAATAGTACAACTAGTACATATAAATGGAAATGATCTGGTACTGATTAAGATATCAACATCAAATTAATAATTTTACAGATTTGATCTAAAGCTACACACCGCTGGAATCATAGCAGCCACCTTCGGCATGGCTAACATCGTTGCTCGTCCATTCGGCGGATTCGCTTCCGACTATGCAGCTCGGATGTTCGGAATGAGGGGTAGGTTGTGGACACTATGGATCCTGCAAACAATGGGAGGAATCTTCTGTGTCCTTCTGGGCAGGGCCAACACCCTTCCCGTCGCCGTGACCCACATGATCATCTTTTCCGTAGGAGCACAAGCTGCCTGTGGAGCAACTTTCGGCGTCATTCCATTCGTTTCCAGACGATCATTGGGCGTAATATCAGGCATGACGGGTGCAGGAGGGAACTTCGGCTCCGGTTTAACACAACTGCTGTTCTTCACAAGCTCCAAATACTCTACCGATCAAGGCCTAACTTACATGGGGATAATGATAGTGGGATGCACTCTTCCTGTGGCGTTGGTTCACTTCCCACAGTGGGGCAGCATGTTCTTGCCGCCGTCCAAGAGCGCCGCCGAAGAACATTACTACGGTGCTGAGTACACTGAGGAGGAGAAGCAGAAGGGTATGCATCAAAACAGCCTCAAGTTTGCTGAAAACAGCCGATCTGAGCGCGGCAAACGTGTGGCTTCGGCACCAACCCCGCCAAATACAACACCGAGCTATGTTTGATTTTGTTGTGGAGTATGAAAAACTATGATCATCCCTCTTGCGGAGTGGAATGGGATGGAATGATATGGGATTCCATTTGTTTTTTCAGTTGTCTGTTTTTAATTCAAGAAATATGTCATGATGATGTTCATGACACATGATATAATTAATGTAAATTTGTTGCTGCAAACTTCTTCTTTCTCTTGATCCTATATACTCTTCCAATAACTGTTTGATATTGATATTTCTTGCTCAAACGTTTTGTAACTGAATGATAGACACTTTTGTAAAAGGATTAATTGTATTTAATCCTCTATTTATAGTCATTTGACACTTTAATTCCATAATTTATTAGGATTGTAAGATCGTAGTTAATCTTTTTCAATATTACAATTTTAAGATCAAATTGATCGAATTTTAAAAATTGGATAAAAAGTGGCATGTGCCGCTCCCGCTTAAAAATTATGAAAAATATATCTTATTGGTTGAGTTTTTCTAATGTGGCAACTTATACGACGTCCTTTTCTTTTTTTATCTTTCTTTCTTTCTTTGTTTTTTTTTCTACATCAGCCACCACTTGTGCATTATAATTCAAACAATATGATGTATTTTTTCAATTTTAAACCCGCACATGACTACATTCCACTTTCCACCTTCCAGCCAAATTTGTCCTAATATATTTCAATTTGTGATTTTTCTTTATTCAAATCAAGTTTGATCTATCAAACTGATGAACTATCGCATACATAACAAGTGTAAATGAAGCGTACCACTAATTATTTGATAGATGTGTGCACTAACTAATTTGCAAATGATGATACCCTAACCCTCAAATTGAAACAAGAAAATGATTTCCAAGTGATTAATTAATTAGAGAATTTAATTATCACATTAAGTCAAATTTAATCAAGGAACTATTGTTCAACAAAATAAATTGCATACGTCAATCTTTATTTCCTCTGTCCCAAATTTATTATTATTTTTTTATTTCATTCTGGTGCCAGTTGCTATCTATAAGAGTGATGATAACAACTATATTTGAATGACTATTGTTTGCAATTAACTAGTGACCTATGTGTATATAATGATACTTAGTGACAAGATGAATACTATCTCATAAAGTCATTCTTATTGTCAATAGTGGTTAATGTATCGCAAATACTAATTAAAAATGATTAATATATATATATATATATATATATATATAATATTTTGGTAGCTGTTTGTCAATAGTGACGACTAATGCATAAATTTGTCATTATTAAACTTACAAAATCATATATTATTGTAATAGAATAAAGATTCTCTATATTTATTTTATGTTAATTATATTGACATTATCAATCATTATTTGTCAGTAATGTTATTTTTCCTTGAAGTAAGGTCAAATGGTATGTTTTCATGGAGCATTTTAATTTTTTTTACGCGGGTTTAGACTTAATTTATTTCGCCAGGGAGACAATGACAATCTAATATACGTATTTAAATAACTCGCCTTAACCTTTCAGAATTATTTAGAGCCTTCAGCAAATTAAATGGCTTAATTAATTATCTTAATTATAGTTGTGTAGTTATGAAGTGAGAATTTACTATTATTTTACACTTGAAGAACTTCTTTTTCTAATAAAATATTGAAAGAAATATTGGGGAAATTTTGTGAATAAGTAGATTCAGATTTGCTTTCACTCTGAGTCCTTTCCATGATCATGGAGCTTAGCTGGAGCCCGGATGAAGATAAGAGCTGGATCTTTTCATGATTAAAAATTCAGAATATTTCATTGCATTATATGTTTCAATACTATAGTTGTCAAAAAATTGGTCGACAAATTGTAAAACATGTGCAGAAAAAAAAAATCAAATGTAAATCACAAGCATTTTCGTGGTTTGCAGAATATTCATATGTCATTCCATTGGGTAAAATGTTTCTTTGGCCCCGTAAGATTATGATAGTATTTGTTTTGGTACCACAACTTCGATAGGTAGTTGTTTTAATTCCATAAAACACGTTTTTCAATTTTTTTGGTCCCATAAAATACTGAAAAACGTGATATTTTGGGACAAAAAAAAACTGAAAAACGTGTTCTATGAGACTAATACAGCCGCCTACCTAAATTGTGGTACCAAAACAAATAATGCCCTAGTTTTACGGGATAAAAAAGCATTTACCCCTATTCGGTTCGAAATCAATTTTTACTAGCTAGCTAGGATGGTTTTTGTGAATTACAGTAATAGATTACTTATCAAATACCTATATTAGGATACAAGTTAAATGTCGCAGTAAAATTATAATTTATTTCTTATTAAAAAATTTATATGCTAAATTTTAAATATTAACTAAATAGGCCAGACTCTACACTTCAACAATAACTAGTTAAATGAAAAAGAATAATCCAACCATATTAAAACATAGTAGACGGATATCTGTACGTATATATCAAACCGTTTTGACCTTGATTAATTTAAAGACAGACATGCTTCGAAATCAAAGAAACATTTACTATTAAAATATCTTAATTAACATATATGCTAATGGATGACCGACCATATATATATATTATATATATATTAAGGAGAATTATAGTACTCTTACATATGACCCTTATGTCTACTGCAGTAACTAATTATTAAGAATAATTACTTTGATTATGATTTATTTATACAATTTTTTTTTGGGTATAATTACAAGAAAAAATTATTTTTTGTGTCCGCTAAGTATGCCCAATATTAATTTTAGTCCGATAACTATGCCCAATTTTGTCTAAGTCCGGTAACTTGTAAAATTGATGAGATTTAGTCTGGATTAGGATTTTTTACTCAATTTTCCGACGATATTTTGAAAATAAGCCGGAAAATGTACACATGGCAATTATTTGGTTAATTTACAACAACTTATACACGTGTACAACCGCATGTATTAGTTGCCACTTGTACAGCCACACGTATTAGTTGACATTCAAATTAAAATCCACCTCATTTCAATTGCCACGTAGGCTTAAAAATTCTCAAAATATATTCAGTTGGCATGTCATGTAATATTTCCGATCAAGAAATAAAAAATCGACCACCGGAGGACTAAATTTCATCATTTTTGCAAATTACTGGACTTAATGGATATAATTATCGGATTAAAATTAATATTGGGCATACTTAGCAGACTAAAAAAATATTTTTTCCTAATTACAGAAACTACCCTGCAGCAAAAAAGTATGAGTAGTCTGTGTAATGATATTGATTTTCTTGGAGGATGTATGTATAGTTTTCTAAAAATAAGGGTGGTTTGTGTGATAATATTGACATTAATTCTGGTGCGTGTATATGTTATTAATTATCCAAACGATAAGAATGGTTCGTATAAAACAGATCATAGGTTAGGGATGTAAATATAATTATCCCGAATTATTAGGATAGGTTGTAGAACATTTGATTAAGATAAGGACAACAATATTAAATCTGAAGTTTTATCATCGGAGTGGCCTTTAGCTAATTAAGATCATAATGGACAACTTTATGTTAAACATTTGACTTAACATTCTATATTCGGGTTCTACTTTTGAATTTAATTAGTACTAACTCATATTTTCAGGCACTGAATTTGTGGTTGCAAATGTTTCGTACATGAGCCGTACACTATATTTTAAATTTGTGAAACGTAATGTACACATATTATTTCGTAGTTCGTACATAAACCGTACAACACATCTTAAATTAGAACGTAATATTGGTTAATTTAGTGGATAAGCGTCACTCACTCTTCCTAGAAATTAAAATTTTGGGAATCAATTATGTCTACTTATAAAAATCATGTTAGTCGTCATTCATTAAAAGTGTTAAAGTCGTGGTTATCCCTCACAAGCTCTTTGTAAAATATTTTAGCTATCGTAATGTTAGCCCTTTAATTTGCCCATGAAATAATGCTGATTTATAAATTAATTTGAAGATTAATTAACGCTTAGTACTAGCGAAAGGCTATATATATGGAATTACATATGGGTTATTGTTTTCCTATCAAAATCGACAGATCAATTAGTACTTGTATTTGGACGAACAATGTTTTGACTTGATAATTAGTTATGTTGTATTAATTAGAGAGATTACAAGACAATTTTAATGTTAATTATCAAGCGTCGGCTGAGTGATGCATCAGATAAACTTAAAGGGAAAATTGTAATTTTTATCCTGTAACTTAGTGGGGTGGCAATTTTAGTCCTGTACGAATTGATTTTTATAATTTAGTCCTACAAATTTAAAAATTTAGTAATTTTGGTCCTTTTTGGCCGGAAAAACGCATGTGACAGGCACATGACCTTGACAATTGGGGCTTTCCGGCAATATGGGACCAAAATTGCCATTCCCTAAATTACAGGATGAAAGTTGCAATTTTTTCCCTAAAAAGCTCATATTATTTTGTTGAAAATTCCACTTTGTTTACTCCTCATAAAGAAATAAATTAATAATAATGTCTATAATTAAAAAATTAAAGTGTTAAAAATATATTTTTCAAACTCTGCAAATTAACATGCTCGTAGTTTGGTGAGGGTTCTGTTGAACAAATAGACTAATAAAAGTATTATTTTTACTAAAAAAATCACTTATTTTTTACTCTTCTTAGAACAAATAAATGAATAAAGTCTATACTTCAAAAAATTAAATTCATAATAATTTCAAGTATTGCATATTAACATACCGCCAACATTGGTGTGTTCAAGGAAGTGCTAAAGAAATAGGCTACAAAAACTCATATCTTTTGCTGAAAATTCTATTATTTTTTACTTATAGAGAATAAAAATTAATAATGCCTTTTAATTGTAAAATTAGAGCCTTAAAAATATATTTTTCAAGCTTCGCAAGTTAACTTGCCCCTAGCAAGGGTTTGGCGATGGTAGCGTTGAACAAGTAGACTATAAAAATATTATTTTTTACTAAAAATTCACCTATTTTTTACCATTTAGAAAAAATAAACTAATAAAATCTATATATAATTCAAAAAACTACAGCAATAAAAATATGATTTTCAGACCCTGCAGATCAACATGCTCCTAGCATAGGGTGTATCGAGGGCAATGCTGAACAAATGGACTAAAAAATGAAAAAATCATAATTTTCATCCTGTAACTTAGGGCTGGCAATTTTGGTTCTACACGAATTGATTTTCACAATTTAGTTCTGTAACTTCCAAAAAATGGCAATTTTGGTCCTTTTTCGCCGAGCACATGACCTTTAAAATTGGGGCTTTCTAGCCAAATGGGACCAAAATTGTCAAAATTTCAAATTTACAGGATTAAATTGCAAAAATCATTTCGTACAGGACCAAAATTGCCACACCTCCTAAGTTACAGGACGGAAATGACAATTTTCCCAAACTTAAATATATATAAAGAAAAGACCAAGTTCACTAAATAAAAAGCTAACTTCAACAAGCAAGGTGGGAACTTTTATACGATATCACTGGAAATTTTTTCACTGTAGTTAAATATTACTATCGACAAAAGACAAAAAAAATTGTGGTGACTACAAATTAACCAAAATTCTGCAATGGCCATTAGCCGTCGTTTCTATAAGTGCGATCAAAACATTAGTTATAACTAAAATCATAGTAAATATTTTGACCATAGCTAAAAAAACATGGCTAATATTGATTAATAATGATAAAAAATTATATTTTTTTTCCATGATTAATATTATTAATTTATCATGATTTTTAAGTCATGATTATTGTTTGTAGTGTATGGATATGTTTGTGGCATAAAATATTTTTGGGAAAATCGCAATTTTCTTTCTTTAATTATAGAGGTTAACAGTTTTAGTTCTCTTGAAATTGAAATTGAAATTGACAATTTAGGACAGCTATATATTAAAAAAAAAAAAAACAAAACTGACAATCCGGCACACTCAGGACAAATTTTATCGAAAATTACAAAATCAATTAGGTTGCATTTCCATTCCAAATTTAAATTATAGGTATGGATGGATTTCAAATCCTTTCTCCAAATTATTCCTTTAAATTTAAATTCATCAATTCAAGTACCCCATTATTGAAATTAAATTGAACCTGATTCAGGGATTTAGGATTTTCCGGCTAAATAAGCTGACATAGATGTCTGGAAATCAAGGTAGAAACATGAAACTCCAATTACATAAAGTAGAAAATTTTGTTTTCAATAGGATTTGAACCTATTAATTACCACTTGAACAATCCACAAATTATAACATTTTGTTGCAATTGTTTTAAATATCATAAAAGAGCCTAAGGAAATTATCTTTCAGCCTAGCTAGTTGAATCCAAACATACATAAGTCAAATCCAGTAACTTGCCACATGTTCACTGCTAATTGAGTAGAAAATACTAAGTCAAATTCAGTAATGCGACAACTACATACATACATACCTACATAACTAGAAATGCTTGATTTTAGACAGATCGCCAAATTAAAGTTTGTTCAAGTTTCATTAATCAAATAAAACCAAACTTCAGCACATGTTTTCATTAGATAAAATGCAAAAGTATTTCTAGTTGCTAAATGCTAATCCCTCTCCACACAAGGTTTTATTACAAGCTTGTATTTAGGCCTTGCAAGTGGCCGGCTAAATTTTCTACCCTAAATTCTCTTACATTTTTTATTCAATTTAATACATGGATTACATATAAAAAATTCTTATAAAAATTAGATAATTAATCTCTATACATGTTACGTGTGTGTATATATCAAATAGAATAAAAACTGCAATAATTTATAATAAAATATCCTATTAGTAAAAGTATCGAGAAGTGAGACGTGGACATAAAGCGTTTGATAGGACTCTATGCTAAACACGTATACATGGATTATTGAAGCTTATACAAAAGAGTTTCACCTGTAGTAAACATACCATTTACTACTAAACCAGGTTTTCAGCGAATTCCACTACTGATCCAATAATCCATTAGGGATTATTAATTGTATCCTTGCTTCAGGGGAACTGAGAGCGTCAAATCCAGCCATCAAACTTCCCTGATTACAATACACAACCAAGAACTAACGGAAAACAAAATCAGACATAGCTCGGTGTTGTATTCGGCGGGGTTGGTGCCGAAGCCACACGTTTGCCGCGCTCAGATCGGCTGTTTTCAGCAAACTTGAGGCTGTTTTGATGCATACCCTTCTGCTTTTCCTCCTCAGTGTACTCAGCACCGTAGTAATGTTCTTCGGCGGCGCTCTTGGACGGCGGCAAGAACATGCTGCCCCACTGTGGGAAGTGAACCAACGCCACAGGAAGAGTGCATCCCACTATCATTATCCCCATGTAAGTTAGGCCTTGATCGGTGGAGTATTTTGAGCTTGTGAAGAACAGCAGTTGTGTTAAACCTGAGCCGAAGTTCCCTCCTGCACCCGTCATGCCTGATATTACGCCCAATGATCGTCTGGAAACGAATGGGATGACGCCGAAAGTTGCTCCACAGGCAGCTTGTGCTCCTACGGAAAAGATGATCATGTGGGTCACGGCGACGGGAAGGGTGTTGGCCCTGCCCAGAAGGACACAGAAGATTCCTCCCATTGTTTGCAGGATCCATAGTGTCCACAGCCTACCCCTCATTCCGAACATCCGAGCTGCATAGTCGGAAGCGAATCCGCCGAATGGACGAGCAACGATGTTAGCCATGCCGAAGGTGGCTGCTATGATTCCAGCGGTGTGTAGCTTTAGATCAAATCTGTAAAATTATTAATTTGATGTTGATATCTTAATCAGTACCAGATCATTTCCATTTATATGTACTAGTTGTACTATTGATATCTATATAAATATATCAATGAATTTGCGTACCTGTCGTAGAAGTATTCAGCAATGACGTTATCAGTTGACAATTCGACTCCCATGGAGTAGCCGTAGAGAAGGACAAAAATCCATGTCCTGTAGTTTGTGACAGCATACCATAACACCTGAATATATCAAGAAAAATAAACTTAATCAGCCCAATAATTTATTTGACCAATTCATGAAAAGGGATCATTAATTAAATCCGGGAGATGAGGAAGTCAATGAAATATATATATCTACCTTGCTGAATTTATCCTTTGCAACATCTCCCTTCTTCTGGAGGGCACTAAGGTTTCCATCAGGCAGGTCCTGGCCAAGTGTTAACACCAAAATACCCATGATCACATGAAGCCATCCCGGAATGAAGAAGGCGATCCTCCAGGCGGTGAAGGGGGTTGATCCTGTTTTCTTGATTATTTCATAAAGCACCGGCATAATCAGCTGAGTGGCGCCGCCTCCCATGTTCCCCCATCCCGCCGCCGTCCCATTCACAAGTCCAATAATCTTACTGTTGAACATTGTGCTCATCCAGTATTGGCAGGACACGAAGGTTGCCAGGGAAAACCCGATCATGAAACGCACAGCCACGTATCCACCAGCTGACGACACAAACGACATGCAAAACACTGTGGGGGCAGACAGCATGATGAGAAACGCGCATCCATAACGCGGCCCCAAGAGATCGCACACGGCCCCCATCACCAGCCTCGAGAATATGCTGCCGGAGACGGAGGCAACCCCAGCGTTGCCAATGTCGATTTTCTTGAGATTCAAGTTGTCACGGATAATGGGCACGAGGGGTGCCGCAGCGAACGTTGAAACGAAACAGGTGAAAAACGAAATCCAGGAGAGGTGGAATGTCCTCATGTGAGGATTGGCAAAGGAAAAGAGCTTGAATTTCTTGGCCTTGTGCTCTGAATCCACCGGCAAATCGAACTTCGCCGTTGGATCACTGGGAACCATCGGGGAAGCGACAGAAAATGCAAGAACAGGCTCCCGGCCCGTGACTCCATGCATGGATGAGCCTGGAGACCCTTCAATACCAGCCATTTCTTAGTAATTTGTTAAACCTGGAGGATTCTCTTACAGCTAATATTATTGAAGGAATGAAATGGATATGTTGATGTCTGGGGATGATATCGTAATCGGGTTTATATAGTGTTAGAGGTTGACAATTCAGATGGCTCTTAATGGGCCAGTAGAGCTTCCCAATGGTTAACTTAATTATGTATAATTAATGGAGATTAATTAGTTTAATGAGAATGAATATCCAGTTTGCCGCATATCTGAACATGTACAGTAATGTTGGCCTAATCGTATATCCCAAAGGATCATAGACCATTCCAAGGGATCACCTGGAAAATATATATAATCGTGGTATCTGTTCATATACATTGCAAAGTCGCTGGACGCAAGTGGGAAACAATTAACACTTTATTATCAACTAGCAAGATTAATACCAATAAAACTCGTGTTTGGATATATATATATAGAAATATTTGGATTTAAGAAAATAATTTCATATAAGGTGCATAAATAATTAGATTTCAACTCCATAATAATTGAATTCAGAATAACTGATCAAAAGTATTTAAAAGTACTGTCCATTTTCATATAGGATTAATCATGCGCGCTCAATTATTTTGGTTTTATTTTCCGTTTCAGTTTTTGACAGCGATATACTTGTACATATTCAAAATGGTTTACTATCATTTTTATCTCGATCATTACTTTTTCTATATATTTACATGCATATATTTTTTTCTATCAGCAATTTCATTTTTTTTCCATAATATTTTGATATGGCATAACTAATTAACTATGGTAAAATTAATAAAAAAATATAACTATTCATGACTAAATTATTAATTTAACACCACAATCAACATAAGAATTGAATAGATCAATCCAAACATATTATCATTTTCAAAAACGAAAAAAATTAATTTTTTACTGAAAGAAAATTAAAAATAAAAGCAAAACCAAACAAAACATGGTTATCTGACAAGCTGCAACTATCAATCCAGGCCGTAAGTTGAAGTGGCCGTACATGTCGACATTCCTCCACTCTCATTGGAAATAAATAATCACAACCTTATTTAACTACTAATTAAATATAAGTTTTTCTCAATTAATTGCACCCACATCCATTTGATTAAGTGAATTTTTTAATCCTCCCAATTCTGAGGTCAATTTGTTTGACTTTGCGGTTGCCTGGACGATAAGGACAAATACATTTATACGATTAATTGTGTAGATATGAAGATATTTTGTTATTATACTTATTATTAAGAGATTAATGACGACCTTATTATTATTATTATTATTATTATTATTATTATTATTATTATTATTATAATTAATATTATCAAGAAGTACTATTAATTAAGATGAATCATATATGTACAGTTACTTACATCATAATTAGTCCTTGCCATGATCAGTACGGAACTTAGCTGGATTTGGATAAGAGCACTTTGTTGATGAAATTAATATTCAGAATATATATAGGATAAATTACAACTACCTTCCTTCAGGTTTGAAAAATTACAAATATTTCTCTGAGGTTTATAATTTTTAACCAAATGCTTGAAATTGACCATTTTGCCCTTGAATTTTAATTAAAAATCTAAAAAAATCAATCGAGGCAAATTGCATTATTGTCTTCTCTATAAAAAACTTAAAAAACCTCTCCCTACATATTGTAATCCAAAAATATTAAAAAAATTTTTTTAATAATTCAGTTTGAATAAGGGCATCTTGGTCAGTTCAACCATAAAAATAGATAAAAATGGGCTATTTGTTAGATGGTTACAAATCTCGGGGGGAGGGGTATTTGTAATTTTTCAAACAACGAGGAGGTATTTGTAATTTTTCAAATAACAAGAGAGTATTTATAATTATACCAAATCTCAGGAAAGATAGCTGTAATTTACCCTATATATATATATATATATGATAAATTGCATTATTTGTTTCAGAATATTATTAGTTGGTCAATCTAGGGCTAGCTATGATTGTTGGTTATTATCCTGACATCTAATGGAAGTATTACTAACATTATCATATAATTTACAAATTTAATTAAGATTAAGTTAATTTGTACATGAACTATACAATCTACATACATCATTACAACACGATTTTCAATATTCATTAAAATCAATAAACAATCTACGTATAATTATTGTTTATCAATATCTGAGAATTATAATTATTTATAAATATTGACCAGCAGCAATTATTAAATTAAACAAATATTTTCTTCTAAATTAAATAAATACTTTAATGGGATTGAAATCAGCAAAACTTTATAATTATAGAACCTGCGTATATATGTCTGATGACAAAATGTTAAAATTAAGTAGTCATTATCATCACAATTAGTCTCCTCTCATGATGTAAACATATTTCTAGCTGTTTGAAGAACTTAAACAGCCTTTTAAGTATAGTTTCCAGGCTGAAATCTAAAACAATTCCAACGGTAATAATGTTGATAATAATTGTGAAGAACCCTAAGAACCTGCGAAAGGTTACACGATTAAATATTACTGAATAATTAACACTTTTAATTTGTATCAAAATCGACTCAACAACTTGGGATGGACGCTTTGACTTTATGGTAATTAATTATTAATATATTTTTTTATATATATGCATGTACATATATATATATATATATATATTGGCTGGAGACTTTTGGGCAATTACTCTCACATTGTTATTATCTGATTAAAAATTAATTATGTACCAAGATAGAGTCGAAGTGAAAAATAAATTTAAACAAGCACCTAGCACTTTCTCTTAAGACTATAAATTTTACTGGGGTAATTAAATTATTAATACTCCGAGAAGTTATGTCTAAATATACAAACACTCTATCAATGATCTCTTGTCCTAGTGGTTAAGGTTGAGGTCCCGTGATTCTAGAGGTCGTGAGTTCAAATCCCCATCAATACGTGGGATAATAGTCTACTGTATATTAGGATTATTTGTATACTGTTATAGTAAGGGGTTGTTTAGATTTCATTTATATAATATTGTTGATCAATATATCATTGTTGTAATTGTCTCTATTAAAGATTGATAGTCGACAGGGTTGATTATAACCGATTTAGTTTAATTAATAATATTCATCGATTTCACTTCAAGAAAAAAAAATATCATATTTTTTGTAAAGTTACAGGTACACCCCTTGGGGGTGTTTGTAAAGTTACAAGTACACCCCTTGGGGGTGTTAGTATAATGTACCTTAGGGAGTGTGCTTGTGGAAACTTCAGTGAATGTATTCTTGTTATTACAACTACAACCTCAAAATATGTAATTGTAATTTTGCAAAAGGCATTGAGTGTTTGTGTATTTTGACATAACCTCAAAAGGTGTAAATGTAATTACCCATATTATTATATCTTCTTTTTTTTTCTTTACTAAATTATAATGACGTCACCTGAGGTTAGGCCCAATTACACAAACACCCCCTGTCTTTTGTGAAATTACAGCTACACCCCTGAGGTTGTAATTGTATTACAACTACACCCCTTATTCAAAGGCAAATGTTACACTAATACTTCCTAAAAAACATTACACTAACACCCCTCAAGGGGTATAATTATAATTTTGTAAAAGACAGAAGGTGTTTGTATAATTAGACCTGATCTCAGGGAATGTCAATATTATTTATCCTTTTTTTTTGGTGGCGAGGGATTGATCTAAAGGGCAAAAATGTAACTATACAAATACTTCATGTTTGTTCGTAAAATTACAACTTTAAAGAGTGTGTTTGTAATTTTATGAAAGACGAAAATAAAGTATTTGTATTAATTAGACCTAACCTTCAAAAGGTGTCGACAGAATTTACCCTACCATTATAGGTTTTTACTTTTTACCCTTGTTATTACAGTGTAAAAAATGTTTTATGCAAACAAATACTTCATCTATTTGTTAACAGCTCATATCACAAATACTTCACTGTTCTCAACAATGAAGGCAAAAACAGTATCAACCACACAAGATCTACAAAACTTAGAAGCCACATTTCTAATCCTTAACAGTTTGAAGTTTATAGAACACAAGCAAGTTTCACCACAGCACAGCAGCCTAAGAAAAACATACTTTTCACTGCTATATCGAACGTTTTGGCTAATTCCTACTACTGCTCCAATCAGTCAAATACACACACAACTGCGAACGAACAGGATAAGCCTTGTCGTCATGAACATCACGTTTTCTGCTGCTATTTCACCTTCTCGGAACTGGTTTATAAAGCACAACGGTGACAAATTTCGAACGAAAACGATGAGTGACCCCGAGCGCTACCACCGACCGAGGAGGTTCTCTGTTCTCTATGTAAAGGTGATTTAGAGTCACGTTCTGGGGAGGTTGGAGGGATGCACAAGGATCACTAGTCGTCGGATGGTTCAACAAAGTATGCTGCAGATGGGGTGGAAATGCAGGCGGTTCTCGTCCTTCATCTTCATTGTCGGGGTAAGCATTATTGTAACTTGATTCCGGTGAATCGGGAATGTCAAATCCAACGACGCTCACTTGATCCTGCAATGAGATTATAAATTTACAAGCAAGTTGGTAAAGAGACATACGGTTGTCATCAAAGTTTCTGAACTTACTTGGTCTGCACCGTACTGGTGGTTCATTGTAGCTTAGCTTAGTAAAACCACAGAACCTGGGAGTATTGTAAAGATATTCTGTTAGCATTTATTCTGCAAAGACTTCGATGCTTTAACAGTAGAATTGATAATTTTGGCATATGGTAATGAGACATATTAGGATAACAAAGAGGGTGAAACTATCTATCAAGCACCAAATTTGAGAACTAGACGTATTTGTAATAAGCCGGGCTGCATCTAAGTTGGTCTTGAGGGGTTCTAAGCTGATAAAATGGAAATTCCTTTTACAGGCTCCAAGTTGAGGTCCCGATCTCATCAGCTAGCTGATTTTAGCTACCAACTTTTACCTGTTATTGATTTTTGTGGCTAAGTGCAGGAATTATTCGAAAGAGTTGCTAAGTTCCCATTGTAAAACCAACTTCTTCCTTCTATATGCTGATAGATTATCTGGATTGTGTTCATTCAACAAAAGTAATTACGTCAACTTAGACAAAAATGGAAAGGGTTGCCTTTACTCTTATTTGTAGATGGTAGGAAAAAGTTTTGGTTTGTCACGGAAGCATAACCAGTAATAAAGATGACTCCAAGGCTTAAACGAATACCATGAAAGCCACTGTGAAACAATACCTTATCGAAACTTGTATATTTCAAAAGGCAGTGAACTGGAAACAGAAAGAATAAGACATTTAGGAAGGCTTAAGACAGGCAAGACAAGTGGGATAACAAGTTATCCTAATCAGACACTAAGTCATATGTTAGCAGATGGTGGGCAAGAAAGGTAAAGTATATGCTCCAATTTTTGCCCACTCACTAATAAGTAATTGTCCATTATTTCCGATTACCTTTAACTTTGTGCTCCTTTTTCCAGAGGCTGTAGTAAGTTAGCTGTTAAACTACTTTGAAACTGGAAGTCGTCAAACAAAACTCAATACCAGATATCAGAAATGAAATTAATTCAACACTGAAAGTGCAAGATGATGCAGCGTAACATAACATATGAAATAAGACATGGCTAATACTAGTACTAGTGTTAAATCTCATCATTAATCTAACAAGAGTACGGGAAAATAAACAGTACAGAAGTTGTCATATTTTACTAGCTCACAATAGAAACAATAAACGACAATATTTAAAAGCCTCAAATATTAGAACTATAAACATTTTAATCATCATAAGATTCTATGCCCCCGAAGAACCTTAACAGTGTTGATGCTCTTAACAGAATTTATAAATAATATAAGATTAAGTCAAACTGGTCACAATGACGCAAGCAGAGTACCAAATCAAAATATGCATAAAACAAACTGAATATTCTATTTGCATGGCACAGTTCATAACCGATCCTAAATGATCTCGAGTGTATCCTCCACATTAAGATCTTTATGATACAAAGAAGAATAAGTATGAACATATAGTATCAAAGTCTTGGTACAAAATTTAAAAAATATAGTAATAATTTCCAAAGAATAACCTACTCTCATGAAGCAAATTTTAAGAGAAAAAGTAGATTTGTTTTATCTTTCCTTTAAGAAAACATGGAAGGAACAACATTTGAGGTAATCAAATCATCCAAGGTTTGTGAGACACATATCCTCAATTTGTCCTCCTCAACTATTAAACTAAATAACAAACCTAAAGGTAAGATTTCTAAAATGAGAATCACAGTGAACAGAAGCTTAATTTCTGCATATCATCAAAATGTGTGATCTTATAATCACATCATTAAGCAAGGAACATCTATTTTTTGAAAAATCTTGAGAATCATGAATTTCTAACTAATCACCTCAGCTCAAATGGAAGTGAATCGAGGATGCAAAAGAACATAACAGAATTGCATGATATAACTCTTCCTACTAACGTAAGCTGTATTTTCTTGAATGATGACATTTTAGAAACAACAGCTAACATTGAATTCCCAAAGGATGCATGCAAAGCTTAGAGAAATACAAAGATTGAGATATTACTGATTGCAGCGTACTTCTTGCAAACTAAACTTGTTCCTAGAAATTGCAGAGTGACACAACGAATCAGAAAAGATTAGCTACAAGGAGAGACTTATTAAACCTGAGATATGCATGGAAGCATGCATCGGTACAGAACTCACTGAGATATGCATGGTAAATTTTAAGTACCATGTCATTATTCAAATGACTTGGACTGTGAAACATCTTGAAATTGAATGACATGTAGATCTTGGAGCTAGATTAACATCATTTCAAGATGTTCTCTTTTCTATAACTTGCATCAGATAAAAGTTGGAACTATTAATTAGATATGGATTTTCTGAAATTTGACTCCAACCACTAAGGGTACATTTGATATCTTGAAAAATAGCCGAAACGTTCAAGCGGATGACTGGATAAGTGTGTCCATCTTGGATGAAACCACAGCCAGAAGAAAATGCAATTGTCAAAGAGTGACAAGAAATTTCCAGTTATTCATGACAAGAGACGTCCCTTTTGAGGCCAGAATTGATTTCTCTAGTGTCTAATATAATGCATGCAAGGTTATAGAACCTGACTTTTAATGCATAGTAAACTATCCTTCGAGATCCTTGTCAAAAAGATTGAAACGGACTTCTGTCTGTTATTGCAGACTTTTTAGGTCGTTGAAGTTATATTGCTTATATAAATCATGTTATACGGTACTTGTCCTCTAGGTATTCGGCTAATAGCAATTATTGGTGCCTATTTTTCCTGATGACATAAAGACATTGGTGAAGGCATTTTGCTTGTTGTCTTACACACAGAGCAATAGGCATTGATAAAACTATAACTTTTTACATATGAGTAAAAGACTTGCACAGATAATTATATGGATGCTGACTAGTTTTTCAAATGATCTCCAACACAGCTACCACATTTGTATTGCACTAGCAGTAGAATTGTTTTAGTAATGTTGTCACTCTCTTTACATTAAATAATCTCCCAAGGAGAACAGATTTGTCAACAAGCCAACATTATAAATCAGACAACTGATTTTTTTTAATAGAAGTTCATCAAACATTTAAGACCAAATCTCAAATGATGGGCGTACAGTGTGAAATAGGCTGGCACCTTTAATGTCAGATGATAAAACGCATAGAACCAGTGCTATATCATTTTTATACTTCATAGCCAAGGATTTCAATTTAGATTATTTTAATTTTCATTGTCCCAACTAAGAACAGAGTTGAAAAGGGTCTCTCCGTTTATATAATTGCCTGTACACATCAACGTTCTACTACATATACAAAGGAAAACAATTATTCCTGCAGTTAGGCATCAATAATATTTCATAATGCATTCTATATTACTCCATAATATTCTCATTTGACTTTTTGTATGAGATAACAAAAGGCAACTTTGGTTTTTGCAAAACCTTTTGCTTACAAAGATGTGAAAAGTTGTGAAGAAGGTCGTTGTTTACCTGTAGTGAAAGTTGAAAGTGTTTGAAATAGTGGTATACAAAAGGAAACACTTCAAGTTTTGGTGTTCAGAAAAGAAAAAGGTGTTGGTACAATTACATATGGGCGAAATAACTCATGTACCCATGCCTTGATAGACGAAAGGAATCCTTCTTTGCTGTGTGCTTTCGGCGCAACTGAAAATAAGGCAACTTTTTCGATCAATCAAGAAAACAAATGACGTACAGCCGCACTTCAAACATGAATTATTCGTGTCTTCACTAACTATGGCCCACAAAGTGACATAACAATGTAGTAACCGACAATGCCATTGCCGTGAACTTGTAGCTAACTCATGATACCAATAAATGTATCAGCCATGAGGATGTGAAATGTTTCGAATTGTATTCTCTTTTAATTGGATTGTCTCTGATCATACTACGTGTCAACTCAGAGTTACCTTCCATGCAGAGCACCAAGTGGCACAACACTATGTTAGAATTGTTTCCACACTACACAGCTCGTTTTGACACGCTACAAGTTGCCAACACATAGTTAAAAAAGAAATGGTAACTAACTAAAACTGCTATTTACATGACTCGATAGCATCTTCATGATCAAATAGTTCACATAAAAATTCGAACAAATAATAGGACTTGAATCTTGCTAACAACAAAACCATCGACTGATTAAGGCCCAAACTCCACCAACATTTATTCAGCAAGGACATAAAAAGGGGAATTATAATCTCAGTGAAATCATGCATTATACTATGAGAATGCCACAGAAACACCAAAAAGAAAAATGATCAGAATGCAGTAATATTGTTGTCATCATAGGGAGCATAAATTCTAACCATCTTTTCTACTAACTGAAAAAAACTGCAAAATTCCCTAATATAAATGTCATATGAGATCACTGCATTTTAGAAACAAAAGCAAACCTGATAGAAGTAGGCTTTTCCGCTTCAATTATGAATCAACAAACTCTCAAGGCAATTCCCCTCTTCAAGACTTAATGCAGAATGCGAAAATATCAAATCTTTGAACAAAAATCCAGACAGCCCAAAATTCATCTGCAAAAGTTTCCATGCAATTGAAAGAATTCAAAAAATAAAAAACAAAAAATCATTCCATCTCATAGTTCAATGAATGAGAGACAGCCCAGTAAGTATAAACGCCCATAAATCAAGAAAGAAACAAGATTAAACATTTTAAACATCCAACAAGAGAGAATTAAATTCAGATTCCAATTAATTCCCAAACTCAGTCACGAAACAAAAGCAGGTGAAAAACCCATCACGAATCTAAACACAGAGAAACAAAGGAGAGGTCTTACCAGAAGAATGGCAGAGGTAAAAGAGTAGCACAAGAAAGACAAGAAATCCAAGAATTCATGACAATGACAAAAAGAGTGAAGGAGAAAAGAATATGTATAGAAAAAAAAAATACTTTTTAATTTATTTACTTATTTATATATAATATATAGCTTATGAGAAAAGGAAAGAAAGCTGATTACCTATTGGAATCTGCCAATAGATTCTTACGGAATCATTGTGTGTGTGTGTGTGTGTTTGTGTCAGTTACTTATGTATGAGAAGAATAAAAATTTGTAAGAACAGAAAGAACCCCCTTTGGGCTTTTGTTTCTGTGAACATATTGGGCCTATGGATGCCATAGTTCTGGGCTTTTTAATAGGAAAGATGTTTGAAAATTTGGCCCAATAATCTATATATGGGCTTGGGCCTGAACAGACTCTTTTCAGCAGGGAGGTGGATTTTCACCCAGTTGCAGTTAATGAATCCGGAATCTCAATTTAATTATTTACTTGGTTGTCTGGTACACTCATATGCGTGTATAAAATATAAAAATTAATTTGTGCGTTCAAATTTTACCGATGTTGGTATTTAATTTATTTTTAATAGTAGTATTTATTCTTTTATTCACTTTAAATTGGTTGGTTGATTTAAAAATATTAATGTATTGCGTAATAAATAATGTTAGTTAATCAAGAATTATTGATGTATTGCGTATTGAATGTTGTAATAATAGTATGTTGGTTGATTTAGAACTATTGATATATTTTAAAAATTATATATATAAATTAATATTTACGTGCTTGATTTTAATTATACTATTAAAATAAAAAATAGTTGAAACTGGATTGATTATTAGATTTTTAACTTCGTACATTAATGACTTTAATGGTAAATGAAAGATAAAATAGACCAGTAATACATTTAGGGGGAAAAAAATTAAATGCCATCAACAGTTGTAGTTCTCTAAAATAGTAATTATGAAATGATGTGATTCTGTAATTGATGGAAATAGTAGGGTATTTTTGGGAAAATATTAAATGAAAACATACCAACAAGAAGCTGGTGCTTTATAATACTTAATAATTATTTATAACGATAGCATAAGTGTTATGTTTTGTTTAGTAAATCCTAATTAAAAATTTATAATTGTTTACATTAAAGAACTATTTTTACAAGCTATATCAATGTTATTTAATTTTTATTTTAAACTTTAGATTATTTTAGCAAGATGCAAGTTTTGCTGACCTTATAACTCAAAAATGCGAACTTTGAATTAAATTCCACCTAGTAAGGATTTGAATTTTTTTTTTAATTTCAACATAGTATAGAAAATTTTATGTTTGAATTAATTTAATTTAGTTCAGCTCAAATTTTTATCCAAAAATTGAAACTCAATCTATAATCACTTTTGCTCTGTTTAAATATAAGAATTTGTGTTTTGTAAAATAAAAATTTAGAATTTTTGGCCAAACATGGATCTATAGAATCAATTCTCTTAAATAAAATTAGCCCACAAAGACCAAAAAAAAAATTATTTTCACAAAAAAAGTAGAGGAAGAATCTTATTCTTTTTCTCGTTTTTCTCAAAAAATCTTAAATTATATCCAGATTATCTATAAAAAATAATAAATATCAGTTATTCTTTTATTTTATTTTTTTATTTAACATCCAATGAAGTGTTCAGTTGAAATTTAAGAAGTGTTCGTAATTGGGTTCATTTTTAAACTTAAGTCCAACTCATAGACGGGCCAGTTGAGGCCCGAATCGGGAGCGGATGTGTCAGTTTTATTTTTTGTTTATTATGAATTTGAGATGTTCTATTGAGCAATTATTTAAATTTGTATATGATTGTCTTATGAAATAAGTAAATAAAAAACTAAATCACACAAAAAATTATGACTAGAAAAAAAATAATTAAGATTATGTAATATACTTATATAGTAATTTAACTAACAAGCTTACAATAATAGACTTAGATAATAACAAATTCGAAAAAGATTTAAAATAAACTTTAACAAAAAATAAAGAGTATTAACGAATTAATATACTAAAATTTTAGAAACAATAAAGATAAAAATTTAGAGTTTCAAAAGTATAAAAAATCTATTAAAAGAAAAAATGGCTCACAAGTCCATCCCAAACCCAACCCAGAACAAGGTGTCCTGTGCCACTAGGCTGGGTTGGTCCTGGGCCAGACCAGCCCATTTTTTTATTGGGATAAGCCGGTCTTGGGCTCGATGGGCCCAGCTTAGCCCACTATGCATCTTGAAACGTGGATTAAGAGGGTGTTTGACTAAACTTATTAAAAAAATCTTATAAGCTCGTATATCTTATACGATATATTTAGAGCTTATCATTCTTATTTTCAAAATAAGTGTATAAAGCGTTTGGATAAAAGATGTTTATGAAACTTATAAGATGTTAGAAATGATAAATTTTTAATTAATTTGAATGATCTTGTTAAGATTTTAAAAAATAAATTATCAACTCTTTACTCTTTCTTTAAAGAGTTTATAAATTCCTAATAACTTACTTCTAAAATTTATATACTCTTTTGGTAAACATTTTATAAGTCTTTAAAAAGCTTATAATTAAGGTTGCCTAAATATTTTTATTTCAAAGTTTGGGGGAAAAGGCCCAAACGAAAGTAATCATGACCTGGCACACGTAAAGAGGACAACAAAATCTAAAGTAAAGCCCACCAAATCCAAATCAAAATCCACCATGAAAAAATTAAAATAAAATAAAAATGAAAACAGTTGAGTTTACTACTTGGGTCATGCCCTCTTTTGCTACTCTTGGAATTTCAAGATCACAATCTTCCTCCCTTTTTTAATGGTTAAGATCACAATCTTCAAGTAGCCCTAAAGGATAGTGATTGTGGGTCCAATAAAAGTTGGATAATTTTATTTAAACTTTTTAAACTTATTATTATTCCTTAGATACTCACTTTAATTATGCTACATGCACAACTTATTTTTTGAATGCATGCATGCAATTGTTTACCGAAATATGTGTGGCTCCGTCCCACATTAGTTAGAAAAGAATTTAGATTTTCTTATATAGTATGATAACCTTTCTTCTTAGTAATTGATTTTCAATAAATGAATATGAGCCCATAATAAAATGATGATAGCACTAGGCCATATGAATGCCCAAAGGGTGGGATCCATGTGTGAATATCTGACGTAGAACAGCTCAAGTGGGGATCCTGACGATACTCAAAGGTGAAATTCATGTGGAAAGCTCAAATTTAGGTTAACTTAGAGGGGCTCATACGTTTTCATTTTCAGTTTTAGTTTTTGATGCAATATTTAAATTGAAAACGTATTTATTTATACGTACTTTTGTTAGAAATATATTGATTTGACACCACAACTCAATATAAAGACAATCTTATTAACTAATCTAAATATACACTCTGATCCAGGGTTGTAGGTCGTTGGTTGCTTATGACTTCTCCGGGTGACTTGGGACCTGAGAAAAGAGAATCGTTATGTTTGCTAGGAAATTCCCAACTAAGACCTTCCGATACTTAGGTCAGAAACTAGGTCGAGATATAAGGAATCGATCTCCTCAATATTTAAATGCTTGTCCGAAAGTGGTATTCATAGGACTGAAATCGTCCAATTGCTTTCTGTCAAATGTCTTGTTAATTTTGACTTTTTCAGTCAATCCAACGGCCTCTATTTAAGGAGTTGCTCTAATCAGGTCACCTGGATCCGCTTCTATAAATGGGTCAGGTCGCCCGGCCCAACCGAGTGAGGATCCGGGTCCCTCCAAATCTGCAATTTTAGGTCTTTTTGAGGGATACTTTCGTCTTCTTTCCTTATGCCATAATTACCCCTATCACGCTCATTTTCACACGAAAATCTATACAAATTTGAAAATGAATATTTTTCAGTAAAAATAAAAACATAAACAAACATGTTGTAATTAATGTTTTTAAACCTACTTGTAATGCATGGTATCCATCTCTCTGAACATTAATCAATTTTGCCCATTATATTATAAGGTTCCTGAAAAAAGGGAGAGGGAAAAAATAAAAGAAAAAAAAAGTATGACACATCGCGCGGCGCTAAATGGATTAAGAGATGTGATTAATTAATGGTAACATACATTAGTGGAGGCATAAACATTATCAAAGGTACGCCTTTTAACGTCGAAAGTATAGATTAAGCTTAATTAATTAAAACTGGAAATGGATTATGACAGAAGAACTCCAATAATCAATGAATGAGGTTTTCCATCTCCATCTTCTTAACCTCTGTGGTCATTTGTTCCTTTGCTTTATTCGAGTGCAGCTTTACACACACAGCACACAGTTTGGACCAACTAATATAATTTTAGGATCCGCCGATCGCTAATGTCTGACTCATGACTTTAATTAAAATAATTCTTTCAATCAGTTCAGCCTGACAAAGTCGGTCCATAATTATAAGTACTATGTATGTCAAATTAATTTGGACTTAATTTTAACCTATGATCAGACAAAAATTTAATATCTTCAAGTAGATTTATCCACGTGAAACGACCTACAAAATCAAGGGATTTTAACGTATCTACGCCACATGTTTGTCGCTAACAAACAATTAAAAAAAAAAGTTGATAATTTTAATATTGTTAATATATATATATATATATATATTTAATGACAAAATTTTTAGTTAATATCATTAGTGAATTTCATGGTTTTATTAGTGATAAAAAATATTGTGCATAAAGTTATACTAAAGACAATTAGAGTCGCGTATACAGTGATGATTTGGCTATAAGAAATAACCGTTGTCATTATAAATATGTTAGTAATTATCAATAGTGACAATTTCATGCACAAAGTTTTTCACTAACAATTAATATAATGACAAGATAAAAGTTATTGTCACTTCATATATATTTAATGATAATTTTAATATTGATACTTAATTTTATTACTAATATTATATTTTGTTGTAGTGTGTGTACATGTGCTCGAGACTTTTCTTGATTTTTTGATGATAATTAATTTTTGTTAGTTATTATTTGGGATTGATCAGTTGAACATTACATACTCAAAAACATTTCTTTACATTGTATCATTTTGAAATTAAATGAAATAAAAATTATTATTTACTATGTATAAAGACACTAGAAGAAAATTTACTTTTGACTATAATTTTATTGGTTATGGACTAAAATCATGGTAAATAATTATTATTAACAATGGTTAAACAAAAATCTAAATTTCCCACCATGAAAACTATTTTTGCTATGACTATGAACCATAGCAAATATTTTTATCATGACTTTTAGCTATAACTAATATTTTAGCCACACATGCAAAAACCACGGCCGACAAACGTTGCATGGCCGTAATAAATAACTATCTACCACAGTTATTTATTTTTAATCATGATAATTAGCTATAATTAAAAATTAAATATTTTCTAATGAGAAAAGGGAAAAAAACTTATCTTGTTTTCTCGCACTTCCTTTTTTCTTCTATGATTTTAATTTTCGAAAAAGAACGCGTCTTTCTCTTTTCATTTCTTCGCTTAATTTCTAAATTAGTTATCAAAATTTACTTTGAAATATTTCAACATCAATATATATATATATATATATCAGTCTAGCTATACCATCCCTAGACCCGCATGTATGTATATCTTAATGAATTAGATTTTCAATGAATAAATTTCTAGACATAGGCACTTAATTTATTATGTCCGTACTCTCTATATATATATTTAGAAAAAAAAAAAAAAAGCAACAAGGATGTACACATGTTAATAATTAAAAAAAAGAGAGAAAAAATTATTGTATTCCATACAGCCAAACAACAAGCACATAGTTTTGTACTATGGATTATTCGAGATTGACCAGTCCTAGATGCTCTTAAATATTTTTTAAAAGTAAAAGACGTTTTGAACTATTGTGTATTATTTTAGAAAATGTATATATATATATATCAAATATTATACGATTCTCATGTTGTGCTTAAAATAAAAAAAGAATATATATATATATATATATACTTGTATCCCTTTCATTTTTTTTCATTGTTTTGTATCATGTCCAAACGAACATAAATAATTTTTAGGATAAAAAAATTTAAATATTGAGGTCATAAAGGCTGGAACTTTGACATAAGCATGACACCATCATTCATATTGAGTGGAGAATAACGAGCAACGTTGGTGCATGAATGTAAGTCGCACCGGGTTCATACGTACGGCTGACGGGAAAATCGTGGTTGTGTTCTGAACACGACTTATGTCTGCTTTCCTGCGGGCCCTCAGCCGATAAATCCATTATTAATACCAGATCGATCAGTTGGTTTAGTTTAATGAAAATATTAATTTCATATAATCAAAATTAAAATTTATAAGTCAATATAATATCTTTTAGAAGTTAAATAATTTGATTTTGTATTACAAGGGACTCAATATTTAAAATGCGCCGAATGAATCAATATTTAATATTCTTTAAAATCCACAATGACTGTATATTTTTAAGCTTTGAGACCTCTGCGCACTCTAATAGAATATAATATTATTAACAAATATAAAGTGCTATTTTCAAAGTTATAGTTGAAAATATATTAAGTAATATAGAATAATTCTAACCTCGACATTCTATAATTGTTACTGAAAATAATTATTCACAGAGTTGTCAATTGTCACGATAGATAACTGGTGATACATCTATAATGACAGTGCAATATAATATCACTATATATGTATCATTAATTATCTTTACTGAAAATTTTATGTGCAGGCAGCTTTCTATCATTAATTCTCCTAATACATATTTCACAAGACAATAGTTACTATATATTATTGTGGCAAAATAAAAATTCTTGTCACTAAATAATATATAGTTTAGTGACAATATTAAAATTAATTTATTATTTGATCTTTTTGTTGATATTTCTTTTTTAGTATTCACCAATCTAATTTTTAGATTAGTGGACTTTTGTTGTCGTTATGTATGAAGATTATATATGGTCTTGTTTTTAAAATATGCAAAGTTACAAATTAAATCTAATATAATTTGATCGATGAAAATTAAATTACTGATTTTTCTTATTCTTTGGGAAAAGTCGAATCAAAAAAATTTTGTGGGACGAAATGTAATATTATTTCTGTAGTACGATACGTCTCCACTAATTAAACTTTTGGATTAATGATTTTTTCCTAATTATCCGTATGTGTGAAAATTAATAATTACTTAATTAATATTCAACATACAAAGGTATGCTTAATCTATACTAATTTAAAAATGAAAGGCCTTCCACACTCATAAACGGTGGTTAATGACACCGTCACATCGGTTTTTTTAGAGTCAAAATGCACTTTAATTGATAAGATAACTAACTTATTTAACTTCTAAATTTTATATTAATTGGTAAATTAATTTATTTTATTTCTTTCTTTTTTATTTTTTCTTTTTTTAATGTGATGTATTTTTATATTTGAGTACTCTTATTTTATCATAATATATTTTAAACACATGAAACAATATTTACTATGTGCATCCAAGGATAACGTTCCACAACAGCTAGTATAAAAAGAAAGATTCTCTACACTCATAAACGACGATTAGTGATACTATCGCATCAATTTTTAAATATGACAATTACACCCCTAATTAGATAAGTTTTAAAAAATAATTATAATTATATTTTGTTATGATAAAGTGACTCCACGTTATTTTAACAAAATTACCAATTCTTTTTTATGTGTAGGAAATACCTTAAATTGATTTTCTTTATTTTTTTCCTTTTATTTTTTGAAATATAATTTATTAATTTATAATATATATTTTAAAATATAAAAATTATTTATTATACACACATAAAAATGACATACTACAACAACTAATAATTTAAAAGAAAAAAAGTGTAAATTCTCAAAGGGACATCAATTGAAATGGTCATCAATAATTATGAGTGATGATGAAAAGGTCCTACATGTTTGGTGCACTTATTTTTTTGGGGTCCAAACGCCACCTAAGTTCAACCTAATAATTACACAAGAGCCTAAAGATTCATCAATTTTTACACCCTAAGAAACACAGACAAGGAAGAAACTTAGTCAAAAGTCCCATCAATTCATCGGAAAATCCGTAAATTTATTTACATATATTATTATTTATTATATATATATATATATATATATATATTGTTGTAATAATATACAAATGTTTCTGTCAGCAAATGATGAATTCTGAAACTGGCGCCTTCCATGCACATCATGACGTATGTATAATGTGGGGATGTTATCATCACTTTGGAATTCAATAATAGTTTCTATTATTTGTAAAATTATAAATACACTTGGAGAAGATGTAAATTTAACATACTTCAAGAGGTATTTTCATAAATTTTTATCACTGAACACAAATTGTGTTTAATTCTAATTACAATTATAATATCTAGATTATAATTTTACAAATGACGAAATGTGTTTATTTAGATCAAATTTCAGAGGTCGTCCAGCACTATAATTTGTCCTTATTATCATCATGGATATGCTGACAGTACGTATTTGCTCTAACTGAAATTTTCCCTCATTTGTTTCTATCTTAATATTTTTCTCCTTTAGGGTTGGGGAATTTTCAAATTTCTTTGTCTGTTTTTTTAGTTTTTCAATTTTCAGAAATTTTGACTTGATGATAAAAAGGGAAATAATAACCATAATTCGTCAATGTCTCAGTTTTTTAAAATGATTTTAGACTTTAGTGTTGAACTTATAATGCGTTAATTCTGTCGTCATAACAGACTCTCATTATAATAAGAGCAAGCAATACAAGTCCCACATGAATATAAGGCCTGAATTTATTTTTTGATGTAGTTTGCGAATTGATTGGTGCTGCATTGCACGGTATTGTTCGCTTTGGTTGTATATAAGCCTCACGATTTTGTTTTGAAAAAGGTGTCTCATCAGAGAGATAATGCCTTAGGGATTGTAAATCACTCAAGTTTCTTGTTTGCAACCAATGCTGGATGCTTACCTACATCATCAGCCCCCCAAAAGAGGGTCTTGGGATAGGCACATGGCCTCGTTTCCACATACAACGCCAAATGATGTGGCTTGCGACTTGATCAATGCCCTGTTGCGCGAGCTGGTATTATTCCCTCTGATTGTGTATGAGCCTCACAATTTTCTTCTAAATTGATAATTAGGGAGAGGAGTCCTTAAGGCTATAAGCCACTCAAATTCCTCATTTGCTACCAACGTGGGACGTTAGCTTACATTATTTTGTATCTTGTATTAATTGTAAGTACTTTTGTACGTATCTAAAATACTGACAAACTATAATAGATGTAACGCTATAACTCTAATTAATAGCAAAGATGTTTAAAATTAATTTACATATATATACACGTCAAAAATCAGCTCAGATCCTCCCTGCATACATATCTTGTACTTCACATGATATGCATTACTTGTACATTATTTTTAGAAAATTTAATTATACACAGGAACATTTACATATAAATTATATACTTAAAGACTCGAACTGATTTGGAATTTAAAAAAAAAAAAAAAAAAAACCAGCAGCACCAAACAGCAACATAAGGCATGATGACAAGAAAAATGTTAAAGTGCAGCAGAAGTGAACAAATAGAATGACAAAAAGAAGAGGGAAAGGGAGAGGAGGCGCCGATTATTTTCATAAGTTCATGACATGTTTGGTTGTTGTGAAATTAATTATTATTCCAAAGTAGAGATTTTAATATGTGTGTGTGTGGGCAATGGCATAGCCCATCACGTGACGTGCATGGGGTATGGGCCAATTTTCGAGCTGTCTTTGCTCCGGCAATGTCTCGTGCATGCCCATGTGAACTTCTCCGCTAACATCAAAAGATTTCTCCGCCGCTCGTGCGTCACCACCACCACCACGCACCTTAATTAATTAACTATTTCTTTAATTAAAAACATATATAAATTATTACCCTTTTTTTTGTTTTGTATTGAAGACTGTGATTAATGTTTAATTTAATATTGTTTTTCAGAGCATGGTTGGAAAATATTTTTGAACGAGGCAGTAATTAGTATATATAGATGCCAAAAATCATATTTTGTGGTGGTTGAAAACTGTTGAAAATTTAATTCAGATATATTAATTTGATGTAGATGATATTCTAGCCTGCCCTAAGTACACTAGAGACCTTGCTCTACATCTCTAGACTCTAATTTAACTAGAGTCATTGGTCCACAAATTATTAAAAATAAAATCACAAACATAAAATTTTGGGTAGTTTTATTCATATTACTTGTTATTTTCAAATTAAAATATAAAAATACAGATATTATACATATGTAGATTTAACATTATTTAATTAATGAAAATAAATAGTACGGAATGCTACTTTGATAAAGAAGAATTTAACGGACGAACTTAGAGAGTGTTTGGTTGAGTTTATAAAATTTTCAAAATATAATTACTAAATGTTTAAAAGTTTATAAGATTTATATTGCTAACAAAATGTATGAGTTTATGAAATATTTTAAAAAAAATTCAGCCAAAAACTCTCTTAGTCTAAATCACCCTAGGACGTCAGATGAGTGAAGATAGAGCTAGGGATGATCCGAGTTAAAACCCGAGATCATGTAGGCTTGACTTGCTTGCAGATCTCATCTCATCTAAAGTTCTAATGAATTGTTTTTTAGTAAAAATTAAATTATAAAATAATTTTTATTTGAGAAATAGTGATCATAATACTCTGACAAGAATTCAAAAACACAAAAAAAAAAAAAAAAGTCCACTCAACAATATTTGAATTTAAAAAACACCCCTTTCAGTAATATTTTGCGCGGTCAAAAATTACATTTTTTTTCAGCATTCAAAAGTTCTTTAAGACTTACAACCCACGAATATAATTTCTTTCTGTCCTGTTCCGCCTCGGTCCGTGATGAAATTATTAGATTCCACAAATTTAAAAAAGATACACATACTTTAACACGAATAACAACCGACTCACACATCACAACCTGTCCTTTACTACACTGCATCAACTCATCATAAATATTTCAAATCTTTTTCAAGTACATATATATATATATATATATTGAGAAATACAGAAAAGAAACATGTCGTACCCAATGTAAGAATATTTTCAAACTTTATTTTTTCTTGTTGATGAACCACTAAATATAAAAAGATTTGAACTTGAAACAGTAGTGAGTGACAAGAGAATCACCAAAAATATTTGTTTAATAATTTAAATGTAAAAAAAAAAAGAAAAAGAAAAGAGAAAAGGTGGTGGAAATGGGTAGGGTTGCCCCACGAAATGAAATGAGCATTCTGATCGAACAGACCACATCAGACTGTACGGAAATGGGTCCTCTGTTTCAGGTGGAGGCTTTGTTGTGGAGAATCTAACCCACCCACCTAATAATTATTAATTATTTCGCCTTTCAGATTCCTGACTTGTGATCTCTCTCTTTCTTTCTCTTTTTTTTTTTTTTTTAATTTTTTTTTTTATTTTACAGATCATCAAGGTTGAACCTTTCAACCTTACTCATAACCAACCTAATAAAATAATATTAAGTCTTCTTATTTTATTTTTTGTAATTTATTGGGTTTCTCATTATGAAATTACAATTAGGATTATTTTGATATATAGATAGGTGTTTAATTTATATTACTCTCTAAAATTTACCAGGATTGACGATGAGGTCTGCTGCTCAAGTACATAGTAAGATTGGTATTTCACAGTCAACAAAGTTGTGATTCAGAAACTTACAAATATGGAGATATGCATATTTTTATATTATAATATTTTTTTTTGTTATTTTTATTCCTATATAGTGTATTCTATATATTATTTGAATTATCGATTTTTATTATTATTTTAATTTAAATATGTTGAATGATGTAATAAATCGCATTACTTTGCACAATGGTGTTAACTAAAACTGAAACTTACGCAAACTTTTTTGTAAAATAAAAATAAAATTTTAGGTGAAGCTAAGAATTTATATTTTTATGCTACCCAGTTAATCTTCTCTCGAAACTAAATTTTACATCAGTGCTTTTAAATGAGATGGTACCTTTAATTAGAAGAAAAAAAAATATTATTTGTTGATATATATGAAAAATAAATTTAGAACAAAGACAGAGTATTTTTAAAACTTTGTAGATGATTCTTTTGTGATGTTAACTTTTGTTTCATTGAAGCCACGTCGCTTTCAATATTCAATTCCTTAACTTGAAGAATTATAGATACATGATTTTTTAAGATCTAAAAGTGCTTTTTATTCTCCTTTTTTTGTTATTATTACATCTTGATGCATGTTAAACTCTAATGTTTACTCTAATGTTGAAACGGGAAATTTATCATTCGAACTTAATTTGAACATCTATGATTTTATTTTTCTTCTTATTGAAATATCTTTTATCCAATATTTTTTACTTGATAATTAACATCCCAATGTGGACTTTTAACTTTTTTAAGAGAAAATTATATTTTACGTCCTATAAATAAATATTTTGTAATTTTGGTCCTAATTTTTTGAACTCACTACATGATATCTCATAATCCCAAAAAAATTACAATTTTAGTCATTAATTTTAATTTCATTAAATTTCTGATGAAAACAGCACGTGCATTGTATGAGTTCGTTAAGTCTTGTGGGAAATTAAGACTATATTAGTCAGAAATTTAATGAAATTAAGGCTTGTGATTAGAACTGCAAATTTTTTAGAGTTATGACATACAATATGGTGAATTAAAAAAAATGGGACAAAAAAAAAACCAACTTGTAGAACTTAAAGATGCAATTATCTCACTTCTTTATTTTCGTGGCATTTCAAATTTCCTTCTGTCTTGTTTCATATAAATATTATATATATATATATATATATTAATTTTTCTTTTAAAATAAAGTAAATTAATATCGTTAATTATTTAAAAAAAAGGAAAAAATGTATTGCCATAGTTAAATATCCAAAAAGAAAACAAAGATATTTATTTTTAGGGAAAATTATTTATTTAGTCCGCTAAGTATGTCCAATATTAATTTTAGTCTGGCAACTATGTCCATTTTTTTTTTAAGTTCAGTAAATTGCAAAATGGATGAGATTTAATCCTCCGGGTGGTCGATTTTGCTTTCTTGGCCGAAATATTATATGGCATGCCAACTGAACATATTTTGAGAATTTTTAAGCCTATGAGGCAATTGAAATGATATGGATTTTAACTTGAATTATTATATATATATACACTTATAATTTATAAAAATAAAATTATTAGTTTTAAAAAAATTAACCCCCGGTCCTCCCCCCACCCCATGCCCGCCCCCGACCCAGACCCCTGCTCCCCTTCCCACCGCCTACCTTCCTCCCCACCCCCTTGGAGCCCCTCGCATAAGGGGCGACGGCGTTGAGAGTGCCATCGCCCCCCATCTAGGCGACGCCAGTCATCCAGACCATAACAGATTGGGGCGGCACCGCGCCCTCCTCTGCAGGGGCATGTGTCGCCATCCCTACAAGGAAAAAAATTAATATATTTTAATTAATTTAATTAAATATTATTAAAAGAAAAGTAAGAAAAAATTAATTAATAAAATACAGTTAACTAAATAATTATTCAAAATTAATTAATAACATATAATTTTTATAATCAATTAATATTTTATATATTTTTTTAGAATTATAATATTTTAAATAATATTCAGTCAGCATTAATGGTCATGTGTCATTATATATGGTTGTACACATCTATAAGTTGTTGGAAATTAATCAAATAGTTGATACGTGGGTATTTTTCAATTATTTTTTGAAATATCGCTGGAAATATAGTAAAAAACCCTAATTTGGACTAAATCTCAATTTTTGCAAGTTACTGAACTTAAAAAAAATAGCGTAATTATCGGACTAAAATTAATATTGAGCATACTTAACGGACCGAAACAATAATTTTCCTTTATTTTTATTTTCTGCGTTGTACTTTCATTTTTTTTGTGGGTCAGTTTGAGTGGAAATAAAACTAGGTCATGGAGGGTTTTCTTATCAATCTTGAACTTCAAATTAAGCCCTAATTAATAAAGAAGAGATTTGGCACATTAATTCTTGTGCTTAATTCATGTAATTGTTGATGTGGAAAGTATGATCTGGGCTAAAGTTAAAGTAAATTACATAAAAACCTTGCAAAGACAGAAGATGTTCACTTTTAGTCCACGATTAAGTCAAATTAGATTTTTAGCCCCAAAATTACCACAAATATCCCATATATAGCAGAAATATCCATGGTAAGAAAAACTTTGAAAATCTAGAGATGTATATTTAAGAAGGCCTAGCTCGTTCAAAATCGTTGGGAGACATAACCTAGTGTTCCCTCATAGGGTAATTATTTCCTGTTAAATAATCATTTGGGATTAGACCCAATGTTAATTATTTGGATTCTGCACATTATTAAACTAGAGTACCTGATGATTTGGAAATAATTGAGGAATTAATTGTGTTTTTTCCCTTTTTTGGAGAAAAATTAGGTTATTGTATTAAAATAACTGAGACATGAATTAGCCATTGAAAAAAAAAATAACATTGTTGATAAATGAGTTATATTAATGGCAAAGATTCGGAAAAAATATATTAAAGGGACATACTAGCTAATCAGGGCAAATAGCAAGGCTGAAGAGTTAACGATCGATAATATGTGTATTTTTGTTAAAACTAGCCGTTGTGGCACGCCGTTTCTGCGTGCATATAAAATAATATTACAATTTAAATTTATTGAATATATATATATATATATATATAAATCAATACATTACCTTTAAAAAAAAAAGAAAGAAAGAAAGGAAAAAAAAACTAACTTTAGGGGTATTATCGGCAAAACCAAAAATTGGTGTTGCAGTGTCATAAACCGCCATTTGTGAGTGAGAAATGTCTTTCCTTTATATATTAGTATAGATACTAAAGAAATTTGATGAAATAACTAAAAGTGGAATTTTTCAAATTTATGTGACTATTAATGAGAGAATCTCATAATTAATGGGATAAAGAGTATTCTGACACTAAGATACGGAAAATTCTTACCCGGTCCAAGTTTGGACGAATCAAACCAATCATAGAGCGAGTGTGATACACTTTCTATGTGATCGGTCACTTTTCTTGAATTGTACACCAATCACACGACAATTGTATTACACTTGCCATATCATTTTCAGATTTGACCGAATCAAGTCCAAACTAGAATTTCTCCTAAGATATAGGATGGAAAATGTGATTTCCCTCAAAGCAAATGGGAGGAAATTATTATAAATGGGACCAAAATTGAATTTGACCTATATCTGAAGACCTAAAAATGCAGTTTTGCCCACACAAATATAATTGCTTACAACTGAGAATATATATATATATATATATATATCCTCTTGTATTCACAAATTAACATGATTAAAATAGGCATATAAGGTTCTAAAATCTTGAAATTGAAATCTGAACTGAGCATTAATTTATTGTGTCTTATAAATTATTGATTTATGACTGTTGCTCTATATACTAGTCGATATCGATGTAATAATGTATTTATTTTTTTACTCAGTCATTTCTAAAGAAAAAAACAACTTTGCAAATAAAACACTTAAAAATTAAACAAAAAATTCGAGGCATAAATAAGTAATTGAGTAAAGAAATTAAGATGATCAGTGACGTACATATATATAGTCCCCTAATCCCAGATATTGTTGATGTTATAACATATTGTGTGGTTGAAATGAAATGATAATTTTTGCTTGGTCCATGTACACCCTCTAGCCATGGATAACGAATCCATGGCATGTACCAGGCTGAGCCCTCCACAAAGACACAGAGAGAGTTTAGGGTTTTGTCAAAAGAATAAGTGCTTTGTACACATAATTAGCATCACTCCAATATGAACTAAAATATTTAATGCATTAAAGTACATACATACATGTAATAATCTATATATATGTGTGTATATAAATATATATATATATATGCCTTTGTATATGTGTGTATATATATATCCAAGAATCACCTTCCCCACAGTGTGAGTTCCCTAACCCTCTTTCTTCTCCTACCCCGCCACCCCCCCACCACCTCACCCCTTTTCTTTCTTCCCCACACTCATACACAGCTAGAGTAAACTCAGTTGAATGGCTCAAAGCCTTTCAGATCTTAGTGTGTTCATGTTTCTTTCTTTCTTTTTGTTTTGATTTTTTCGCTGGTTTTATGTTCTTCCTATGTATTTTGATTAGTCTGAATTCATATTCTTTCTTGATCATCATCATCATCATCATGTCTATATATCTTTCTCTTTCAAAGATGCTAATTTCAAGCAGTCAATATCAGAATATCAAGTCCTTGTTTTAATTAATCCTCTCTTTTTATCTTTTTTTATTTATGGTGGATTTTCAGCTGATCGATCCACCAGCAAAAGATAAGGTTAATTGATGCTGGAATCTGGCCGAATAAACTTTCTCAGGGTTATAATTATCGTACAGTATTATTGGGGGTTTGCTGCGTTCTTGTTCTTTATTTTTATTTTTCTTTTTTTGGAATATTGAAATGTGGCAACGGGAAAGAAATAAAATAAAATAATAAAAAAAGACGAAAATAATAGGGTTGGGTTTTTGTTTTCTTGCGTTGGTCTGAAAATGAGTTTCGACCGGAGAGGAGAATCTTGTTTGCTACTGCCATCATCAAGTCATTTTCTTCACAATTTTGACCCGGCCCGTTGGTAATAAGCCACGCGCATTGCCTTTCTTCATATATACTAGTTTTTTACATAATTATTTCAGTCCTTTCGTGTTTGTCTGAATTCACACACACACTTACACCACTTTTGAGGGAGATTTTTTCCCCAAGAAAATCCCAGTATACGTATCTGATGAAAGTGTTTGGGGTTTTAATTGATTGATTTCTCTGCAAATCTTGGGGATTCCTTGCATGGATCTACAGATAGATACACAACCATGTCTAAAGTCGTTGGTTTCTGGTGTGGCATCATCAAGATTCACAAACTTAGGCATATGGTTATGGCGAGATAGATGATATCATCAATCCCTTCTCTCTCTCTCTCCACACCAGAGCCTTTAGATGGTGAGAATCTTGATGATGCTGCATCGGCAATAAACGACTACCGAAGCAGTACAGATGGACGGTCACAGGTGATCAAAACAAGCCACCCCCTCTATTCCTACATGATTAATGGTCGGATTTCTTGGTATTTTCTGGGAACTCAACACTTTACCAATTCTGTTCATTTCGATTCTCTCTCTCTCTCTCTCTCTCTCTGTGTAATAAAATTTTCTCTTTTTGGTACTTTTTTTTTTTTCCCCTCAGCAGTGTGAAAAAAACCGACACGAGTGACTACTGACGGAACTTCACCCTGCAGATATTGAAACAGTAACAGATCTGCGATTATTCTATCCTCTGCACAAGAAAAGCAATTTTCTTATTCTGATTTATTTCCATGGAAATTTGAACATAATATCAAGAATTTAGTTCATTACCAGCTTCCAGGGGTAATTAATTTTCTTTTATTAATTCTTACATTCTCTTTAACACTCAAATTAATCCCTGATTCTTATTGGAAGTTCACAGTGCTTGTTATTTTTCCTTTTCAGGAAAAGTAATTAAATTTGGAGGGCAGCAGTGGATGTGTGAAAGACCCCTTCTGGACAAAGCTGAGAAAAGAGAACACAAGGTAAGAAAAACCTGGTTGATTATTAAATTTTTTTTTGTAAAAAAAAAAATCTGCTTTCTATATATTAATATAACTTGAATATAGATATTTGTATATAATTAATTAATTACTCAAACACCTCATGGGAATTTGATATTATTTATGTTTGGTACGTTGTCTTGTCTGGAGGAGATTCAAACCGTGCTCGATTATTTTATGGACATTCTTGCGAGTGGTTTTACTTAGTGTTAATATTTCTGTTGAAAAAACTAACGTACGTACGACTGCCATGGCTGTGTTTCTTGCCCTCCCTCTGAACAATAAATGACCATCTCTGCTGTTGGTGGACCTACTCTTGGAGTTACATCTTCCAACTTGGCCAATTCACATGTACTGGATACCTTCCTCCCTCAAAGGTTCACTGCCCCCAGTTAATAATTTTGTTAAGTTGAGATTAATTTTTTTGGAAAAGCGCAAGCAATTAAATGAGCAAATTATATTCTTATGAAAAATACAATAGCAATTTATCTACTCGTATTCTTTAAAATGAATCAATTTACCACAGGGAAGTAAATTGCCATTTTTTTTTCCTTACAGGATAATTTACTCCTTTGGAATATCACGGAGAGGTAAATAGCATTAAACCCTTAATTTTTGAGTCCATCCATGTTCTTGTCTTGCTTCTTTCAGTGTCAAAATTCTTAAACTCGAACTCGTTCGACTAATAACACTTTGTATTATTACTTGTATGGGAAGTGTAATAACACTTTGTATTATTATTGATTTGTTGTGGTTAATTAATAAACCTGATTTAAGGAAGAGTTTTCATACACCTAATTAGGACAGGATTAAGCAACATAGGAATCCTTGTCCTAAGATAAAATCAGAGTATATATGATCTTCTTTATCATTTTTTCACTGTACGAGATGTAAAGAACCCTATTAATTAGACGTACAAATTAGTCAGTTAACATAAAATATATATATCAGTAGTAGTGTCATTGCATAGTTTGCATATACCAAATGTTTAATCAGCTATTTGTTCTTCACATACAACTAGTTTCTCCATTGTTGTTCGAAATTAGTCATTGAGAAAGAAACATTTGGAGTGATGCTTTGTTGTGAACATATCGATCTGCATCACAATTTCATGTGATATTCTTGAATTTAATTTCTTCGACTTGTTTCTATGATCGGGAAAAATGGAAGGTCGGATGGAACTTAAGGGGATCAAACAGTTGTAATCAAATCAAAAATACTCGTCAGGATATTGCCCAATTGCAGCTCCACCAACATATTAGTAAGTTTGTTCAGTACGCTCCTGTACTAAATTAAGAATTATAAGTTAGTCATGACCGGTCCATATAAAGTAGTGAAGTTTTGAATTCGGACATTCCTTGTTCATGACCCAGGTTGATCAATCTTAACTTGATTCATGATGTGGTTGTAACCAATTATCCCGTCAAGAAGTAAAGCTCTTTATGAACACTATTGAGTCTTTGATTTTCTTTCTATACAGGAGTGCTAATTTGTTCTAGAGATGGAGTGGCATTGAAGAGGTATTTGCAATAGCTTTTATTTTATGGTGGGAATAAGTTGTATAAAATATTATAAGTTAAGCAATAATAAAAGTCGGAGAGTATTATAGATCATGTAATAGACATTTGGACTGCCAGAAGATATTGACTAGATTCTGCTCGATCCATCTAAATTTTGTACAGAGAAGCCAAAAAATGGGTGGATTTTCTTGCTCAATCTGCGGACGAACAAAAAACTATAGGTGTTTTTCATGAATGTCGAACATTTCGACCTTTTGTGTATTCGGATTTGAACACTACTTTTACTAGATCATGCACTAATCTCTGTAACAGACATATTTTTATTTGATATAAATATATATATATATATATATCCTACTATGTTAAAAAAAAGTGTTTGAAATAGAAAAAAGATTGAAATTTGAGTGTTTAAAAAAACAACTTAGTATTTACAATTTTATAAATAAGATGCAGAAATTGGTAAAGCGTTGCTTATAACTTTCAATTTAAATCAACTTAATTGAAGCAGCTCAAATGTAGGTAAAATAAAAATATTATCTTTAGCTTATTTGAGAGATAAACTGAAAAACACTAATTTTAAACCCTCACAAACACATATGTAATAAATTAAGACAACGCTGCGGGATGCTTGAAAATCAATTAGCTTGTTCATGTGGGAAGTGATAGCAATTACATTTACACCTGTGGATGAGTAGCTTAATTAATTTTAAATAAGTATTTTCCCTTGCTCCAAGGAAAAATAAAATTAGTGTCTATATATATATCGAGTATATATATTATTAAATTGGTTGCGGATGATACATAATTGATGAAAATTTAAATTATTTTATTACAATAATGATATTTACTCATTTAATAGTGACAAATATTTCATATAAGTTGGCGCTGTTGGAAAACTAGTACAAGATTTGTTATAATCATTCATTATTAACAATTACTAACACGTGTATATATTTTAAGAAATTACACTATAATTAGAAATATAATTTTTCATTCTAGTTAATTGTCACAGTTAAAAATAAAAAATCATACTAATTAACTGCGACTAAGCATTAATGACTATATTAACAGTTGTTTCTGCAAGTGATGTCGAAACATTAGCTACAGAAAATTATGACAAATATTTTAGATATAGGTTAAACCTAAGTGAATGTTGATTAATTGTGGTAAAAACTTAAGCTTTTGCAACAGTTTGTTAGATCATGGTAGATAGTATTAACTTACTATAAATTTTTTTTTAATAATGAGCGATGACTATTAATTTAAAAATACAACAACAATTTTGCAGCAACCAACTGCTATTACAAGTCTACAGTAGAACAACATCTTTAAATCTATCAATACCAACGTTAAGGCAACAAAAGAAATAATACAAACATCCTATAAACTGAACAATACCTACATTCATAATATTCAAACCCACTTGAGCAAAGGATCATCAGTAACTTACCATAATTTTTAAACCGTAGTAATTTATCGTTTAGGGAATAATGTATTTCTTCTTTTTGCCTCAAAATTCTCACTAATTGCCAACAATAATAATGATTTAGGCAGTTGTTGACACTATAAAATTTTGTCATCAATACTGTGATACAAAAATAATTTTTGTCCCCTAATAGTAGACGTGGTTAGAATCCAATATACATCGAATACAAGATATTGAAGTATGGAATTGAAATCTAGGATTCAAAATGTTCGTTCTAATTATTTATGTTCATCATGTAATTATGCCAGCATTAATGTATCATTAAATCCTCGTACCGAGTACTAATTAAAATACAAGGATCAAGAGACACACATATTAATTGTCGACCTTAACCCTTTTTCTTTAAGCTAACAAAAACTACAAGTTATATGAAAAAGTTTCCGATTTCATTCGTACATCAGATTCAGATCATAACCCCACAGACCACGAACTTATGGCTGAAGTAAGACATGGTACAAAGTTGTTCACAGGTAATATATATGGACTATCATTTTGAAGGTACAAAACACCTATTCCCTACATTTGTCGACGATTAAACCAATTTTGAATTCGTAATTTATGTCATTTGGTGTATTTGTCTTTTTAATTTTCTATATTAGCATTTTGATTTTGCATTTTTTTAGTTTTAGCGATTTTAAACTTTTTTTTTTCCCCGGAGTTCACCTGCACTGGCGTGAAGGGTTAATTCCAACGAGAAAAAGGACTGCAATCGTGAAAACTTAAAAGATGTAAAACTAAAATGCTACCTTAGAAAATTAAAGGATGAAAATGTCTATTGATCTTAATTACGGTACCAAAAATTGATTTAAGCCCTACATTTGTAATAAATACAGTTTAAAAAATCGTGATGAATATTATCGAACGCGGTCAAATAAATTGATGTAACAACTTAGCTTATTGAGAATTATTGATCAAAATTTGTTATGATCTTAATTATACTCAAAGCATTTAATATGGTTTTAAGCAATATATAACCAAAGCATTTTGCCATAAATTTTAGTTATGATCAATATTTTGGCCTCGTCTGTTGAAAAAATAGTCAAAAGTTATAGGTAGTTGTGATTAATTACTATTGGTCTTGATGATTTTTGCTTTTGATTATATCAATTAATCGTAATAAAATGTCATATTTCCCATAATGAAACATCATGTATATATGTCATAATATGATGACAAGGTGGTTCATATCTATACTTGGGAAATGTAATAAAAAAGAAATATTGTACATTCGAGTTTACAAATATTGGTGTATAAAGTTTCATAGTACTTTTATTTATTTGTTCTCGTAATTAATCTATGTGTCCTTGATCGAATAGGTGTGGTCCAAGACCAAAGGAAAAGAGGGGTGCTTTAATGCAAATCTAGGACCATTTTTTGTCATTGTCAAGAGATCTTATGGTACAAATGAGATCAATTTTAAATAGAGAAGAAAAAGTGGTCATGTATGGGAAATTCGATGTCACTCGTTGGATTTGTACACACCTTTATTTGTTATATACGTAGTACTGTTGAATTAGTCCATTCATAATAATATTATAATAATTGATCCGATGGTGCACATTCTTGTAGGTGTAAATCTACATACACGAAATATTCACATTTTAGAGAATTATTATTTTCAAACACTTTATAGTATTCGTGTGCGTATTAGATTCTTTTCTAAGATAGGAACATATCACTTTTACAATTAATATATCCAATTATTTCAATCATGTTAGTCTAGTTTAAACGTTAGAGCACTTTTGTTGGACCTGATCTTTGATTGTACAAATATAGAATATCTCGACTGATTAAAAAATTACTGTCAGTCAGTCGTGTTACGCCTAACCTATTTGCACGCATATGATCATTCGATAGACTCAAAAATCACTGTCAGTTATATTACGTCTGTCCTATTTGGATATATCCGATCAAGTGCGATTTCATCTTGATAGACTCAAAACCATTGTTAGCCGTGTTACGTCTGACCTATTTGGGTATATCCGATCAAGTGGGATTTCATCTTGATAAACTCAAAAATCATTGTCAGTTCTGTTACGTCTAATTTGAAATTTCATCTCAATAGACTAATAACCGGTTGTTAGTCTTGTTACGTCTATTTTTTTCTTACATAATAATCAAGTGGGATTCTATCTTCATATATAGACCCAAAAATCTTTGTCATTGTGTTACGTCTAATTTATTCAGACATATCCAATCAAATGAAACTTTATCTTGATACACTTAAAATGATTGTAAATCGTGTTACGACTAACCTATTTGGACACGTTCTATCAAGTGGGATGTCATAAGAGCAACATCATGTGTTGTGCCCACATTGCAGCTGTGCTCCACATCCATTACTCGTCGGACGGACATTCAAAGGGTGGGTGGGGGCTTTTAATTTGATCGTACGTAGTTAGGTTTTTTAATTCCTTAAAAGCGTGTTTTTTATTTCTATTATTTCTTCACTAAATTAATGGTGTTTTATGTTGGTGTCCGAATCATGATCCCCACTGTTTGATCTTCGAGGGGTTTGAGGATACGATGAAGCATCAGATCATGATGAGTACTGTAGAAAATTCCTTATGGTAGGATAGCAATTATTAATTTGCGCAAAAGGCCACAGGAATATATAGATAAAAAAAACGTGTTTTCTCTCAATCTCATCTCTTGGTTTTGCAGTTTCAGTCCATCAGACATTAATTTCATTAGTTTCAGTCTAATCTTATTAATTTTTTTTCTATTTTTATTTCAAAATGTGTTAACTTTATTGAAGACGAATTATCTAAAAATTGTCATTATTAGTAGCTGGTGATAAAAATAAATAAATAAATATAAATAAAAGAATTGAAGCTGTCGTTATAAACAATTAATGACATTTATGTAATAACAGCTTATATCTAGCTGATATAATTGTCACGATAGAATTGCATCACCACGATCTTATTGATTTATATGTGTCGTTCTTTATCAATAGTAATAATTCAAACATTGTCTTTGTTATACTGCTAAACTTTTAAAAACCTGTGTTATAAAAACATAAGAATTTATTCCTATTTAGTATACATCACCAATGACCTTTTTAAGATCATCATTTATATTTCTTCACCATCATTATATTTTGGGTTAATTACGATGACCTGTCCTGATATTTGGTATAATTACAGATATTTTCTCGTTGTTTTGAAAATTACAGCTACTTCCTGAAATTTGTAACCGTGGACCGTTTCAGACCCTTGATTAAAAATTACACACTTCAAGGAGATATTTATAGTTTTTGAAACAATGAGAGAGTACTCGTAATTACGTCAAACCTTAGAGAAGGTGGTTGTAATTCACCCTTATATTTGTAAGCAATAACTAAGAAAAACTTCTATGATTGGTTCAAATACAAAGTTGCAGCTTTGTGAATGTGAACAGTTAGGGTAAATTACATGGGCAGCAGTTGAGATTAGACTTAATTGTGCAAATATCCTTTTATCTTTGCAAAATAATAAGTTCATCAATAAAATTATAATTACAAATGTACCTTCCATTCAAAATAAAATTTTACAACCACACCCCTTTTAAGGGATATACTTATAAGTTTATAAAGAATATAAAGAATACGCAATATTAGTAAATTAGATCTAATTTCTAATTTCAAGGAATATCAGTGTAAATTTACCCTCAATATAATGATGCTTTAGCTAGACGCTAGAGGGTGATAACGATATGACCAATCAAGCTTTGTTGAAATTCTTCAAAACGTAGAAAATTTGAGCTTCATGACAAAGAAAATTTCTTATTTAAATTAAATTTGTTTACATCCAACTGTTTATATAATAAATGTTATTATACTCAATCTATAATTATTGCATAAAATATTTTTAATATAATCAACTATTTTTCCTAATCATAACTAATAATTACATGCCATATAATACACTTAAAATCCATCATATCATATCCAATACAAATTAAAATTTTCCTTGACAAAATTAAGTCTTATATCCCCAGCCCACTTCAAAAAATTCGGAGAAAAATTTTGCATATCAGTCCCAAACTATAAGACTATTGTCAAGTCAGTCCTCTAAAGTTTGTTAATTTACTGCAAAGACGTTGACGGGCTCACAAGATTTTATTATCTATTGCTTCAAAGATCGAATTTTTGGACAAGTAGCAGTTACACTTGAATCCATCGAATGACAAAACTGTTAACACCTTCAGCTCAAACCCTCAAAACCCATCACAATGACAGGATCTATTCCTCTAGTCAATAACACAAGATCTCTTACGCAGACCTAACCCGGTGCTCAGATGTATCCTACACGAAAACTACATAATCGTTTGATTACACAGAGTAATAGCCGTCACTGCCTGGCTGAGCTCCGGCTGCTGCTGCTGCTGCTGCTGCTGCTGTTTTCGGCTTGGGTTTCTCCACTACGATGGCTTGGGTGGTGAGCACCATTCCAGCAACGGAAGCTGCATTTTGCAAGGCACATCTTGTCACCTTGGCTGGGTCGATAACTCCAGCTTCTACCAAATTCTCATATGCATCGGTCATTGCATTGTAACCGAACTCCCATTCACCTGCCTTCACTTTGTCGACAACCACCTCACCTTCAACCCCAGCATTTTGGGCGATCAAAGATGCGGGTGCTATTAGTGCCTGCAAGCATGATATTCGCGTTCAGCATCAAGTTTCGCAAAGATCACAAAGACGGTAAGTGAACTATGCATTTGACAAATTGGGAAGCTGGAGAGAGTAACTCATTTGGTCTAGCTAATAATGTCTCAAACCCTGCTATTTTCCATTAAGGTGGAGGTAACAAATTGCCAATTTGAAGGGAACCTATCTCAAAACCACTGATCCTCTTACAGGTCTACTTAGTTCCAAAGCTTATCGTCGGACTACAAAAAACATGCAAACACTCACATGTACAGTGTAATAGGAGACCAAGCCTACTTAAATTGTCAACCAATGCTGCAAAACGAGATCCTTGGTATATATCACAGTAAACAGTGTCATCCAAAGCATTCAAATTAAATAACAAGCTAACAGCATGTAATGTATATGTAGGACACACACATGTATGTAGTAGGCGTTAGTTAGCATGGACAACGTGTGTGATGTGCGTGCGTTGATGTATCAAGAAAGCAAGCTATTCGGCTTATTAGTAGTTGCCCCATATCATGGTAGAAGAACACCATTTACCTTTTGGATAATATCAGCACCTAGTCGCTCATCTGCGTCTTCGATCTTGTCCTTGATGGCAGGAACATAAGTTGAGAGATGGACTAATGCAGCACCACCACCTGGCACAATGCCTTCCTCAATGGCAGCAAAAGTTGCATTCTTAGCATCCTCAATGCGAAGTTTGCGGTCCTCAAGCTCAGTCTCTGTTGCAGCACCAACTTTGATTACAGCAACCCCACCAGAGAGTTTTGCAATTCTTTCCGCAAGTTTCTCAGAGTCATAAACTGAATCAGTCTCAGACAACTCCTTTTTAAGTTGAGCGATCCTAGCCTGCAGCTCATCCTTTGATGCAGCATCAGCGATGATGGTTGTGGATTCTTTGTTGATTGTAATCTTTCTTGCTGTACCCAACTGGTCTATATCAGTGTTCTCCACTAGCAAGCCCAAATCAGTAGCTTGAAATTCCGCCCCTGCAAGATGGCAGTACAAAAGATGAAAATTCTGCACACCAGTTCACACCCGTATGTTTTATCAAAACCTGGAGATGATAAATTTACTAGGACACTAGAGAAAAAGGAGTAACGATGCTCCCATTCACCTACCATATTGTGTTAAACCAACTTTGTTTCACTAGCATTCTAGCTGACCACTATCATTTGTTCAAGTGTCCAACTGATATGGCATGAACATGCAAATTCTACAATCAGACAGAAGCATCACATGGAAGTCCTGAGGAAAGATCTCATTTTACCTGTCAAAATGGCAATATCTTGAAGAAGGGCTTTTCTTCTTTCTCCAAAACCAGGTGCTTTGATGGCGGCCACATTCAGAATACCTCGGAGCTTGTTTACAACAAGAGTAGCCAAAGCCTCTCCAGTAACATCTTCTGCAATGATAAGTAAAGGTGCTCGTAACTGAGTGGTCTTCTCTAGCAAGGGAATGATGTCCTTGATCGCAGAAATCTTCTGGTCTGTCACCAGTACTCTAGCATTCTCAAATTCAACCAGCAGCTTCTCAGGGTTGGTAACAAACTGCGGGGAGATGTATCCTCTATCAATCTGTAAGGCAAGGATGACAAACGTTAGCGAAGGCAAACAACTTATATCTAGATGGTGAGAGACGGAGATGAATTACAGAACCATATGAAAGACATCCATAAGTAGAAAAACAAACAGAAGCATTACTAGTGTTACCGACCTCCATTCCTTCTTCTACATCGACAGTGGTCTCAAAGGAAGATGATGACTCAATGGACAAGACACCATCTGGTCCAACCTTGTCGATGGCATCAGCAATCATTGTACCAATAATCTCATCATTTCCAGCAGAGATCGATGCAATAGCTGCAATTTAGATTGTCACTGTAACAAATCACTACTAGCTAATTGTACCCGCCAATTAACATTCATGAAACACGACAGGCTAAAACATTAGAACTGGCACTTAACGTTCGCATACCTTTGATATCTTCCCGACCCTTAATGGGCCTGGATTTATTCTCAAGCTCACTAATCAAACCCTGCACAGTTTTATCAATGCCCTTCTTCAATGAAACTGGATTGGCACCAGAGGTAACACTCAGAAGGCCAAGTTTGATAATTTCACGGGCAAGAACAGATGCTGTAGTAGTTCCATCACCAGCAGAATCGTTTGTCTTGCTAGCAACCTTCACACACAATTCAAAGTTTCAATAGTAGAACAAGACAAACAATGACGTGGTAGTTAACACACGAAAAGGCAACAGTTAGTCACATCTCAAGTAGTAGAAAAGGTGGGTTAAGGACCAACCTCCCTAATCAAAGCAGCACCAGCATTTTCCATAGCATTAGGCAACTCTATGGCTCGTGCAATTGTCACCCCATCATTTACCACCTTTGGGGACCCAAATTCATCCAAGACAACATTCCTTCCTGCACAATGTTACGCACAACTACACATAAGTGCATGGAGAATGTCCACGAATCCACTAAACATGGACATATTTTACTGTGGCCATATCCATCAGTAACATGAAGCCGTGTTCACCAAATAATGCATACATCCTTTAAGCAAAAGGCCCTACATCGCATCGACAAGGTTGTTGCCTTCTTTATAAACAAAGACCATAAATGTGCTGCACATTCATATAAATAGGTTGTTGCCCTCTTCATAAACGAGGACCATGAACATGTTGCAAATTCATATAATTCAAGCAATACTAATGACAGAAAGTGCATTTTGCACCTCACTAATAAGAAAGAGCTCGTAAAAAACCAGTTTGTAGCAAGAAGGTGAAATTATTGGCCTGAATAAAACCTCACACTAAATTGACAAGATTAACTTTCAACCTAATTCTATGGCAACATGACAAAGCATGTAAAGGGCCACTGAATCTGCAAAACAAGGTCACAACAAGAGTGATATCCGTACAATGCTCCCTACAACAATAAACACTGCAACAGAAAAGACTAATAATCACCATCTCCTGGAAACAATAGCAAAACATCTAAAACTTTGGACACCGAATTCTGCCTTCAGCAATAAAACTATCAAGATAATAATTATGGATATTAATACGATTTAATCAATGACATAATTACCAAAGACATCTTATGTACTCGTCCCAAAACATCATGCCGCCCGAGAGATAATAAAAACAGGTACTAGCATACTCATCAAACAATTCAGGCAAGTTAGCTAAAATCTCACAAAACAAAACAAACACACATATTGAGCAGTTATCCAAGAATTTACCCCTGGGACCAAGAGTAAGACCGACAGCATCAGCAAGCTTATCAATACCGGCCTGCATTGCAGACCTGGACTTCTGGTCAAATGCAATTTCCTTAGCATTGGCCCTCACCACAAACCGATTCTTGGCTTGCTTCCGACCAAACTTCTGCCCTTGCTGCAATTGGCTCACTCTCCTATTCTTCAACGCTCCCTAAAACAAAAACCCAGAAATTTAAATTACAAAAACAAACAAGAACAGGAAAAAACTAGGAAAAAATTAAGATGAAGAACATGCTGAAAACAGAGAGAGTACTTGTTTGGAAGGTGAAGGGAGGATGGAGGCAGTGGAGATAGCAGAAGCTGAAGCCATCTTGGGGGAGAGTGGAAGATGGGTATTGGTGGGTTTTTGGGGAAGATGTGGATAAGGCAGGAAGCAGGAGGAAAAAATGTACTAAGGCGAAACAAGTAGAGACTAGGGCTTATAGTGAGTGAGCGAGGGTCTTCCAGAAGATTCTTCTTTGGTTCGAGAACCGTTGAGACTTTGGCTTGGAGATTTTTGTCTTCAACCCATACCATATGTGTGCGCCTATTTTATATTTTAACAAAGAGAAAAATAAATAAATAAAAGAATTCAGCTTTTTTTATTTTATTTTATTTTGGTAACAATAAATATAATAGTTTCTTTTCTATAGATTTCAATTTTGATATTATTATTTTTTAAATGAAAGCAATAAATATTATTAATTAAAGTAAATCGATTACGATCAATCTTGTCAAATATAGACAATTACATTATACATTTATCAACAATAATCACATAAAATATAATTCAAAATAAGGGTGAAAGTGTTTAGAACTTCTTGTGAGATAAGATTAAAAAAACAAATTTAAAGGATTTATTATTACTAATCTAAAATTCCTATTTTCAAGGTCGATAATAGACTTCAAAAGCAAAAGTTAGAGACATCGAGTAATGGAATAAAATAGAGAGACAGACTTCGGGCAATAAAAAAGACATTGATTTGATTGTGGCAGGCCTCGAACAATAGAACGCTGAACGCAGAATCAATGAGAATTCAGACAGTGGAATTATATTGATTTATAAATGTCTGATCTGTTAGAGGAATTTGGCATCTCTGTCAGTGCAAACATTAAGCCAGTTCCAGCACCAAGTTATCCTGGACGGCCGTTAAGATAACGCAAGAAAATACTACAGAGATTTTCATGGATCCAAGCAAAGTAAGAATGAGTTTCATGGATCCAGACAAATAGCTCCAAAGAAAGATACAAAGCAGAAATATTGCCAGGGCTGAATAAGCACAAGACATGCAGAAAATTTCATGTTTCAGGATTTATTTTGTTCGGAAAGAATCAGATGTAGTTGCATCGGCAGGTAAAACACATGATTGGTAGCAGAGTTGCATGTTGTCTGATGGCATCCATGCTTGTGGCCTGCCGATGAACAGATTCAGATAGCAGAGTCCGACAACAATGGGGTGCCTGATCATTACTGTTTTCATCAATTGTAATCATCTGGTAGTTCGACATGTTCATGTTGGGCAGCCTGCCACCTCTTCTTCTTCTTTGTCCGAAATGTGGGACAATCTGGAAAATAATGTAATACTTCCTTGTCTGAGATAACTATGGAAACTTCAGTTTTGTCTTTTGCATAGGAAGTTGTTTGATTAGTACGTAAAAATGAAGTCTTGAAGACAACATAAGAAAATATGCTCAATCTCCAATTTATATGGCAACTTTCTGTATCTAACATCAATGTTTGTCTTGGAAAAATCTTAATTCTGACTTTGGTTTCAGGACAAAGAAAGTAATCCAAATTGTGTTTGAGCAGAACACATTATTCAGGACTAGGAAGTTGATATTACCTCCTTCCGGATATATTGAGTTGTAATGAACCTCCGCCCAGAAGCTCAAGAAAATAACTGCAGAACAAACAGGTAAGCGGAAATTGTCAGAACAGATTAATGTAATTTCCTATGTAAGTCACACAGACAACTATTGTGAGAAGTTTTTGCATTGAGCAATGATCAAAGACAGATGAGGTTTAAGTCATTACGGTGCTCCAAACAATTGTTGTCTGAGAAAATTGGAGAGATATAAGCAATGACATATTGCAGATTTGCAAAACAATACTTGGGCAAAACAAACACTACATACTGAGGATAGAGCAACAATGTACCTCGTTCGGACTTTTGAACACTTGGTAGAATCTCAATGTAACAAGTATCCTTAAATGATGTTATCACAAGTATTTTTATACCATACTGCAGAAATTCAACATCCAGCATTAGTCAGAATTAATTGCTGGCTTGAAATAACCACACAGCAATAATTAAGGTAAGAAAGAAGACCCTTCGACAATAATAAGTCAGAAGATGCAAGAACAACGTACGGAATCAGCAGCCGCTTGCAAAGTGACATGATCTCCCCACTCTCCACTCCTAAAATAGTCCATCCCACAATGTAAGAAGTCAGTCAAATAGGGACAGAAATGAGACATCAAATAATGATAGTGCACAGACATACTTGGACATCTTTGTCAGATAGTGTTCGTATGCCATGGGTACATATCCCTCGTATATCTCCGGGCAAGACTTAAGCTGGAAATCCAAATTGTTGCGGCAGAAGAGAAATTATTTCAGACAACATCAAGCTATACAACACTTTCAAGAAAAACGGGGGAAACATGCATGCAAGAAAAGTACTAACCTGATTTACAACTTGTTGTCGGACAAATTTGTGGTGCTCAGGAGTGCGATAAAATTGGTCTGAAAGAGCTCGAAACTGGAAAAAACTAAATCCTAGTTATTCATGTCTAGTGGCTGATTGTTATTTGAAATTTGAATTATCGATGCCCAAGCTCTTCAATCCAAATACAAAGGACTCACCTGGCAGTTACCGTCGCCTTGAACCTTGAATTCTACCAGCTCGTACACCTGTAATCTACAGAAGATAACATTACCCGAGTTGATATTTGCGATAGACAGTGCATAAGATTTATGTACAATGTATGATTAGCATTGCACTTGAGTAATATCAGAAAGTATATTATTCCACTAGGCCCTCTCTTTCTTTTTCAGAAAGCATAGCATCTGAAAAGCTATCACCTGCCTAAAAACTATGGTTGTGTTTGTTGTCAATTTTTCGCTGTCCGAAAGACAGCAAATACCATCTCAAATGCTTGTCTATATCTTTACAAAGCACACAGTTAAGTGTGTCTTACCTTGTCTTTATTTATCTTACACTAATATACAATACAAAACCTCCCAAAAAGCACACAATCTTTCTCTCTCTATATTCCATATTTGGTGATGTGAAGTATGTGTCCGAATTGGGCACAAACTGTTCAACAGTCTTCTATATTTGAACGTCATGTAAAGTTCTTTTACTTACCAAAGTATAGTAGAGAAAGTAAGCAAGTTGGGACAAGTCTTCAATACCTGTCCAGAAGCCTTTGATGGTCTAAAGTTGCTTCATCTACGGAGGGTATTTCACCATTAATTTTTGGAATATGCTGCATAAAATGAAGCACCGATTGAGCAGAAACATTAATTTCTGTCCTGTTTTTTGCAGTCGAGCAAGTAGAGTATGGTTAAGTGTATCCAACTACAACTCAAGTGAAAAAGTAACATCGTTGCTGTCTGTAAAATAATAAATGACAGATATTAAATCACATGTGTGACATACTTCCTTTTACGGATGATTCAGACTCAATTTCAAATCCCATATACAAACAACTCATGGAGCCAAGTGTAAATTTGGGAGTCCAGACTCCTAGAGGGGCTTAAAGATAATAAAGGAAAAGTTGTGGGGAGAAAGGGGATATCATAGTGTTACCCTTGTGCTTCTACTCTATCATGCACGACACTCGGAGTGTTAGACACAGACACGGCACTGAGACGGCTGCAAAACAGCATTTGGGTGTGTCCAAAAACTAAACCAGAAAGGAAAGTTTCAGAAATGGAACCAATATACGAGGAGGCAGCAGCACGGCATAGTACATGGCTCATGTCATATCTAGCGCGTGTCAAACACGACTTGGCTTTTATCATGTTTTCAAAGTTTAGAAGTTATAATAAAGTTAATAAAATAATAAAATTCTTCAAAAACAAGTAAATACAGATAGAACATCTATTTGCGTGACTTAACTTTTCCTCTCGACACTGTTGTCCACATATATATAACAAGTGTATGTATACATTGGACAATCATGTAAAACTTTTAAGAATTATCACATCCTTGTATCCATTTAGGTCGTGTTCGTCTCACTATATACCGTATCCGTGCACATACTTGTGCTACATGAACAAAATACTTAATGGAGCTACACTTACGGGGATAGGAACCATCTGGTTCAACCTTTTGCCGACTTCTCCATCCAAAGCATGCTCATCCATCAGTTCTAGCGAATATGACCAGTCCTCCCCAGAATACGACTCATCTCCTGGGCTAGAACATGAAGCCGAAATTCCCAAATCAGTGTCTTCTTCACGGAGATTATCATTTCCTACAGGTTGTAAGCAAATTCTTTAAAATCCACAAAAAGAAGGACACAAAGAAATTGGAGAAGAAAACGTGCCCGTTAGAAAAAATTGGCCTACCATCAATAACATAACTGTAGTTTCCCAACGAGTGCGGAAACCAATCCTGAGAAACAAATGAAGGTTGTAGGTGTTCCGTCCCTTCTATTGGTTCAGCTACTGAAAGTTGTGATAGTTCTTCTTGAAGACAGTTTACATTGAGGTCATGGCTTCCAGGGTAACTGCAGTCTGCATCGTACTGATATCCTTTTAAGGAATACCCCGGATAGCAGTCTGTATTGTGTTGTCCGATCGACCCACAATATCCACAATTAGAATAAGGATCACCGTCAAAAAGCTGAAGCCCCCAACGAACGACATCAGGATCTTGCTCGTATGTCATCATGTTGAATATACAACCTCTCAATCAGAGTACTCCTGGCTCCAAAAAAAACAAAGCAGATTAACGGAAGCGGAGAATCAATCAGGGAAACATACAATAAATAAAAGATGTGTAGTAAATGGAAATTTATACGCAATGAAGAGGCACCCGGCCGGCCAATATACTTGACCATTAGCATGCAGGTATTTGTGTTAGTCATCAAATGTAAAGTCAATGCAGGCTATACAACCAAAGCATGAAAGAGAACATCATTGTAATAAGGTAGCCAATAAAGGACCTAGACATGAAAGTCAACCATATAGGATTCACGAGGAAAGAGACAGCAAAAAACAATTCTTACAACATTCCTTAAAGGTTCATTAGTTTACATAAGTTTCAATGATTTTCTATTTAGCGCATTGGCAACATCTTCCAAACAAAGACCATGACAATTGAGGGTATTCCTCTCATACAAGCCTCTGCCACCCCTTCAAACCTGGATCAACTCCCAATTTACCAACAATTATTTAGCGCATCATTAATGTTGCTAGTAACTTGGAGAAATTAGACAATTCGGACATCCAAACAATCTGGCAACACAATGAGCTCTACTCTCATAGATCACATAACAAGCCTGCTAAGATGAAATCATTCAAGAACTAAAAGCAAACTCCGTTGTAGACATAATTCAGCACAATTTATCAGAAGAACACCCACCCAAACAAAACCTTAAAGCCAATCAGATCAATCCAAAACCTCAACACTAGTACATACAATTTAGTCCGAACCAAAATCACAACCCCAATTCCAGACGTACGGACCAGAAATCAAAATCCCATCTGAAAATCAAGAGCTTAATCTGCCCATCACTTAACTCAAGTTCAGGGGGACAGAAAACTAATGGACCAATGATCAATGTCGTGTAGGAATGTAGCAGAACATACATACTCAGAGATTCGAGCATTGCATTGGCAAGAATTCAAGCAAACTCACCTTGAGTTCTCAAATTCTAAGCGACATCAAAATCCTCGTATATATACTTGTATCCATGTATGAATGAATATATATATATATATATATACTTCACAGCGTCGGGACGCCACAGGAGTAGAATGCAAGATTTGAGAGAAATAATGAGCAGTTATGGAGTAGTAATAATGGATTGATTCGAGTATTGTGAAAAAATGTCGTGAATTTCGGGGGTTGGGGTGTCATGTCACGAGGAAAACTACTGTTTAGAGAGAGAGAGTGAGAGAAAACGGACAATGGAATTGGAATCTGAGTTTGGGGTCTCAATTCCCAGTGTTTTCAGAAGATGTTGTTGTCAAACTGACGGCGATTCCTTTGCCTTTGTCCGTTTTCCCGTTTTCCCGTTTTCTTGTCTTGTCTTTTTCTTTTTCTTTTTTTCTCAATTATGCCACGGTACGGGGATCACGTTTTTCTGTATTTATTATTTTTTCCATCAAAATCTACTGCATCAATTCATTTTCCTATATTTTATTATTAATCTGCTTTAAATTTAACAAATTGAAATTATTTTTTATTTATCAACTACTATTTGTTTTACTACAATTAATGCAATATATATTTGATATTACAAAAATTCGTAGGGACGGAGTCACAAATCGATCAAGGATTCTTGTTTCAATCTTCCTTTTAATATATGGTACTAAAAGGTTTTTTTTTTATAACAGATATGATACTAAAAGGTTAGTTGTGTGGTATTACCATTTTAAGTAAAAAGTACTTGAATAAATTATAGCTATTTTACATTTCATTGTTTCAAAAAATTCTAATATATCTAATTGTAATTTATAATTAAAAATGACTTTTTAATCAGTTCACTACAAAAGGTTGATGGAAATATAACGGAATGGATTTATTGTTAGACAAATGTTAAAATCAGGGAATATTTATATTTTTTTAGATATATTTATAATTATATCAAACCTCAAGGAGGTGGATATAATTTACTCAAAGTATTTTTGTTTTACAAAATGAAATAATAGTTGTTAATAATAATAATAAAAAAAAATATTAAATTCTACTTTTGCGATATCTCAATGAAAATGGGTTATTTGCATTCACTCCCACTGATGTTTAGGTATTTGGCATTCATCTCTCCCGATGTTTGAATTTCTAGCAAAGATATCGCTTCTAATAGTTTTTAGTCAAAAAAAATAATTAAAATGTTAATTAATACTAAAATACCCTCAGCCCCAACCTAATATGTCTAAAAGTTAATAAAAAGTATGTGTAATTTCTATTTTATAAAAAACAATCATAAATATATAACTAAGAATAGTCCAAAATCTTTTAAATGCATAATTCCAAAACGAAGTAAGAAATTATATTAAATTAAAGAATTATCATCTCTAATATTATATAGTTTATTTTTAAAAAAACAAAAAAAAAAGTGGGTCATTTAAATTTTTATCATCTGTGTTTATATGTACACTATATTATAATGTGTTTTATATATCTTTCAACCTAATAATTTAAATTTGATATTGCATTCTGTTAGAAAATCTTATATTCCAAAATTATGCATTCGAATGAAATATGTAAGAATTAATAAAATCTTTTAGGTGTCATTTATTTGTCATTAATATAACTTTGAAAGCTTATGCATTTCAAGAAGCAGATTTGGTTACTTATGATATGTTTTTTATTTTACATTATAATTAACGCATTGTTTTAAGTAATTGAGGATAAAAGGTTCAACTTGCACATTTTTTTATTTTCTCAAAATACTCGTAAAAAAATATTTTTTCATAAGTAGTTCACATATATACACAGTAATTACTAATATTATATATTAACTATTTATTATGGCTTAAGTAAAAACATCTGTCTCTCATATTATATATTATTCTATTTATATTAAATTAATATTGGTGTGTATAGTTGAAAAGATTTTCGTGGCTTGAATTTTGAAACCTTCATTGTTTGTATTTTTATTTTAAAAATTACTTTTAGATTATTTTTAAAAAAAAATTGTATGTATATTAGGTTAAGGGTATTTTAATCTTTAAGCAAAATATGAACAGACAAAATACAAGATATTTTTTGTTGTCAAATATTAAAATTTAAGGGAGGTGGATGTCAAATATCAAAACTTTAGGGGGTGTTGATGCAAATAAGATGTGAATTAATTAAGGGGAACAGTGAAAAAGGAATCTGAGGTGGGGACGTAAAAAGTACCGAAGCGGCGTCGGTTCATTATTGTGTCGGAGTTTGGACAATCTTCGGTGAGGTGAGCTGGATATGGTGACGTCACATTGTACCAGTTGGAATTTTTAAAATTTCCCTATTTCTCAATCGCAACCATCAAATCGATCAAATTTAATCTAACTACCCCACTAGAAAAAATATTATTTTTGGCTATAATTAATTATTATAATAAAAAATTCATGACAAATATAAATTAATTACAGTTTTACAGCAGTCCTTAGTCGTAGTTTCTGCAAGTGTGGTCAAAATATTTATCATAATTTTTCATGACAAATATTACTAAATAGAAAATACCAAATTATCTCATTTAATTTATAAATAAAATGTGCAAACAACACCAATTTATCTGTATAATTTCTATTTTTTATTTTGTAATAAATTATATACGTGAGAGTAAATATAACCATAAGGTATTGACTATTGATCTGATTAAGATTTAATTTGAAATGTAGATTACTAAAAATAAAATATGAACCATCGATTTATATTAAATAAGATTCAATGATTACGAAATAGAGAGAGAGAGGAGGAGAGAATCATGCATGCAATACACTACTCGCGTGAACGTGATATTTTGCACATTTTTAAAAAATTGATGAGGTAAATTATTTTTTTATTTTTTATTTTTATTTTATTTATTTATTTTAACAAAGGAGTTTGTTTGCCTATTTCTTGTATCATAAGTAGGTCAATTGCAATTTCACTCGATTCAAATCTTTCAATTTAATATTAAAGGGGCTCATTTTAATAATTGGTTATAAATTTGTAAAACAAACTTACCATAAATAAATTTGAGTTCATAAATCTGAATTGTACTTAATGTTTGGATATTTATTTCACTTTATATGAATTTATTATAATTTAATTATTTATTTATTATACTATATTGATATATTAATTGACCCAATATATTATTCGGTTATTGAGATATTGACATGACACATGTAATTACTGATTCTAAAAATAAAAAAGAGCACTAAAGTCTAGTGACTTGAAAATAAGTAATTGGAGTAAATATCACCATTTGCCCTTAAAATTTAAATTTCGTATCACTCTAATCATCGCAATGTTCATAACCTTAAAGTTATAATATGGGTAAATTACAATGACCTTTCATAAAATTTGGCATAATTACGAATACTTACTTGTTGTTTTAAAAATAACAAATACCTTATGAAGTTTGTAATTTTTAACCAAGAGCCTGAAAATGATCCATTTTGCCCTTGTGTGTGTGTGTGTGTGTGTGTGTGTTTTAAATTTTAGAAAAATCAATCGAGTCAAATTACATCATTGCTCGTCTGTGCAAAAAATATAAGAAACCTCTCACTGCGTATTTTAGTCCAAAAGAATTTAAAAAAATTTTAAAAATTATTCAATTTGCATAATGATATTTTGGTCAGTTCACCCATAAAAATGGATGAAAATTGACTATTTATTATACGGTTACAAACTTCATGGGGTATTTATAATTTTTGAAACAACAAGAAACATTCGTAATTATACCAAATATCAGAAGATGTCATTATAATTCAACCTTATAATATTTACTTCGACGTTCCACTTTAGGCTCTTCATGATAATATATATAATACTATCAAATGTACTATTTCAGCTGGGCATCATAAAATATCCTGATATCTATCTTCGTAAACATTTTGTCTTTAAATCTATTGTTTGAATAATACAAATATTCTTGCAATCGGAAGATACGTGTTTAAAAAAATTAGATGTATACAAAAACATTTGATATTTTTATGACAATTAATAAATATATTGAAAAAATTACAAACATAAAGGGATAATTATACCGTCATCTCCTAAGATTTTGTGTAACTACATATAGATCCCTATAATTTGATAAATTATATCTAGTACCCCTAAAGTTAATTTATTTATATATAACAAATAAATCCACCCGTTAATCAAAATTCACTGAATTTGTTAATATTAACAAAAAAACTTGAATGAAAATTCATATTTACCTTTAATTGACTTATTACTCACTTATTGCAAGCTAACAAATATTTTATGACCAAAATACCCTTATAAGGGTGAAAATATATTTCATCACACGCACTAACGCGTATGAATATGTATAAGGGTACGTAGTTTGACTAGAAAATATTTGTTTGACCTGCAATATATCATAATAAGTCAATCGAGAGTAAAATTAGATTTTTATTATACTTTTTTACCTGTAAAAGTATAATTATTCAAAAAATAAATGTATTATGTAATGTCAATTTTACCCTTAATTTTTTTCATAAACAATGAACCCCAATGACTAAAATAAAGTATAATTTGAAAATCATGAATTCGATATTGAAGAATACAATTAAAGTTGATATTTTGGTAAAAAAGAATAGATTAGATGAGAGGTTTATATTGTGAGTAAATAAAGCTGAATTTATTTTAATTATTAAAAGAAAAAAAGAAAAAGAAAGCTGAAATTAAAAGACAGTTGATGTAAAAAGCCCGACTCCGACGGTCCAAACTCATCCAACCCCTACATCACCTCCCCGCCATTTCTTCCTCCCACGAACCATCCAACAAAACATTTTCCTCGTCCAAATTCTTTAATGTTTCATATATCCAGAAACTCTAAACAACCAGAATGACACTATGGTTGGAATGAAATTGTTACCGGCGGCGATAACATTCATATTCTTGTTGGGTGCATCATCGGTGAGCCATGCAGCCCCCGGTGACGGCAGCGCCGCAACCAGCGACGCAACCAGCGGTGCAACCAGCGGCGGAACCAGCGGTGCAACCAGCGGCGCAACCAGCGGCGGAACCAGCGACGGCGGCGACGTTAACCCGGCGGCGATGGAGCTCCTATCCAAGGCGCTCTTCAGCCGGTTCAGCAATTTCTCCTCCTATTTCAGCCCCGAAATTTCCAAAGAACTCCGTTTTTGCATTAGCGATATGTAAGTCATATCTCACAACTTAGCTAACATTTCCATTTTCCTATCATCGGCAAAGCCAAGAATGCAATTTTCTATCATGTCATGTACGTTGTTTATTAATTTTTTTCGTGCGAGGAACGCTCGAAATGTTGTTTCCTAGTGTTATTTATTTGTTTAATTAATCTCTGGTTCTAGAACTTGTGATTGCTGCTCGTTAATACATTGCAAACCTCAACTATCCGATTCCATTATATATGGGTTTTGGTTTGATGGTTTAATCTTTGTTGTAGAGATGCTGAATGGAATGCAGCATTCAATTTCTCCAAGAATACAGACTTCTTGGCCGGATGTCTCAAACACAACAGAGGTACGAGGCTTCTGCATGCATTTTTGAATTTTTAATGTTTTTAAGTCTAATTTGTACTTGGTAGGTTGCAGCAAAAGATTACCTTGCTTTAGGAACATGAATAAGATTGTTGTACATAGATTCATTATTACATTGTTGGGATTTGTACTTGGTTGGAGAGGCATCTCTAAGCCTTTTTCTTTTCGTGAGTTTGTTTTTGGGGCTCGGGCGGGGAGGAAGGGGAGCTTCCGGAAGGAATGCTCTCGTTCTCCACGTGGCAATGCCCGTAATCGACCATTTCTCATGATCTTTCATAATAATAATATCTAAATTCTTGAATTGTTTTATTTGTTTTTCATTGTATTGATCAGCCTTTGTGGGATGACACAGATGCTATGCAGAGGTTGTGCACAGCTGCAGAAGCAAAGTTTTACGGTGCTAGTCTATTAGATAATTCCGGCACTGGGAGTGCACAAACTAAAAACTTCCTGAAGCCTAACAAGAACTGTAACTTGTCCTCGTGGCCATCAGGTTGCGAGCCAGGATGGGCATGCAGTGCTGGGCAAGACAAGAAGGTGGATCTTAAAGAATCTAAGGAAATGCCCCAAAGAGAGCTTGATTGTCGGCCTTGCTGCGAAGGCTTCTTCTGTCCTCGTGGTCTTACCTGCATGATACGTGAGTTTCTGGAAACTTATGAGACTTGAATAATCATTCTTCTCGTGATAAGCATATGCTCTGCCGCAGCCAAAACAGTCTAAGGTGTTTCGTCGATAGCTTCCCTTGAAAGATGCTAGTTCATTCTTTTATTGGTGAAATCAGTTAGCAGCATTCAGTATTACTTCCTCATGCAATTAACTTAATAGGAATCTGCATAACTAATTTGATGAGTTGGTAGTTTAATATTACAACGAATATTATCTCAAAGACGCCCTATCAGATGCTGCTTTACTGCATATACTACTACTTCTCTGTATAATCTGGGTTGTGTAAGAACTTCTTTGAGCTTTCATGAGCTACTTTTCCTCTAATTGCAAAGAAGTTCTTCAGCACAAAAAGCTTAAAGTTGAAAAATAGCAGGTCGGATGTCTATCTTCTACTATATCGTTGTAAATATTAGAACGCACTTTCAATTGTTGATTCGCATTTGAAAGAAACATTTGCATAGCATCTTGTGGAATTCACTTGTAAACTTTCTGCAATAATGTTTGAAATTATCTTAGAAAAAACTATGTTCATCAGTTAACCTCTACACTTAACATGCTGTAAATTATTACAAGTGATCTATTCACTTGTTCTAACTTATAGGATCTTTTTACTTAAAATTGTTATACTGTATGATGTCTCTAATCCGTTTCCTGTCTTACTGGAAGCCTGCCCATTGGGATCTTACTGTCCTCAAGCAAAACTCAACAGTAGCACAGGCGTCTGCGACCCGTAAGTCTGATTTTTCTGTAGATACATTTTTTTGTAGCATCATGATTATTAGCTTTGGATTGGTATTGATCTTCCGAGGATTTGGAAGGTACCGGTATCAACTACCTCCAGGGCAACCGAACCATACCTGTGGTGGAGCAGATATTTGGTCGGACTTTACGAGTGGCCCCGAGTTATTTTGTTCAGCGGGATCTTTCTGTCCGACAACCACCCAAAAACTTCCCTGCACTAAAGGGTACTAACTGTTATCTCAAAACTTGTAACCATGTGTTTATTAGCATGCCATATGTTATTTAAATTACCAAATGTTATCTTCACAATTCATCCATGACAATCATCTCCTCCCTCTTTCTTCTATTTTGTTTTTATATTATGTCAGACCTATACTGTTAGGATTTACTCTTACTGTTTACCTGATGTACTGTACTTATATACTCGTCGCTTTTTTCCGCAATGCTTTGCAGACATTACTGCAGAGCTGGTTCCACAGCTCAAACAAGTAAGTCTTATATTGCCTCTTCATAGGATCACTATATCCTGTATCTTGCATAGAAATCAAGAAAAGTTTCCTTCAAATGTACTCTTTGTTCTGTCAATCTGTGCCTGGTTTACTTTCAAGATTGCAATTCTACATTCCATATATCTATGTGCAACTAAATAACATAAAATGTAATGTAATTGCTATTTGTCAAATTAACAAAATTTACAGTTGGATTAGCATGAAGGTTATCTTTTTCTCCTATGATCTGTTGGTTGCTTTATCTTAATCATCTAAAAAATGACTCAATTTATCATGGATGTATTGGCAGGTTGCTACCAGTTGGCAACTTGTGAGCCACAAACTGCAAATCAGAACATTACAGCCTATGGCATCATGTTCTTTGTAAGCTGTCTACCTCTTGGTTCATTTGTTCTAATAATGAATTTCACAACGACAAGCGAGAACAAAATCTTCCTTCATACGTCTAAATTCTTGCCTTATATTCACTAAAAAGCAAATAGGTGTCTATCGTTCCTCTAAACTCCTGAATTCCTAGTGCTGTAATATAAAAACACAGTTTTATCACCCTAGATAGTTTCATGTTTGCATCTTTGACTTGGCATATATAGTGTTTCGACTAAGTCTGAAATGTAGTTTCTGCTTTGTCAATTTAGGCTGGGATCACTTTAGTACTTGTGATTATATACAATTGTTCTGGACAAGTTCTCAGTACTAGAGAAAAAAGACAGGCAAAATCGAGAGAAGCTGCCGCAAGAAGTGCTAGAGAAACATTTCAGGCACGCGAAAAATGGAAAACAGCAAAAGAAGTTGCGAAAAAAGGTGCAAGTGGACTTTCGTCGATATCACGGACATTCTCACGCAAAAAATCTGTGATTCCTGACCAACCAAAGGGGACAGGCCAACCTAAACCTGGATCGGATGCTGCATTGCCACCTGCACCTCCTGCTCCACCTGACTCAAAAGGGAAGAAGCACAAGGAAAACAACCTCACGAAAATGATGCGTGATATTGAAGAGAATCCCGATAATGATGAGGGATTCGATATTCAGATTGGAGACAAAAATTTGAAAAAGAACGCGGCAAAGGCCAAGCAATTGCACACACGGAGCCAAATATTCAAGTATGCATACGGTCAAATTGAAAAGGAGAAGGCACTGCAGGAGCAGAATAACAATTTAACTTTTTCTGGTGTAATATCAATGGCCACAGATTTGGAATTCATAAGCAGGCGACCAATTGAGGTTTTTTTCCAAGATTTGACTCTTACCTTAAGAGGTAAAAACAAGCATCTGCTAAGGTGTGTAACGGGAAAACTATTTCCTGGCCATGTTTCTGCTGTCATGGGTCCATCAGGTGCTGGCAAGACGACGTTTCTTTCTGCCTTGACAGGAAAAGCTACTGGATGCACCATCACTGGTTCAATTCTCATTAATGGGAACAATGAACCGATGCAATCATACAAAAAAATTATTGGATATGTTCCTCAAGATGATATAGTGCATGGGAACTTGACAGTGGAGGAGAATCTCTGGTTCAGTGCTAGATGCAGGTATATGTCTAAAATTATCTTCCTAATCTTTATGCTACTATTTATAGTATTTCTAGAGCTCAGTCAAGAAAATCAGAGTTGCTGCTTGCTGTACCCCAAAGCTTCTAGTCCCGCTCTTCTGCCATTTTAATAACGATCATCCTGTTTATTGCTCAACTTTTTTCTAGACTCCCGGCTGATCTCGACAAACCAGAGAAAGTCCTAGTTGTTGAAAGAGTAATTGAGTCCTTAGGATTGCAGGCTGTTAGAGACTCCCTAGTAGGAACAGTTGAGCAGCGAGGAATCTCTGGAGGTCAGAGGAAACGAGTAAATGTTGGGCTAGAAATGGTCATGGAACCTTCCCTTTTGATCTTAGATGAGCCTACATCTGGCTTGGACAGTTCTTCTTCTCTGCTACTACTTAGAGCCCTTCGTCGTGAAGCTCTTGAAGGAGTAAATATATGCATGGTGGTTCACCAACCAAGGTAATTATGACTTTGACATATTTATGATTTTATCACAGATTGTTACATCCACCATTAATCGTCCAAACATTATTCCTTGTTACATCACTGCATCCGTCTCTTTTGGAACTAGATAAATTTCTATAATAAACCCAATCCACGAATCATTATGGATTTTGGAGGCATATTATCTGCCAGTTTCCTTGTTCCAAGATGGACCCTTGTTTTGCATTCTCATCTGAAATTACTAATTTCTTTCCTTTTCCTCGATCTCCATTTTAATTTGTATTTTCTTGGTAGATTGCTTCTTTTCTTGAAACTGCGAGTAGGAAACTGTCAAGCTCTAACTGGAAGACATGCAGTTTGGTCCATGAGACTGTACTTTGAGGCTGAGTCTTAATCCTACCGCTTCATCTCAAATGAATGTTTAAAAGTTGATTTAAAATTTCAGTAAAGATTTTGGGAATGAAGAAAAGAGATTATACTTCTTCAGAAAAACATAAATAAATAATAATAATGCCAGATATCTGAAAACTTATTCTTGATTGTCTACTCGTGTATTTTTATCCTTCTTGTCTGCATTTAATGATTCTCAAAGGTCATTCTGTCAGGTCCTTAGCTTGAGAACATTTGTTTCAGTTTAGGATGTGTTCTTCAAGTTTTGCTCTCGCTGAAGAATAATTATAATTGTTCCGACATCATTCTTTAACATATATATATATACTAAGGTAGCACTAAAAAACAAAGGTAGAATGTGGTAAAAGGTTTCTCAGCACTTATCAAGCCGAGGTTGAATAATCGAGTATGCAACCCCCAGTACATTTTTATGCTTATCTGTGATACAACCCAACCAAGCTAGGAGACTCAAAATCGACACCAATTGGAACAAACTCACATGTACAATGTTTACAAAGTTACCTCTGCAATCTTTTACACCAGTTCTTTCAACGTTGCAGTGATAAGTAAATTACCGATTCACATTGTTTTGGTTCCAAATGTTACTGTTATACAAATTATGCCTGCAACTATAGATAGTGAATACTTGCACAGTGCCTTTCCTTGAGAATATTACATGTGCTAAGATTCTAGATATTGCTTATCATCTACTTGTGAATACATATGTTGTTGAAAAAGTTAATTTTACTGACGACTCAAAAGCTTAACATTCAGACACTTCTGATGTTAATCATTGGCCATTTGTTTCTGTAGTTACACCTTATTCAAGATGTTTGATGATTTGATACTTCTAGCTAAGGGTGGCCTTACGGTATATCATGGATCAGTTAAGAAAGTTGAAGAGTACTTTGCAGGCATCGGGATCAACGTCCCTGACAGAGTGAATCCTCCAGATTACTTTATTGACATCTTGGAAGGAATTGTTAAACCACCCGCAGGCGCAGCTGTTAAATTTAATGAGCTTCCTCTCAGATGGATGCTCCATAATGGGTATGCTGTACCGCCAGACATGCTAGATTCTGCCGGGATGGCATCACCTGCGCCCGGAGCTTCAGTCCCCGGAGCAAGTCCAGCCACTAAAGCTGTTGAAGAAATATCTTTTGTTGGCGATCTGTGGCAGGATATCAAGTTTGCTGTTGGACAAAAGGCAGACCAAATATTGCATAATTTCACGAAGTCCGCAGACTTGTCTGAACGACAAACTCCTAGCATCTTGCAGCAGTACAAGTATTTCTTGGGAAGGTAGTACTTCTTATGTTTCTTGACATCAAGTTGTTTCTATAGTTTCATACAACTCCCCTTTTCGATTGCTGATGGACTTCATTTAGTGCTTTTCCGAAAAAAATGGCATATGGTTTCATCTGTTGACTGAATTTCTCTTTTCTCAGAGTCGGAAAGCAGCGACTAAGAGAAGCAAGGATACAAGCTGTGGATTATTTGATATTGCTACTTGCCGGAATCTGCTTAGGAACGCTCGCCAAAGTGAGCGATGAAACTTTTGGTTCAACCGGATATCTATACACAGTCATTGCAGTTTGTAAGTTCAGACCTCCAATCTTGATGCCTTTTATGTTCCTGAATTGCACAGTCTGAAGTTTCATCCTTACAATTTTATTCAAATTCCAACATCTTCTCCCCAAATTTCCATGTCTTTTAATCATTTCTCAACATAAGCTGTGAAACAGATACTAGTCTCAAATCTTACATGTACGACATTGTTTTTTCGTAGCTCTACTGTCTAAGATTGCTGCATTGAGGTCATTTTCTTTGGACAAGTTGCACTACTGGAGAGAGAGCGCTTCTGGCATGAGCAGCTTGGCATACTTCCTAGCAAAGGACACAATCGATCACTTCAACACAATTGTGAAGCCTGCTGTTTATCTATCAATGTTCTATTTCTTCAACAATCCCAGGTCTACCATTTTGGATAACTACTTGGTCTTGCTCTGCCTAGTATATTGTGTTACCGGCATAGCTTATATTCTTGCCATCTATTTTCAACCGGCTCCAGCCCAACTGGTAAACTTTGTTTTTCCATGAGATGTCATGGATTAATGTTTTCATGTATGAATCAGTCTTACATTCTAGTTCCGATTCTTGCAGTGGTCGGTGTTGCTCCCTGTCGTTTTGACTCTCGTTGCCAACCAAGAGGGAGATTCATTTATCAACAGGGTCGCAGATTTTTGCTACACTAAGTGGGCTTTGGAAGCTTTTCTGTTAACAAATGCCGAAAGGTTTGAATTTACATCCCTAAATAATTGATCGGATACGTGATCACAAACCATGTTTGATCTAACGGTTGCTGTTCCACCTGCAGGTACTCTGGAGTATGGCTTATTCAAAGATGTGGTGCACTAAGACAAAGAGGCTATGATCAAACACACTACTATCCCTGTCTAGCTTACCTCATCGCCACAGGCATCGTTAGTCGTGCGTTTGCTTTTTTCTGTCTAGTCACATTCCAGAAAAAATGAGCGTAGCGGATGAACAACGGCTACGTTTCTGGAAACCGGGGCGAATGCAAGAACGGTGAGTTGGGAATCCTCAGACGAACGTTGTTGTGGGGTAGACAAAGGTTTTGCACAGAACGTTTGTTCTGATGTTTCATCAGTGAATTGTTATTGTGTGTATCAATCTATGGCAATGAAAATAGAAAATATGACAAAAGTTCTTGAATCATCTTTCGTTGTTATTACACATGTGAGATCTGATGAGCAGTTCTAAAACGCAGACAGACACATCTCAGAGGCAAAATTTGCCTATTTTTTGGACAGGATGAAATTTGCTTATTTATCGGACAGGATGCAACCATAACATGTAATTTTTGAGAATCACATAACTCTATTGTTTACCAGTTTAACTAAAATTATGTATGCTGTCCAAATATTACATTCATATTTCATTACACAAAGCTTGCAATTAGATACTGATGGAGGCGGTAGTTCATTAAATGATCACCTCATTTAAAAATTTAAGTTGTTACAGAAAAAATTTAATATTTAATATTTTAACATAGTTGATCTACAATAAATATTAATATACGATGCACACTGCAGTCTTGAAGGTAGCGTGATCTTTTAGGTTTACACGTCTATAGTATGGTCAGTCAATTCGCAAATGATTACCATTGGTTGATAATATGTGTTTAGGTTAAAATACTCTCGAATATATTTAATATATGTTATTTCTTTAAAGTTAATTTTTCATTCATGGATATTATTAAGATTGATTGATTTTATCAATTTTGATTAGTTATTCATTTTATTTGTCTGATGCCCATACCATCCATCAAGCTTTTGTCCTCATTTGCAAGCTCTCCGAGGCCCTAATAAGTAGTATAGATTAAATATGAGGGGTTTAGAATAATTTTCATTTTAATGTATTGACTAAATTATCCTTGTATGAAATCAAAATGGCAATAAAATTGTCATCATTTTTTTTTTCTCCTATATTGTGAAGTTTTTTCTGTTTTTATTTTTCCTAAGCATATACTTTTCCTTCTCCCTCCCCAGCTTTACCATTTAAACTTTTTTCGAACCATATTTGATATATAATAAAAAAAATAATATTAAGAATGAAAAGTTACTTCTCACATAAATATATATAAATATTTTTAAATTTTATATGAAATAAATTTAAGTTACATATCAATTGTGATATTACCGCTAGTTACTAATAAACTAATTTAATTAAATTAGAAGAGAATTAAATTTTCATACCATTTTAAGAAATTACATAATATTAGAGTCCAGGCCGATATACGTGAAGTGGGCCAGCCACAACAATCATGAAAACGACCCAATTTGCATTCAGCCCACTAAAAGCCCCCCCATTACTAGCTTCTATATTTTTTGCCATTTAAAGGAGAAAACATTAATAATTTGGAATAATAATTGAAAAAATAAAAGCAAAGCACCTCATGAGATTTCCTACTATAAAAGTTTCAAAATATTCGCTGAAAATTCCATTAAATTTTGGAGAAATTAAGATGGATATGAATTCGGACATTATTCGGATATGACAAGCAACTGACGGACAATAATTCCAGAAAAAATAAAATAAAAAAGGAAAAAAGAGTTAGAAAAAGTTTGAAATGTACTTTGACAATGATATTGTAGTTTGCTGACGTGGAATAGAGAATTCTCAGTCCGAAATTTCAGCAAACATGGAAAATATTTGCAGTCCTAGGTATGTGAAATGTAATAAAATACATATTTTATTTCATTTTCTTTGTTTTCCATGTTAAAGAGTATCTATGCATGTTTGTTTGTGTTTTCATTTTCAGTTTTAAGTGAATAATATGTATTTTTTTAATTTTGTATAAATTTTATGTGAAATGAAAATATATTTTAATCCTAACAGGTGGAATATACTATCCCATAAATTAAGTTTACTAAGACCAAGTTCGGTATTAATATTGACCTCTAATATTGAAAATTAAATGTGTAATTATGTATGATAAACAATCTTATCATAATTAATCGCAAAAACCAAACAGACCTAAATGTACACTAAAATCAGTTATTCTAATTTCTAACCCATCCTCTTTAATTAATAGTATAGATATTAGAGAGAAAGACAGCATTGAGTTTTAGGAATTCTTAGTACTTACTTTCAAGCTATGTATGTTTATGTTACACAGACAAAGGACGTTGAGTTATTCTATTTTCTTTTAATAAATAGTAAAATTAAATAATTAGATACATAAATTAATGCTAAATATCCTTAAGTTTTACATAATGGTAGTTGCATAATTTTCCAATAATACTACTCAAAGCATATATTCTAGTCAAGTCTATTAATTATTAACCAAAAAACAAAATTCCAATCATGACAGAATTATTGCGTAGCTAATTTCAATCAAAAAAATAATTGAGGAAAAAGAAATAGTCATTTTCGATTGAATTAAAGTAATAACATATTAGGACGTAAGTTAGATTCATTAATTTGGATATTATCATTATTTATGAACGGCTAAAGTCATCATTACTTTCTAACTTTACTTAAAAGATAACACAAATCTCAATTCTCCAACCAAATATTAATTCCACATATCAATTCACATAACTTAGTCTCACAATTATTTGGTTGTGAATTGGAGCCCTAAGTATTAATTTAGTCTATTTTTAATAATAGTATATTATTTTTTTGTTTATATTTGTATTTGTTAGTTAATTTAGAATTATTAATGTGTTGGGTACTTAAAGTTATAATAATTATATGTTGCTTGATTTAAAAATATCGATTATTTTAAAGAATAATCCAAAACCCAGCAAAACCATGAAATCTTATGTTACATAATGCATATAAATTTTTCCTTTTCTTCATAGAATTAATATAAATGCCAAATTTCACAAAAAAAGAAAAAAAAATTAAAATCTTGTCTAGATATAATATTATGTTAAATTCAACCTATAATAATCACAATCAAACATGTTCTTACAACGAATCAGTATGGTACAATAAGTGTAATTCACTAGTCATATAATAAGTATTAGATTCGACATATCTAATCTAGAAACGAATTTTTCTATTTTTACTAATTAATTATAAGTACATGTTAAGGAAAAAAAATTAGCCAGACCCAAATTCAGCCAAACCCATGAAATCAAATATGATTTTACAAAAAAAATTCTAAAATTAGAGAGCAATCATAAACACTTCCCAAATAAGAAGTAACCCCATCTCATTTAATACATACAAGTACACATAATCTATGCATATTAACAATATTTCACACACATAATAAACATATTAAACAAACCCCAAAAAACAATCACTTTTTAAATAAAAAAAACTCACATTCCAATTCTTTTTAGATTTTCTATTAAAAACAATTAATTGAGTATAGTCAAACCAGATTCATGTAATAATTCTTACCTATAAAAGACCCTTTTTTAAACACTTCCCAAACAAGAAATCACCCCCCAAAAAACAACCTGAAAAAAAAAAAAACAAGAATTGCAAGCTACGCGAAAGACCAAGAAAAGCATAGGCCATGATGTCCCACCAACAGCAACAGCAACAGCATAGGAAGTTAGCTAAGTACCAGAATAAATTTGAAACCGTCGGTACTGACAACTCCTTCTCATCTGTTAATCCTTCTTCTTATTCTTCCTTAAACTTTCATCCCTCACCAACTGCATTAAACTACACTTGCTTCAACCGCAAGCCTCTTCGTTTTACAAGACTACCATCTCCACCACCACCACCACCCTTTCCTCATCCTAAACTAACCGGGTCGGCCGGTTGTCTGAATGTCTCTCCGACGCCCGCCTGGCACAGGTTGAAGCTCTGTTTCCGTTCGTTTTCTCTCATGGCTGCCCACGATGATCTCTCAGTTCATCTTCCCACTGAATTCGTAAGCCTTAAATTTTTTTGTATGCGCGCACGTGTGTGTGAGTGTCCGAAATGTGAACGCTAGACGTTCATAAGTGCAATCTGTTTGTGTCGGATGCGTGTGATGTATTATAATTTGTACACGTAATGTGTTTTTTTTTTTTTTTTTCGTTATGAATGTGTATGGTAATTGTTGTGTTATTGAATTGTGGTAAATTGGTAATCTAGGACATTTTGGTATGTATTGGTACGATGTAGTATGAGATTTTGTTCGTCTGAATGGTACGAGGTCTTTGTTTAAAATTATGAATGTAAAAAGAAAAAAAATTGTTGGACATGTATGTTGTTTGATCTCTCTCTCTCCATGTATATTTTGTGTTTGTGTGTGTGTGTTGCTAGAGATTTAGTTGAGTTTGTGTGGTTGTGTTATGAAATGTGAATGCAACTAGATTAATGAAACGGGTGCATGTCACATAAATGCGATATATTATCTGGACACATTAAAGTGAAATTTTTCCGTTATGAATAATGAATATGATTACAATCATATTATCAGATAGTGGTAATTGAAAATGCTCAGTTATATATTGATACAATGTAGTATGAGATTTTATTCGTTTGAACGTTACGAGGTTTTTTTGATATTATAAATGTGAAAAAATCGAAAATATTGATGAGCATGTATATGGTGAGTTATATATACTAGCTAGCATAGAGTGATGTGTGTGGTTAAAACTTTAAAATAGAAAATTGTAAATACTTGTTAAGTTTGTTTAATTATAAAATAAAGTGGTTTTTAACTATTTAATATAAAAAATAGGTTAAAAAATAAATTTAAGTAAATAAAAGAATAAGCCTTAAATAGAAAAGGAGAAAAGTGAGGAGGCTTGCAGCAAATAGAGAAATACTAATTTGGCATTCTCTTTTTAAATAGGGCCGATTTTGGAAATATGTTAAAAATAGACAATTAGGCTTTTGGTATTTTATTAATAGTATAGTTTTGCTCCTTCATGTTGAAATTTGGAATGACTAGTTATTTGAAAAAATAATTTGAGTTACAAAAATTATTTAAATTAATATATAAATATTTAATATCTTTAGCATGAGTTTTCTATCAAGGTCACTATTTGTGAATTTGGTATATTTCAGAGAAAAAAGAAGTTTATTGGTCAGCAGAAGAGGGAGGAACTTGAAAGAGAGGTATGTACACAATCCCATTCATTCTTTTTTCGTTAAATTGTTCACCCATGCTGAGAATCGTTTACCATGCTTTGATCTCATATATTGATGTCGTATCAATATGTGATTGACACGTCTTTCTATTAAAAATTAAAATATAATTAAATTAATCTGTAATTTAAAAATGGGACAGTATACGACGAATGAGATATCAAAATACGATATAAGATCGTTTAATTGTGCAAATTAAGTTACTAATGTACAAAATACAAGCAAAATAAGGGGGGAGGGGGTTTATAAACTTAAAATTTTCAAATTCTATCTATCCAAACACAAATTCTAACTATCTTGGTTTGTGAAAAACAGGGTAGGCATACTAATTTGGAAATTTTAAGAATGGACAGGTTTGTGTGCTCCACAAAATGCTGGCTCATGAACAGAAGGTGCACGAGTACCTGGACCGGCTCCAGCATCGACAGGACGGTTCTGCTCTCACTATTCCAAACTTTCTACCACCAAAGGTAAGTTCTTCACATAATTTGTCCGAGAAACATCAACCTTAATATATACAAGATTCTTGTTCTTACCACATACATATGGTAAAATTGGACAGATGAAAGAGATACTAGCTGAACTAGCAATGGTCGAAAACGAGATAACTCGACTAGAGAGCCAGATCAAGCAGCTCCGAGCTGATGTGAAGCACGAAAAGGAACTCAACATCGAAACCAAGTACAAGGAATGGGGGCGCGGAGCTCTAATTAAGAACCACAACCACCGTGAGTCGTCCCCGCTCCCACCCAATCCTAACAACGTTGGCAAAAGGTCAAACGACAAGGTAACGTTCGACACAAAGGCCCTGCATTTCATCAGCAAGGCCATAAAGGGAGACTATCACTTAAGTGACTTTAGCATGAACGAAAAATCGATGAGCTCGAAGGGATTCCCCGGCCATCAGAAGGAGAATGCGTTCAACGAAGAGGGGCCGACGTTTCGCGAAAAGGTCTCAAAACGCAGCGGGATCATCAAAGCCCCGTCCCCCTTGAGAGAGCCAAGAAATCCAACTCCAAGGGTATGAAATTCTTGACATAAATAATTCTCTCGTTTCTGTTGATGCTTATTGAAATCATGAACTCTGTCGTTACAGAGGGACCGTTATCTCGACATTCCCACCGATATTCCATCCAGAGTTCTGTCGACTCCGTTGCACACGGAGGACGAGAATGTCCACAGATGGCCGCCAAACAAGCTGTCCGAGAACATAATGAAGTGTCTCATTTTCATCTTTGTGAGGCTGCTTCGGACGTCTAGAGTGATGGAGCTAGAGAAATCGGGTCCTATCGCCCGTTCTACCAACTTTTCCCTGAGTTTCAGGGCAGAGACGGGCTCAAGCTCGAAAACGAGCCTCATGTTTCAGAAAGACTCACGGCAGCAAGATCCTTACGGTATATTTGACTCGGAAGAGTCTATTCCGAGGGACATCGGCCCTTACAAGAACTTAGTCCGATTTACCGCAAGCTCCATGGACCTTAAATGCATCCAGAACTCAAGCTCAGTTCCTCTATTTCAGAAACTAAAGTGAGTAGACTAACACTAACAATCAGATCATGTGGATTCAGGACAAAAGAAAGAGAATCATACATTTCTTGAAAGCTTATGTTCTTGCCTTTTTTCTGACATACAGGGTGTTGATAGACGGTCTTAAGAAGGTGGATTTGAGGTTCTTGAGCCATCAGCAGAAGCTGGCCTTTTGGATCAACATGTACAATGCTTGTATCATGCATGTAAAACCATTTATTTTCTGCTTAATATTTATACGTGTAATAAAATTAAGGTTCATTGCTGTTTACACACATCATTTGAGTTTTTCAATTCAGGGATATCTTCAATATGGAGTTCCCTCCGTTTTCAGCCCTGAGAACCTGCTAGCACTAATCAACAAGGTACGATTAATCTAGTAGAAACGAGTCGTTTTCTTCGTCGGTTGTCCATATTGAATTTTCTCCATTGTGTTGATCAATCAGGCTACTCTAAACATAGCCGGCAACACGATCAACGCTCAAGCAATCGAACATTTTATCCTGAGAAAACCCGAAGACTCACTAATCAAAGAGGTACATTTTACACCACCGTTACGTCTTACATCACTATTTTGGATTCTCTAATAGAAAAACAAGCTCTTTTGATCAGATTCTTGGCAAAGGCGAGAATGATAGTAAAGAAATGATCGTTCGCGAACTCTACGGGCTTGAAACGCCTGATCCCAACATCACATTCGCCCTCTGCTGTGGCACTCGCTCGTCTCCGGCAGTAAGTTAATTCGGACAAAATCACCACATGAACTCTTAACTATGAATCAATCTGTCCATTTTCTTGAAGCTTGCTCGTCAATTTTCCGACAGGTTAAGATATACACGGCCGATGGCGTGACAGGTGAGCTGGAGAGATCAAAGCTGGAGTATCTGCAGGCAGCAATAATAGTGAGTAGCTCAAAGAAAATCGCTCTGCCGGAGCTTCTGCTGAGGAACATGAAGGATTTCGCGGCCGACAGGGAGACGCTGATGGAGTGGGTGTGCCAGCAGCTGCCGACATCAGGGTCTCTGAGGAAATCCATCGTGGATTGTTTCAGGGGATCAGGTCATGGTGGGAAGGCGTCGGCGGTTGTGGAGAAAATAGCCTATGAATTTGAGTTTCAGTACTTGTTGGCCATATGATCGATCAAATAGTCTTCAATTTTTGTAGTTGAATAAATTGGCAACTATGATGGTTGTATACTTGTATTCTTCTCTTTTTTATACCATCAATCAAGTTATATTGCGATTTATAATAATGTGTTTGTGTAGTTATATTTCTTGAATGTTATGATGTGAATGAGAATGGAAAGTTATTTCTTTAAATGTTATTGTTATTATATATTTGAGTATAAATTAGGAAATTTTGGCCAAAATTAACCCAATAATGTAGAAATAGGAATGGGAAATGGGACAGGTTCGAATCTAATTGAGTTTGAGTTTAGGACGGGGTTAGCTTTTTTTTCTAACTACAAAAGAATTTGAAATTTAAGTTAAGATGTAAATTGTTGAAAATATTTTGGGAATTGCATCTATTAAAGACGTAAGGATAATTAAGTTGCTTATATTTTATTTTATGATATTGACCCAACCACGCTAAAAGATAGTATAGTCTATAAAAATAATAAGTGATAATATTAAAATTATCAATAGTTTCATGTGTTTAAGTGACAAAAATTGTAATTTATTATTATAATAGTTTTTATAAATTTTAATAGTGATATTATTTTAAGTAAATGTTATCCATCTTTCCAAAGAAAAAAAAATCTTATCGGTGGAAAATATTAGTAATAAAAATATGCAAAATTATTATTCATATATGTCAAAAAGACCAGCCCAAAATTGAGGCCCAAAAGTCCAAAAGATACTTGTGAAAATACGAAAGAAGGCGTTGGAGCCCTACACAAAGGCCCACCTGTGATCGGAGGAGGTCCATTCAAGGCATTGGCCCATGCCCAAGGAAGTACTGACCAGGTCTGCCTCAATAAGGAGGGAGTCTGGTTCAGGCTGGAGAAGAAGCCCCATCAAGGAGGCCCAGGCCTAGGGTGAAACGACCAGGATGGAGGACAGGCTCACCAAGAAGGATAAGGGTTGACTAGGTCTACCCCTTATCCTTATCCGCAAAAGACCCCTTCAACGGACTCCTACTTTCAAGGAGTCCAAGGGCTGCAGAAGTCTGGGAAGGCCAGCACGTAATCCTTCCAAAGTCCAAGATTACAAGGAGTCTTTCCCAACCATGATTCTTCCTCTAATGCACAATTTTATGCTCTTACACTCACACTCTGCTTATTTTATTTTATTCGTTTACGTTTATTCTTCCATAACTGCTTACTGACTTAAGCGTCGGAGTGCTAACGCTTTTTTTTGCAAGTTCCCGTTTCATAGCTTGTAGAAAATCAAAGACCACTCCGTTCAAGCCCAAGAACGAGTTTTTTCATCTCACATCAATTATTTTAAACAATTAGTAGCACATATCATCATAACAATACAATTGCAATAAATATATCAATAAATTACATTAAATCCCTTTGAGGTTAGATTAAAATGCACAAATCGCCCCATAAAATTATAATTGCATTATAAGCAGATTTCTTATTCATATACAAAGCTTAAAGTAACATCCTTATGAAGTGTAATTATAATTTTGTAAAATACAGGGATTGATTGTGTATTTTTCACCTAATAAGGTGTCAATGTTTACTCTAAATATAATGATTATATTTGAATTGTATTCCTTGATTGCCATGCCAACATGACTACATCATCATTAATATATTGCCCCGAAACCGCTCGTGGGGTTGATGTTGATCCACTTTTTGAGTTGACTTTTTGGATTTCATGCTTGAGCAGCTGGGCTCCACCTTTCTTCTTTTGCTTTAGTTGAAGAATTTTGAACTGCGTGCCTCGTAAGCTCATAAATATTCAAGATGGATTAATAAGTAATTCAAAATATTACAAAATAATTTGATTTCTATTTAAAGTATAATGCCCCGTCTCATATAAATTAAAGATGAAATAAATGAAGATTTTATAAGTTTTGATTAATAAACTATTTTAACTGATTTATAGTCTTGATGCGAGCAAAAAGAGCTCAATTAAAATTGTCTTCTTGGACTTGAATGGAGTGGACTTTGTTTTCTGCAGGTTCGAGAAAACAAATTTGCAAAAAGAGCGTTAACACTCCGACGCTCAAGTCAGTAAGCAGTTATGAAAAAAATAAATTTGAAAGTAATGAGAAATAATAAAAAAATCGTGTGAAATGAGTATAAAAATAAATAATTTGAATGTAGAGAATAATTCGAAAACTTAAAGAATAGAAAAACGTTATTGAGTTTGAAAGGCAGTAACATTCATGTTTTTCCCCCCACAAATTATGCGCACAATGTCTCACATATGAAAAGCAATCACCATTATAATAATTAATTTTATTTTATTGGAGTGGAGGAAGAGGAAGAGGCTGCAGCATCCAAGATAGATGCGTTCCCATCAATCTTTTTTGACTACCAAAATTAGGCAACATTCATTTCATCTTTTTCTTGTATCTTCTTTCATTTAAATGATGATGAAGTCATCAATGAAGTCATATTGTGACAGAATTATGATAGAGTGACAAACCACTACGCATTCAAAAGGTCAAACTAAGTATTCTTTTCTTATACATTTTTCATGTGAGATATTACGTTTTTATTCTATTTTAAAAAAAAATTACGTTTCACTCTTAAATTATGCATATTGCATCGAATGTGTTATGATTACTAATTGATTATTATTGTTAAATTGTTAGGACTAATTATAATTGATTAATTCAATCAATAATATTCATTGTTTTCGTTTCAAAAATACAATAATATGGTTTCATTTTTTATTTAAAAGTCTATAACATTTATACACATGTTTGAAATTGGATGGAAGTAAACTGTAAATGTGAAGCAAAATTTCTTATGTTGGGGTCACGTGCTAATATATTTGCACGAAAGGTACATAGAAATTTGGTGTAGTTTTGTGGTTGTGAGTGCAGAGCAAGAAGTTTACAGTTGGAATTAGGTTAATTTTTATTAATAAATGGTGATTACTTATCTCGTAATACTAATTTTTTTGTTATATTGATAATACTTCTAAGTTATTTTTTACATCTTTTTTTCTTTCTTTCTCTTTTTTAAAATGTAATATGTTGATTAATATATATATTTTTTTATTTATAAAAATTTAAAAAATATAATATTATTTATATGCACGCAAGAACAACGTAATTTAATATTTTATAATTTATAGGGTGGGTAAACAATGGGCAGGTGGGGGTTGGCGGTGGGACAGTCAACTTCAAACTTTGCTATCATTCACACTTATATTAATGTTTGTTTGGGACTCCTGTCCTTATCCACAACCACCAAACAGGAGAGGGTCCCCCACAAAAACACCTTAACTTTTTGTACATTATTCTACCCCACAAATTTAATTTAGACTTAATTAAATTTATTTTATTATATAAATTAGTATACAATTTAAATAATTTGTCATTGATTGCATAATAAATGCAATTGCTATGTTTGGTTTGGTTCTTAAATTGTTCCAACGACTTCAAATACGATCTTATAGATAAACTGTTATTAAGACATGATTTAATATGTATAATTTTATAGTAATTCTTGTCTCCTTAAATATTAAAAATATAATTAAATGTTTACAATAAAATAATGTTAAATATATTTTGACTTATTTAATATTAAAAATATTTCATTACACTTGGTATAACTATTCCAATATGATTAATTTAATGTGACTAATATTATATATATCTTCCAAGTAGGAACAACATCCGCTTCTTCCTTCCTGCCTACCAAATTCGCAGCCCATCAATTTTTTTTTTTTTGTTAATTCCAATCATACCAAATCTTCGCATGCTTTCTACGCAATATTCTTGTTCAGGAAAACTAAATAAATCCCAATTTTCATTCAATCATTTCTGTTGAATTTCTTTTCTGTTTTTCGACTTGCTATGACTCCATCAATCCTCAGTTCTAAGCCCTTTTGCCCTGATTTCGATTCCTCGACCTCGAATTCCCAGAATCCTGTCGCCATTTGGGCAATCTTGCTCTGTTATGTGTAGATCGAAAATGGCGGTCAGAGCGTCGGAACCCGCCCGGAACCCGAATTCAGTCCCGAGATCAGCCATGAGTGATCCTTCAAGAACTCCCAGAAAATCTTCATCCAAATCGCAAGGAGAAAAACCCTCTTCGTCCTCCACAAAAACACCGAAAACCCCCCTCTCTGATCCCTTCCGCGGCAGCTCTTCCTCCTCCTCCGCCGCGGCGTCCACCTCCTCGTACCGACTTGACAGCTCCATCGCCACCACCTCCGTCTCAAGCCGCGCTTCCTTGTCCAGCCTCCGTGATACTCTCCCCGAAAGCGCCCAAATCTACGATTTCTCTGAAATCCGCGCCGCCACCAACAATTTCCTCGGCAAGCGCCACTCCTCCACCTCCTCCTCCTCCCAGTCGTGGCGCTGCGTCGTCAGCGGCAAAGACGCCCTCGTTTTCCAGCGGAAGCTCCGTAAATCCATGACGAGTTCAGACGTGCTGCAGAAACTCACCGTGATCAGCAAGAGCCACTTCACGAGCATAGTCAAACTCCTCGGAGTTTCCATCTCCGGCGAGCACATTTACCTCGTATACGAATTCGTACAAGGATCGGACTTGGGGTTGTGTCTGAGGAACAGAATGAACCCAGATTTCACGGTGCTGTCCACTTGGATGTCGCGTATGCAAATTGCGACGGATGTCGCACATGGCCTCGATTACATTCACAACACGGCGGGTCTGAGCATCGATATGGTCCACAAGCACGTGAAGAGCAGCGGCATAATCGTGACGGAGCCGTCGTTCAACGCCAAGATCTGCCATTTCGGCGCGGCGGAGCTCTGCGGCGAGACGCGGGAGGATGTGCCGCAGGCGGCGGAGAGGCAGTTTGAGGGAGTTAGAGGGTACATGTCGCCGGAGTTCAAGGCGACGGGGGTGGCGACGCAGAAGTCGGATGTGTACGCGTTCGGGGTTGTGATTCTTGAGCTGATGACCGGGGAGGAGCCCGTGAGGTATAAGTTTGATCGAAGGAGTGGGAATCACCGGTTAATTTCGGTAATCGAAACGGCGAGGGAGGCGGTGGAGGGGGGCGGGGAAGAGGCGGTGGAAGGGAGGCTGAGGAGGTGGGCGGACAAGAGGTTGAGGGATTCGTTCCCGGTGGAGGTGGCGGAGAAGCTAACACGGGTGGCGTTGCAATGCGTGCAGGAGGATCCGGATAAGCGACCCGACATGAAATGGGTGGCGGGTAAAATATCGAAGCTTTACTTGGCGTCGAAAATTTGGGCGGACCGGGTTAAGTTTCCAACCGAAATTTCAGTCTCATTGGCTCCTAGGTAGCAAGTAGCAACACCCTACCTCCATTTTTTCTTTTTCTTTTTTCTTTTGTTGGGGATTATCCCAATTTTTATTATTAATGGATAAATAATTTTGGCCCAATTCTTTTCTATTTTTCTTTCTTTTGCTTTTGTAATAATTTTCATAAAGAAAGACAATTAGTAACCGATGAATTCAATGTAATTGGTAAATAAACTTGAACCCAACATCTCAAAACTACTAAAACTGTAACTACGTGGCGTTTTGTCTCATCACTTTTTTGGGTGTGATTTGATGTGAGATAGAGGTGTAATAATTTTAGCTGAATGATATGTGAAAAGTGTTGAGTGAGTACAAAAATGTAAGGAGTATAGTTGATGTAATATTTTTTTCCTGATATTAGAGAGATGTGTCTAAGAAATTATTTTTAGAGATACGAATAATTATCATTATGTGCCACTGCCAGTAGGCAGTAGGCAGTAAAGCGAAAGCGTAAAGATATCATTTACGAATATAATTTCAACTGCCTCTTGCTTAGACAATTCAGGTCAAAGTCGTAGAGCTTCAGAGGCTGTAATTTAGTTGTCCTACTGCGGCTGAAACTGAAAGTCAGACTCAGACAGCCCCCAGCTGATGCAGATGCTGATGCTGAAGCTCTTCAGCTTTAGACCACTTCATGAATTTGTCAAACTCAACTCTCACCTCTCCCCATTCAAACAAAACGTTACCCATGATTATTAACACTGTCGTCAGCTCCATTTTGACCCGACTGTATTGGATGAATTCCTTCAAAATATATATATATATATTTTTTACTTGGGTTCAATTATACCAAGTCAATCATAATGTAAATATTATAATACTTCTTTTTAAAATTATAGTGTATCCACTGTTTGATCATTAATTTTAATTAAAATTTCTTGTTTTGATCCCATCTGTGGCTGATTTGGTAATTCAGTAGACTTTGGTGGCAGTATAACTATGATTTCTATTTTCTGGATTCCGTCTACAAAGTGGGTAATATATACCTGTGTTGTTGGTAGCTTGCATGCTATTCTTTGGCATGGCTGTGCCAATGCTAAGCTCCAGTAGAAACTGAGAGCATTTCAGTTTTCAGGTTAGTTTTCTAATTTAATTTGAAATTGAGTAAAAGAATTATGATAATTTCACTAAACTTCTGATAATTTATAACTAACAGAAACATAATTCTACTTCTATAAAAAGAAAGCACCAACTAAATATCACACAAAATCCAGTATATTATATCACCCAAGATGAATTAATATCGGATCTCTTTAATAATTACTCATATTTTAGACCAACTCAATACTTCAAAAACACTAGAATCACTTTTTGGCTCAACTGCGCGTACCTAACAAAAGGCACTTTATAAAACAAGCTTCATAGCCCACTGGCAAAAGCACACGCCCCATCAACAACTATTCGAGAACAAAACTTCTCTCCAGAAAGTCTATATTTGCCATACTGGTTCTCATCAATGGCACACCAACTAAATGCAGAATCATAATCATCCCACATTAGTGTTCACTTTTCACTTCTACATGAAAAAGAAAAACAGAAACTATGAGAAAAAGATTCACTTCTAACATGCGCCAAACAGCATTACCATTATACATACACCACAGATTTGGACTCATTTGACTATAGTTGCATGAATAAAGCTCGTTGAGTATAACTTTGACAGAAACTTTATCTTAAGTTACATCAGAAATTAACCTGCTTCTTTATATCACAGTGCATCATGAATTTAGGCCGCCCTTTCTAAGAACATTTACCTTCTCTGAGCAGTAATGAGTTCTCCAGCAACAATTTCAAGGGTGCACATTACAAGTCCACATGCTCGTGAAGATCCAAAAATGTCCTCACCAATCAGGAATTGCATGAATCAGCTTTATATCATCTGTTGATGAAGATCGGCGGCCTGCTGAGCTAGTTCAACAACCATTGCCTCATCGAAGAATTTATTAATGCTTACATCTTCCGACATTCCCTGACAGAAACAAATGCCAAAGCTAGAGTTAATGATCTTCAAAAACAACCAATGCATTTTTTCCCCCCTTCAGAACTGCTTGCCTCCAGCTATGAACCACAAGTATTCCTTCCCACAAACCCATTACAGAAGAAGGAAATGTACAACCAAAAGACATAGTATGAAGGACATAGTGCAAGAATAGAGTAGGGCAACAAACAGGCCATCAGTTATCCCTTCGCAGAAATCCATTTTGGAGATGTAAATGTATAACAGAAAGGAAAATGGAAAAAAGAAATATAATTGGATATCAGTGGGGGAAAACTAGAGAGAGCAGGCAAGCATACAGGCTTTATTTCCAAGTATGACAGTAGCAATGAACCATAAAATGATTTAATTCGAAAAACAACCCAAAATTCGAAAGCTATCTACGCACAACCAAAATTGGATCCTTAACATGGTCCATACTAACCCAAAACCATCAGTTCCAAACAGGTTCACCAGTGGGATGCCTAATACGTTGCAAAATTTATTCGAAATGGCTGGGGAGAGGAGAGCGAGGTTCCTTTTCTGGCATAACTGCATGGATAAGCTCACACTCACCTGTCCATTTGGACCCCAACCTGATACTTCCCTTGGAAATACCAGGAAGGAATTGGAATGGAACCAGATCAATTCCCTCGGGTCGAAATAGAGTTATGAAATCATTTTCTTGCTTATTATTTACCATAGCTCTGTCATTCCACAAGATTCAATCTCTTTGCAGTAATGAGTTCCAGCTAACTAAAAGGATCTTTTGATCAATCTAGAGATCATTTGGATTCCATCTGTAATGAAGATTCAGAATATTAATAAATTCGGCATCGCATCACAGAATATTGGTGATCTCCATCTAATGAATGGGGAGTCATTTTTCCAGAAACCAGGGGCAAAATGACATTACATCGTCCAGCCAACATGCCAAGCCTTAAAGAATTTGTGTCAGCGAAAAGCAGTAGCTCCAATGCAGAGGGTGAAATAAAATAATCATCTAGACTCTTACATGGTGCATTAGTTGCTATTAGACAGCAAATGCTTTTTTAATCACCAAGTGAAGCACCCAGAAAGGAAATGAGGAACAACAAAGTAAAGCAGTATTATACCTTACGACGCCTCGTCTTCACCATAAATTCACGGGCCAAATGCTGGATCGGAGCTGGCTCTAATGGGCGTAGAACTATACTTTTATCAAGTGGATCTCCAGGGACGATAGCCCAATGATCAAACACTGATAAGCAAAATGCCTGCCCCTGAGTATGATACCTCAGGTCTGTTTCAAAACCAAATGACTCTATCACCGGCAGAAATGCCTAAAAGTGTAGAAAGAGAGAGGATGTTATCAATAGACAATGATCCCACTAATCACATGATTAGAATGAAAAACTAGTGACTCATTCAGGAGAGAAACTCAAGTCACTAACCTTGACAATGTAGGCTGGGGTTCCTGGTTGTGGAACATCTGCAGTGACATGACCACGTCGGCGTGATAATACCGTATATATTGCGGAAACACAATCTATCGGAGTTTGTATCTGATAACAATATCCACAAAATCTCAGTTGTGAAGAAATCGTGATGCCAGGCAAGGCAACAGTTAATACTTTCTCAAGTTAGATTCTTAATAGAGTGATCCAGAAGTAGGGAGTTTCATCTTTAGCCGATCCAAAGATTAAGAACCTCTCCCTGTCTCACACACACACACGTCCGCACATATACATAAATAATGACCTATTAACCCTAGACCTAAAGATTGGCATGCCCTAATACAAGCAACCCAAATTAGCTAACCAAATAAATGTGCCAATAAATCTAAGGGGTAACCAACTGTTCACTACAAGACCAAATATTATGATCAGAGAGAACACTTACCTCCACATAGTATACAGGTTCCATCAGCCTTGGAGTGGCCATGAGGAAAGCTGAATAGGCGACACGTCGAGCAGTTGGAATGATCTGACCAGTTCCACGATTCAATGGCTCGGGCGCAATTTTGGCATCAACTATTTTGAATTTCACATTTCTTATAGGCTCGTCACAGAGGGGGCCTTCTCGAGCCCCCCATTGAAAACTGTCCAGAGTGCATTATTAAAACAGAGAACGCAGAGAACAATCATGAGAAAAGCAGAATCTTAAAATTAACTTACCCTTGAACGATAGAATCTTTGACTGCATTAAGCAAACCCTTATCGACCTCACTCGACAGCGTATCATCTAATAAGATATTAGGCCCCTGGTAACATAGATAAATGTCATACATAGAACAGAATCAACTCAATCAAGTACTTTAAAGGACAGAGGTTAACTAGAAGCGATTATCCAGCACAGATGATAGACAGGAAAACATGAACTTTGCAGTCAACTGACCTGCTTGTCGGGACCAAATGCCCAAATAGACCGTGCAGCAAGCAGATCCCAGTCATACTTTGTCTGGAAGAAGTCACCAAGCTTCTTCCGAGGCCAGTCAATGCTTACAACACCATTCTCAATGTCCTCAGCAAGTCCTCTCTCCAGTGGCTCCGCAATCTAGAAATTGAGATGTAATAACTAAGCACCATTTCTAAATTCTCATCTTATTTAACACAATTGCTTGCCTACCATGGTAATTTTATTTTTCTTGTTTGGAGTTTCAGCAAAACATTTCATCGAAGAGGACTCCACAACTGTTTCGCAGAATGAGACAACAGGATCTGCCACCTATTTGACATTGAGAGGAAAAAGCAGAAGAAAGAACAATACAATTTAGAAGAAGCCCAAACTTCTAAGGAAGGCTAAGGAAAAGAATAAGGAAGAAAAATGAGGACAGCAGACACCTTGACTTCCACTTCGGAATAAAGCTCTCTGAGGTCTTTCATTATAGAGTCCAGGTATAATTCTCCAGTACCTAAAATAGTATGCTCCCCAGATTCTTCGACCTTTGTAATTGCTAACGGATAGCTCTTGCTGATCTTCCTAAGACCCTCAACCATTTTTGGCAACTCACTGGGATTCAAAGGCTCAGTGGCAGTTTTCACCACAGGAAGAGTGTTGAACTGAAGGGGCCTGAATATGTACACATCATCATCATATTCCAAGTTGCAGAGTGTCGCAGTCTTCATAATAGAAGCATCCACACCTTCAATGAGAACCCAGGAACCAGGGGGGGCCTTGGTAATAGGAATCCTATAACGAGCTTGATACACCCATAATTTTGTCACTTCTTTCACTGTCATGTCCTCTTCATCATCTGGAGAATAGCCTTCTCCCAACACACGTACAGTCTGCCCCGTCATAATTTCCCCACTGTAGACCCTACCGAAGGCATCAAAAACACTGCAATCAGATTTAGGATACAGTTTTGTTACATTAACCATTAGAGGACCTGACGCGTCGCAATCCTCCATGGCCTGGTAGATTGTGGAATCCTTAGGCCCAGTGTAAATGTGCTCAACTTTTCGAGGTGCGGCATCTTTAGCAGATGGAATGTGTTGAACCAACATGTCAGTAAAGCCTGTGGCACTACCAAAAACTGAGCTGCATGCCAATCTTAACAGAGGCCTGACATTCAAACGATAAGCCGCATTACTCAAGGTCACACCAAGTTCAGCCAGTGTAGCCTCCACACTCTTCTTATGTTCTCCAATCACTTGACTATATATTTTATAGAGAGGTTCTAGCACAAACTGGACAAAGGACCGTTCTGCTCCACTAGCTGGTTGTTTCTTCTTGAAACTCCTGGTATCAGGATCGTAGTAATAATCACCCCAAAGGCGAGAAGCAAACTTATTAGCATCAAATGGAATACCGTGGAGCTTAACATATAGCTTAGCAAACGACTGCAAGGTGAATGACCATCCTGCACTGGCACTTGCAAAACAAACATTTCCAACAGCAGGGTCAACAACTTGAACATTACCAGCAGTTGAAGATGCAGCAGTTATGTGGTTGTTGATGACCTCAATTGTGTGCCTAAGCTTGTGGTAGGCATCCTTTGGAGGCAACTTCAGCTCAGTTATCAATCTGTCGACCTGATTACATAATTAAAAATAAGATATGTGCATCTTAAACAAGAACTCTCATTAGACATAATTTAAAAACTAAAAAAAAAAATCAAGTGAAAACATGCAGGAAACTGATTAGCTCGAGATAATCACCTTATTTATTACAACTACAATGGGGATCCGCTCCTGGATAGCATGGCGTATTGCCCTCTCCGTGTTTACCTGTTAACAAAACAGAGATTAAATACATACAGTTGCTGACCAAAGTGTTAAATTCAGTGGCATTTAAAACATGCACATCAGATAACAAATGCTTGTAGCCACTTGGGGGCTGCAAAAGCTAATCAATCATGCATGCAAGACATTTAAGAGGGATAACTTATCAGTATTTATTGCTATGTCACTAGACATAAATAACTCACACGTTGAACACAAGCAATAAGTTGCAAAATAAAGTACAAAGTTATAAGAAAAGATAATCAAGCAAGTAATAATAAGAACTACTCCTTGAAGTTTATCATCTGTAGAGAGGAGACCATAAGAAAAAAAATTATAAGTTTGGTGATACACAGTCCGGAGCCAACGATTTTCTCAAGACAGTAGGTTATGTTGCAGTCGCCATGTCATACAAGCAAAATCCAAAGTCACATCACATGCAATGAAACTCAATATTCCAGAAAATGGCCCACATAAGCAATAATGACATAAGAATGTGAGAAACATATTCTGACTGGACACTAAACTGGACAGGACTAAACTAAACGAAAATCATACAACTTACTAGATATCTCATTATCTTTAGTTGTTCGCAGGACATTGAAACCTACTCAAGATAATTCAATATTTCGAGTTGAGAAATTGTCTACTAGAAATAAGAAAAACTTACCATCACTCCTTCTGCAGCATCTACAATCAAGACCGCACCATCAGCGAGTCTGAGGGCAGCAGTCATCTCATCAGAAAAGTTAACATGACCAGGCGTATCCATGATGTTGCAAAGGTATGATTTTGAATTGCTATCCTCAAGAACAAGTGACATAGGAACTGCCTTGATGGATATTCTTCTCTCCTGCTCATCTATCCTCGTATCGGTGTACCTCATATGTTTCTCGCTGTTTTGATCAAAGGTTGAGATATGATGAGTCTGTTCAACCAACATGTCCATGAATGTCGTCTTTCCATGGTGCAAGTGGCCAACCAAAGCAACATTCCTGACCAACGTAGGGTTCGACATAAGCCCCAAAAGGAACTGTGTTGACACGTAGGTTGATGAATCCTTAACCCCCAACTCAAACTTAAGATTTTTTACAGGCTTAATAATAGGTTGTTCAAGTGGCTGCTCATCTTCATCCATAACTAAAGTTTCAACTTCTTCACCATAAACCTCTTCTGCAGTAGGGTAGTATTTCTTATCCTCTGCTAGGACAATTTGGCCATCCATATCAACATCCTCAGTAGTGGTTAGCCACCCATTTGGTTTTCCAGGCCCATGTTCATCGTCAGACACAGGCTCCTCATCCTCGGCCCTATCAGGAAGTTCCTCGTCTTCCTCCTCCTTGTCACTCTCTTGATCGGACTCAATCTCAGGTCCAATGTAGTTGCCAAACTCATCATACAAACTATCATCCATAGTTCTTTAAGCCTGCAAAATTCAATTTCCACTATCAGCAATTTTGCAACAAACAATATAACCTAAGGTACTAAGCCAAAACAAAATTCAAGGTTAGCAACAAGAATAACAAACTCTAGATAGAGTTGCACCTGACTACTATCTCTGATCATGACAATTAATCCCAAAAACTCATTCAAACATGTCAATCCTTGGGATTAGACAAATCAGAAACAAAATCAGCTCCTCATTTAACTAATTTTATGGAAAGGCATAGTCTTCCTACATCCAGACTCAATACCATGCTTTAGAATTTCTCCATTGGCATAGAACTTAGAAGGTAACAGCATCATATATATAGGTGTATTTTCTTGAACCAAATATAGAAAGTTAAAGCTATATTAACAACTCTTGTGCAAAACGCTGTCCCCTTCACAACACCCCAATGGTTGAGAACCTAACATTTCATAGTTGAGATGTTGGGTTCGAGACCGATTGGGCTCGTGTGAGTGGATGCCCGTGTGAGTGTAAGGAAGAAACAAAAAAAGAAAAGAAAACTATTCTTCAGAAACAGGATCTTCATGTCTTTGCAGATATCCCATGAATTACTATAACTGACTAATCACCACCCAGCTCTCGCACAATATACAATTGTAATCCAAAAATCCTCCCTAATAATGACGCCTCATCATAAATTTATTGCTACTGCCAGACAGCTTGGTAGCTAACCAGGCAGCAGGACGTGTTGTGTTTAGCTACACATGGATGGTGGCGGCAGCAGGCTGCTAGCAATGCCTGGGATACAGCCATTACATTGGCCCTACACAGGGATGATTGCTAGCCGCAAAGAGTGTCTAGCTTGTGATCATAATATGGATGCTTCTTACTATGCTTTGGTGGAGGGCGTGCTTGTGATTGTGAAAAGAAGATATGCGAAAGACTAGGACTGGAGAGTGAAGGCTGAATAGAAAATTAGAACTTTGGGGTAATTTCAGGTGGAAGAAACAAACATTTAAAAATTAAAAGCCATGAAATCTCAATGCTGATAACATGGATCAACATTCAGGTGACACACTTGCACACCAATGAGCCTCCACAGTCAGATGAGTTTTACTAAACCTGGGCGTTATAATAGTGCAAATCTGTTGTGCTATGCAGTTTTTATGGTCTAAGATAGTTATACAACCGCAATCTTTGTGATTTGGAGCAGATGCTGTAAAGCATATAACCGATGGAGCAGAGGTCAATCAGTCATTACATTTCAGTGCCATAAAGACTCGAGTCCATGAGGTCTAAAAATTCACATACTATGACAACAATCAATTTAGGAGTAGCTCAACAGAAGGACCAGCACCTCCAACAAGTAATCTCTTCCCACTGGATAATTTACAGAATACAACGCCATACACCCCAGACCCCAGAAACACAACGCAATCAAGAAATTACGACACAAACTCTTCTAAATTCAATTAACCACTGAACATCGAACTCTGAAACTTGTCCACTAGCTTCACAACAAAATCCAATTCTGCCCGTCATTTGGTGTAACAAGTCATTATATGCTTCCCACGAAAACAAATTCACGAGAAAACCACTTTTCCACACAAATGAAAGCACATTCAAGTTCAGAAGAAGACAAAAAGAAGCCTCACACAGACGCACTGAACGGTAATGAGAACAAACAGTAATGCACTAAATACCTGTTGCGAAGACGGAAGAGACTACCCGCGGCAGCACGGGGCCGGTTGTGGTGGCGGTCGGCGGTGAAAATTTGGGGCAGAGTCTGGACGGGGCTCGGGTTGGAGTAAGGGCGGTGCTAGGTTTCGGGTAGAGGGGCGGAAATGGGGGTTTATGCTGGGGTTTGCTACAACTAGAAGCGTGCCGAATCGAATTAGAATTTCGAATTTTTTGTATTTTTATTTAGTAGCCAAAAAATTGCTCTTAAAACAAACCAAAATAAATGTCATTTAAAATACATTCAAAATGACCATCTAATTTATATAAATTTATGACCATCTAATTTATATAAATTTATGGGTTAATTATACTTAGACCCCCTCTAAAAGTATAAAATTATACTTATATCAAAGAACTTTCAAAATTATATTTACGTCCTTTCAAAAAATCTCCATTTATATCTAATCCTCTTCGGTTAGAATTTTGACGGAAAAATATTTACGTACGGCAATAAAATTACACAAAATTTTCAATGGTGTCGCTCATTAACACTTTTATGTATATTTTTGTACTTATAAGGGGATAAATGTAATGTATGTATAGAGAGAAAGGTTAACATTATTACAATTTTTTCCTTGATAAGTACAAAAATATTACAATGCAATATTAAATGAGGGGTAAAATAATTTTTTGTATTTTTCGTTGTTAACGTCAACATTTTTCATCAAAATCCTAACGAAAGGGGTCAGATGTAAAACAACGGATCCTCGGGAGTGGTGTAAGCATAATTTTAAAACTATTTTGGGAGAAAGTGTAATTTCGCATTTTCAAAAGGGGTTTAAGTGTAATTGATAATATTTTAATTTATGTATTTTTAAAATTAATAAAATGATTTTAAAAATATTAATTCTAATTAATTAAATTAATTTTGTTGATGAAAGGATTCTAATAAAAAAATTATATGTACACGCATTAAATCGGATTCAATAATCAGTTATTATTAATCGTTATGTCATTTTAATTAAATAAATTACCTTGGATTCACCTATTTCACAATTATACTCGTTACTTTGAACTCCTTGTATGTTATGGTTTAATGGGCGTAGGTCCAATGCACTAATGGGCCATGATGAATCAGCCCCAGAACATGGCCCATCAAAACTTAGCCCATTGAAAGCTGCTCAAAGAAGAAATGGACTTCTAATTCAAATATTTTATTCTTCCCGTGGTCGTGGCACACATAATGCGCGTGTGAAATAGGATAAAAATCCACTTAATATTTATAGAATTATATAAAATTAATTAGATATACTAAATGTAAAATTTGTTATAAATATTATCTTGTGTTTTTTAAAGTTAAATAAATGTATGCTTAAAGAGTTACAATATAATGGAGAAGGAAGAGAATAATAATAATGATAGTATAGATTTATGTGCGAGTATTAATTTATTTTAAGGATAATTTGTAAATTTCCTTTAGAATAAGTTTTTTTATCACCAGGCCTAAATATAATTAAGATATACTTTCTCATAATGTGTGTATTCAGTGTGATGAAATAATGATGGTGGGTAGTGTGAGTATACAAAAAGTCCAAGTGATTAAACATAGTAAAAGACGTGAGAAAAATAAATAGATGGGCACAAACTTTGAGGAGGTGTTGGGAGGTTAGGGCACCATTGGTAGGGTTTTTGCCGTTCAAGGCTCGTTAATGAGCGGCAATTATCCTACTCAGACTCGAATTTAATAAATATTCATAGTTATTGTTTATAATTTTACTCAAATTTTATTTATTATTATTTGTTGTTACTATATATGGTATACCAACAATAATTAGGTCCAATATGAATTTACTCATTAAGTCTTATCTATGTTAATTTGTTAAAATGAATGAAACATTATACACTTTTTTTTTTATAATGATATCACTATAACATATTACGAAATTACTTTAATAAAATTATTTTCTAAACTTGCAATCGATAAAATAAATTAAAAGCTATCTAATTTTTTAGAAATATGCAAATTGAACATCATTTAAGTGTAAATAGTGATATTGACTTTCTTCAAATAGTAGACAATTATTAATTGATTACACAATCTATATATATTCGATATATGAACAGAAATTAAAGAACGGTAGGAAAAAAATAAGTATGAAAATTGTACTTTAACTTTGAAATATTTTTTTTTTATCAATTTGAAATTGAGTTCAACTTTAATTTAGTGAGTTTTTACAATTCAAATTCAAACAAATCTTACTAATTTTATATGTTATCGATCTTAACAAATTTTAGATGACAGGTAAATCGAGTTGATTGATATATAAATTTACAAATTTAATGAATTTTTAAATTTTATCCATTCAATACCTATACCCACGGGTATGTTAGACTAAACCCTACCTATATCCAAAATATTTACTTCAATGGGTATTGATGGATATGTTAGGTAAAAATCCTACCCATACCCAAAATATTTACTTCAATGGGTATTGATTTGGGTTTGGGTATAAAATAAAATCATTGGGTCTTTATTTGGGTATTAACTGTTGAAGTGCGTATAAGTTGGATATTACCCACTCATTGACAAGCTCCGGCATGAAAACAAACTACGTCGTCGTGCATGCCCATGCACAGTTCTGCCTTTCTTCTCCTCTCCGTCATCTCTCCTTCAGCTTTTTCCTTTTTCTCTCTTATCTTTTCTTTTTAATTATTAAAAGAAAAGATGTGTATGATTAGTCTATTTAAATTTTAGAAAGAAAAAAAAAAGAACATTTAACTGAAATCTAATTAAATTTTTTATGTTAAATTTTATACAAGTGATCATCGCCAACCGAATTTTCAAAAGTTGCAAACCATATTCAATAATATACACATACACATTGTTGTGAAAAGCACGCTATTTTAATTAATTATTGGAAATAATTACTAAACGAAATATATATTTCTTAATTATGTAATTAATCTGTAATTTGTCAACTCATAATTTTACTTAATAAATAAACCTTGTAATTATGCGCCCAATATGATTATTAAGAGTTAAAACTGAACTTCGTTTCAAGTGGGCCCTCCTCAATGCGACGTAAGGAACACCACGACTCAGCCTACTCTATTGGATATATAGAAAAAAGAAATAGTAAAAGTCAAGTCGTAATTTTTTTTTCATAGTTATTATATTAAAATTAGGTTTATTTTTCGAATGTATGTGAATATTCATAGGATTTTGACATCTTTTAAGAAATATAAAAGTACTATTGTTTTGTGTTGGGTTTTTGAAGAAAAATAAGTGTAAGGTGTTTTGTTGCGCTAATTGAATATAGATGAGAACATTGAGAGGTCTGCAATATTGAAATTGACATCCACCAATCCAATGTGTTTCAAATTTTATACATTAGTACTAAATTTTATTTCTGTCAAATTATTATGTTATCCACTGTATAAGTTAAACTATGTATTTTGCAAAAAAAATTACATTTTTTACTGTGTTCATATATGCGTGTATCACGATATCTAACACGGAAATTGATCGTGCACTATAATATTTAATCATGATTTATAGACATAGTTATTGGTAAACAGTCATTGACCACAACCATTGACACCTTTGCCAGGACAAATATTTTTATCATGGCTCATAATTGTGACAAATAATTTTTTCATGGTGAAAAATATAATTTTTTTGCGTCAATTTTATTTAATCGTTGTTTATAATAGTTATTTGTCATAATTTTTAATTGTAGTGATTAAGATTATAGCCATTAGTATTTTTTTTACTAGTTGTGCCACCTATTTTATTCTTTTTGACTTTTATATCAAGTATAAAACTAAAAATAGACACCTTCAATCTTTAACTCTAATACAACACGAGTCAGAACATGCTTCTACGTACAATCTAAATTATTTATAAAGGTATTACAAATTACCCACTAACACACCTTCACATCGATAAAATATTGAATATACAATTATTTAACCGAAAGTGATCAACCACACAATTGAACCAATAAATGTTAGCACTTTAGTCAATTAGGCAAAAATTTGCAGAGCTGAAATATATTTTACTTTATTTTAAAATGGTCATATCTTTTTAGATCTTTAGTGATATTTTAATTTTTTTAATATATATATTGTCTCAAAAGTATCACATAATACATTATTTATAACAATAGTTGGTACCACTTAATTTTAACCATTATTTCTAAAAATAATAAATAATAAAAAAAAGTATGCAAAAGATGAGAAGCGGCTAAATTAGATGGGCACAAAAGAAAAGTAAATTGGGGGGGTGTTGGGAGGTTAGGGCACAATGTGTAGGGTTTTGTTCCCACGTGAAAAAGAGTGACGTCATCACATGTGCAGTCGTCATCCATGCCCATGCACAGTTGCTTCTTACTTTCTTTCCCATCATATCTTCTTTGCTATTTATTACGTTAGGCTAATTACATTCACACCCTTTATATTATTACATTCTCAATTAAGTATAAAAATATATCAACGTCATAGAATCTGTAAATCATTTAAAAAAATATTTGTATTTATTCGATAAATACAATAATTGTCCATATAGTCTACTATAATTATAAATATTTTATCATTATTCAAGAAATAACAAATACCTCATATATAATTTTGACGTCTATCTAACGACAAGTTAATTTCTTTAGATTTTTATCCAGTTTTTGTGATGCACTGATTAAAGTGCCATTTAGAATTATGAAATATAATTTTATATTTATTTAGAATATTTTAAAAACTTTTTATGGACTAATATATCATATATATATTGATTATATATTTACTTTATTTATCCTCAATTTTCTTGAGATTTTTTCAAATATTTTTTTAATTTAACAAGAGTAAATAATAATTTTTGTCTCATCGTCTAGGAGGTATATAATTACTATCCATTTGTGGGGATATTTATAATTTTACAAACAACGAGAAAGTTTTCGTATTATTCCAAGTCTCAGGAAAGACAATTGAAATTTTGTACATAATTTTTAGAAATAGAGATGAGCCATACTCTATATTTCAAAAAAATAATAATTAAGTTTTAGATAAAACAAATTCTACAAATAAAGTCATACTTAATTTTGCCAATATAATTAGAAAATTCACACGGTACTAAATACTAACTGCATCAGAGATTAACACATGTTTAATTTTTTATTTTATTTTTTTAAAAAAAAGCCTCCATCAGATTTAGTATGGAATAGACCCTCCAACCCTCGGCGTGACCACTCGCTGTGTGATATTGTGGTTGGAGGAGGAGGGTACAAGAGTCATCCAAACAAAAAACATATATTACTCGAATTTATTATAATTAGTGAAAAATACGAACATATATATATGTATATATATCTATACAATTGTAAAGCAAAAATGTACACAGGAAAGTGTCAATTTTGATACATTGCACTATTTTTTTTGTGATCTAAAAATGCCATTTATAGTTTAATTGGTAAAAATAACTAATTTATTCAATTTATCAATTTTGATCTTAACTTAATTGTTCTATTAATATATTTTATATATTTCCTCTTATTTATAATATATTTTAAAGTATAAAAAATTAATTATTATGTGCGCGCAAAAACAAAACGCAACAGCAGTTAATATATCTATACTAATACAAAAATGAAAGAAGTTTCTCAACTCACAAACGACGGTTAATGACACCGTTGCATCAAATTTTTGTAAATTCAAAAATGCACTTTAATCGATAAGGTAACTAACTTATTGTAACACCCCCTCGGTAATTACATTCCGTCTTATAAGAATCCACGTTTAACCTAATAAGATAAACTATATTTTACTCAATATAATACCGAGACATCATGGAATGACATGCGTCATCGAAATATTGTATTTAATCATCAATGCTAGTATTTATAAATATAAGAAAAGGGGGAAGGTGCAGTTTCTAGCTATTACAAAATTTTAAATACAAATCCACTGAAAGCCTCTACATACAGAATTATGCAACTACGGCTCAAAGTCAAGATATCATTGCTGACCCACCTAGTGATATTTATAGTCGGCTTATGATTCACCCTTCAGCTAGTCATTCTAACTTATTTCCTAAAAAGTATTTGGCAAATGATGAGCTGCCTACTCAATAAGTATAGCTAATCGGCCTATATGTAACCACAATAAAGCTATAAAGTAATCAATGCCACAATCATGCATTAATCCACAATACAAAATCTGAAGTCACTGTTTTATGTTTTTAGGGCCCTGCTTACCCTAATTGGAGTATATCAGTTAATGGTTCTGCCGGCTATCATCATCTCACTCAATGTCACGTCAAACACAACACAGGATACCCGTCGAATGTGATATTCCTACACTATTTGAGTGTGTAGCAATATCAGCACATGACATCACAACGAACTTGGCATCCCCACACCACCACAGTGTGTAGCTATCAACACAAGATATTTCCCACTACCCGGAATATCCCGGTACCTTACGCGCCATGGTACCTAGCTTATATTCATTATTCTCATATCACATCGTCAATCACATCATCATAAATCATTGACTATGTCCCCCAATTAGGTAACTCATCTATTTATCTCAATTTAACGATATACTCAGAATTGACTTTTTTCGTTCAACTCCATGCAACGATAGAATGTAATGTAAGACTATCATCCGTCAATCTTTATAATACATAAATAATCACAAATAACAACGCCAACTTTATAAAATAACCACGTAGTCCAAAATAAGCATTTACAAGTACCAATCAGATTTACAATTAACAAGTACACCCATATAGACTTATATATATATATAGATTCAATTATTTATACTTATCTCAAATCTCAAAACAATCACGTTATAAAAAGGCTAGTCAATCCTCTACTTTATATATGCGTCCTATAACAAATCATAATATATAGAATCAATATATTGAGAATATCATAAATGTTAAATAAAATATTAAATAATATTTGTAATTTTTGTCCACCAATATTTTGATATTTCATTTATATTAAAATTCAAACTTCTGTTACTTTTCCGTCTAATAACTAGACACAATAAACTTCCCCGGTGTATATCTAATCTATCAATAAATTCATAAGAATTTATTTTATCAAACCCCTCATAGTTTTATAACTTCCGTTTTCTATAACATCCATAAATGAAATTATTACAAAAATCTCATATTCATTTTTTAATAAATATAATATTTCTCAAATATAATTTTTTAATATTTCTCAAACATAATTTCTACTATTCCTATTAATTTCTGCCAATTCTTCATTATTATAATAATTATTTAAACACTAGTACATACTATTAGGCATTTGGTTAATAAACCCAATTAACTTGAGTAAATTTATTATAACTACGGCTGAATCTAATAGATTAAATATTTCTAGTTATTGGTGGTAATATCTTAATTCAAATTAAACATATATCCGAACACTAATTTGTATAAATACTCGAATTCATTAAATTTTTCGATTAAATACTAAATTTAATCGTACAAATCATATTTAATAAATACCCTAATTAAATAATATAATTATATAAATTAATTAATGATTAAACGTAATAATCCTTACCTGCCGTGCGAGTCGCTGACGAAGAAAGAAAGATTCAAAAGGTGAAAGTGAATTAAGCTTTGGTCTTGAATTCGTATTGGAAGTGGTCATCATTTTTTTTTTTCTTGAAAATTGCATAAGGCACACGTGCCTAGGGGTGAAAACGAGCCGAGCTCGGTCAAAAATTTGAGCTCGAGCTCGACGAGCATGCATCGTACAGGCTCGAGCTCGCGAACAAGCCGAGCTTGAGTTTGGTTATTTTTTTCTCTAAAATAAACCAAAATGCCATATTTCAATACCATCTAAAACAAAAATATGAATATTGACTAATAATTCTAATATATGGTGAATTTTGAAATAAATGCATTTTGCTTTAGTAGATATTGAAATTATAACGATAAAATTCATATGAATTGTATTAAATATGTATTTACAAAAAAATTATCGAAATATGCTAAATTGTTGATTAAGCTTGTTTTTAGATAATATCAACCAAAATACCATATTTTAATTTCATCTAAAACTAAAATATGAGACATTGACTAATAATTCTAATATATGATGAATTTTGAAACAAATGCATTTTGTTGTAGTGAATATTGAAATACAACAATAAAATTCGTATGAATTGTATTAAATATTTATTTAAAGAAAATATCAAATCGTACTAAGTTGTTGATTAAGCTTATTTTAGATAATATAAACTAAAATACCATATTTTAATATCATTTAAAACTAAAATATGAGATATTGACTAATAATTCTAATATATGATGAATTTCGAACAAATGCATTTTGTTGTAGTGAATATTGAAATACAACAATAAAATTCGTACGGAATGTATTAAATATTTATTTAGAAAAAATATCAAATCTTACTAAGTTGTTGATTAATCTTGTTTTTAGATAATATAAACCAAATACCATATTTTAATATCATCTAAGAGTAAAATATGAGATATTGACTAATAATTCTAATAATGAAAAATATGAAATAAATGCATTTTGTTGTAGTAGATATTCGAATTATAACGATATAATTCATATGCATTATATTAAATATTTATTTACACAATATTTACCAAAGCATACTAAATTGTTGATTAAACTTGTTTTTAGATAATATAAACTAAAATATCATATTTTAATATAATCTAAGACTGAAATATGAGTTATTGACTAATAATTCTAATATATGATGAATTTTGAGATAAATGCATTTTATGGAGTGGATTTTAAATTATAATAATAAAATTCATATGCATTATACCAAATATTAATTTACAAAAAAATATCAAAAGTTACTTAAATGTTGCTTAAGCTTGTTTTTAGACAATATAAATAAAAATACCATACTTTTTATTATATTAAAATTAAAATAAAAAATATATTGTCTAATAATTCTAATATATAGTGATTTTTTAGTATAAATTTATTATAATATTGAAATGTAATTAAATATATAAAAATATGTATAAATAAAAAATTAAAAAAAAAAGGTGAGCTCGGGAGCTCACGAACATAATGGTTGCGCTCGAGCTCGAGCCGGCTCGGCTCAACTTTGCTTAAATTACAATTTAGTTTTCAAACTTCTAAATGTATATAATTGACCCTAAAAACTTTATAAAATTTCAATTTAGTCCCTTCAGGTTTTAACATATATAAATTTTAACTCATAATTCATTTGTGATTAAATTTAGATTGCATAATAATTATCAATTAATCCCACAATTATGTATAAAAATTTATAGATGTTACACTTATTTAACTTTTAAATTTTATATTAACTGATAAATTAACTTTTTGTTCATTATTTATTTTTTTAATAATAATTTATCAATTAATATATTTCATTTATATTTATTAATATATTTTAAAAAATAAAATATTACTTATTATATGTATAAAAACAATGTGCCACAATAATTAATGTATATGTACGTATATACACGGGGTTCGGGGGCTGGGCTAGAGAAAAGAAAAGTGGGGTGATATGATGGTTGTCCACAGGTGCAGCAGCGACTCGTACCCCCTTATTGACTTCAAACACCGAAAATCAATAAAAACAAAGATCAATTGTTATAACCTCCCTTTAAATTTAATATAATTATATATATATATTTTTTGTTATTTTAAAATTTATAATTATTTTTTTAATATTTGTAATTATTTAGCAAATAATTCATTTAATCTATTTTTATAAGTGAGTTGACCAAAATATTTTTATGCAAATTAATTTATTTTTAATTTTTTTTTAAATGCGGAGGGAGAGGTTTTTTACGTTTTCATACAGAGAAGCAATAATATAATTTGACTCGGCTAATTTTATACAATTTAATAAAAAATCAAATAGACCATTTTAGGCCCTTGGTTACAAATTACAAATCACATGGAGGTATTTGTAATTTTTTAAACAATAAGGTGTTCGTAATTATGTCAAATCTAAAAAAAAAAATATTATAATTCAACTAAAAATAATAATGATCAGACTTTTATTGGTGTAGTTGTAGTACATAAATCTTTATTAAGCCTGAATAAAATAAAATACTACTTTATAATGTAAATTCAGATTGTTCGAATAGGGTTTTTTCCTTTCTGATGAAATTCAATGTTGATTGGCACACTAATGCGTAAGTCCAGTTTTCACTATTGTGAGTTCATATACACATGATAAAGTAATTATATTCTTGACATTTTAAAAGAGGTTCCAATTATAAAGCTTTAGTGAAGTGGATGTAACGTGACCATTGATAAGTGGTTTGCAACCTTTTTTTAAAACAAACTGTTAAAAACAATTATTTTTTATGGTCAATTTCTGTTCTTTAATTATTTGGAATTAATTTAATATAAATATAAAATTATAAACAAAAGATAACTAATTCATGCAACTTATTGATAAAATTGTAAACGTAAAATTATTTTTTTTTCACCACTTTAAATCAAAATTTAATACAAACAGTACCCACTGGTGTGAGTGAAGACTGTTTGCAGTGTATTTCTTTCAGCTTTCCTTCTTAATTTGACACTAATTTTGTGAATTTTGTGAATTAATTGCCAAACAGTTATTTCTTTCTGTTTTTCTTTTTCTTTTTCCACTTTTTTTTCCAGCTTGTTTTGGTGTGAATTTTTGGAAAACTTATGGTAAGTAATTATCATAAAATATATCTTTTCGAAAAATAATATTAAAATTATTATTTTAAGTGATTATCATACAATGCATATTTAAATAAATAATCTAATCCCGTAGACTCCCATTTTTTTTTTTTAAAAAAAAGAATACCCTACAGACACATATAATTCTAAAACTTTTACTCAGAATCTAATTTTCAAATATTTTATTAAATAAATAAATTCTGGTCCTTTCATAATTAAACTTTTAACATCACTATTAAAAGAGATGATTAACAACCAAACATAAAATGATAGTTTTAATAATTTCATGTTTAGTCGCAATAATAAGTTTCATGATTTTACGAATGAATAATTTTTCAAAAATACTATTAATAAAAATAATAAATTATAAATATAATTATTGGAATACCAATAAATAAAGAAGGTGACATAATATTATGTGTTTTGTATGGATGAATAAGTTGATGTGATTAAAAGTGTGAAGAATTAGGGGGTGGGAACTGGCAGGCTACAGATGTGAAAAGGACAGGCTGTAATCTGGTGATGATTGCGTCACCTGTGGGTGACAGAGGGCGTTGGAAACTGCACAGTGGGAGGAGATGGGTTTGGTTCTGGGTCTGGTAAAGATCTTTTGCTTAGCTGAAGTCGCCATATTATCAATTACCCATAAAAAGCTGCTCAGTTAAACCGTACGGCAACACAAACAACCCCTCTCAGAAACCCACACATAACTCTCAGTTCCCACGTACATGCGAAATTTCATCCATTGATTTTCGGGAATACCTGCTCATCTCCAACGTCCAACCCTTGCTCTTGGACACCGTGTTTGCCAGGAGGATATACGAATCATTAACCTCTTTCCTTGCGCTTATATTGGAGGATATATACAATAATTTCTACTTCTGTTACTACTAGAATAAATTATGGACAAAAATTTTAAGTTTAATACTAGTCAATTTTGAAATAATTTAAAATTTAAAATGGAAAAAATTAAAATCAAAGCAAACCGATATCTATAAGTTTACTAATAAGTTGCACGAATTGATAAGTAAATTCTTATAATTTTTTATTTAAATCAAATTAATTAAAACTAATAAAAAGTTGAGGAAAATATTTTTTCCACCTTATATTTTTCCCCACCTTATATTTGACAAAAACTGTGAGCGCTTATTTTTAACTTTTACAAACACACCCTAAATAGTAAAAACTAACTAACCATATTTCAATTTAAAATTGAATGGCTTAAAATTATTTAAATTTAGAATCAAATAAATTTAAAAAAATGTTATTAAAAATCTAAAATTCATAATTCATAATTTATCAATCCAAATATGGTCCAATAATTTCTACTTAATAGTATATAGACTTAAATCAACTGAAGAATAGAGTCATTTGTAATTATTAAGACATCCCTCCACTTGCCAAACTAGCTTTAAAGAGATCTACCTAACTGTACCCTTCATTTCATTTATCAATTCTAGTACTCACCCCATCTCAACTTATTAATTGAAGTGGAGTGTAATTGACTAAATTTATTTAAATATTTTATAAGTTCGTACAATTCATAAAATATTCATAGAAGTTATAAAATATTAGATTTATTTTAAAAAGATTGGATAAAATAAAATTATGAATCTTATAAGATGTAAAAGATGATAACTCGACAACTAACATGATGAAAATTGAAGAAATTTGTTAAAATTTTTGAAAGTTAAGTGAAACTTAAATTAAATAAAAACATGGCCCATCGTACTAGTAACACCATAAATCAATAGTACATAGTAAAATTACACGGAATTTACTGAACTTCTGCAACTTTAGAATGGAATAATTTTTTTGAACTAGTACTAGCAATAATAACAAAAAGGGGACTTCCATTAATATATACACCACTGTTATTAATTTTATACGAACCAAAAAGAGCACTAAAAGAAGATCAATTTTTACTAGAAAATAAAGTCATTCCTTTATTAATGTATACTATTAGATATATAATAAGTGAATACGTATACTTATAAGCGGTTTATGGTTCATCTGATTTATCCAATTTACCATAAGATTATGTTTTTTCCCAAATTGTGTCACATTTTTTATTAATTTTAATATATACACATACGTAAACGAAGAATGCATTAATAAGATTTATTTAAAATTAAATTTATATACGTGAAATTTAACTTAATCTTTTATAGTAAAAGAAAAAGAAGAAAAATATAAAGCTAGTGGAAGAAACTGAAGCAAGAGGGAGTTCCAGGTGGTATTTTCGTAGTTAAGGATGTAATTAAGGGGTGTGTCCGAGACAAGAACGAAGGAAAATAGGTGGCCCCGACAATTATTAATTATTTTTATATTTATTATATATAGTGGGCCCGGATTGAAATTAAAATTGGGAAGCAGCACAAAATTTTGAGTCCTGATTTTGTTGTAAGATCCATCCATACCATAGATGTCAAATTTGATAGATTTTTTGCAACAGTTTGATAGATATTCGCCGTCTAATGTAACGGCAGAAGCGACGTTAATTCCCCTTCCATTCCATTTGTATTTGTACAAATACAAACAGCAAACAATAATAATTCCAACACTTTATTAATTTTCTTGTTTATTCGTTGAAGCCAAACGGCAATTATCACCTCAGCAGCAATCATTGTCCTTACACTTCTCTTCCAGCTAGCTCTGCTCTCTCTCTCTCTCTCTCTCTCTCTCTCTCTCTCTCCGCTTCTACCCCACCACTCCCTCTTGGAATCTTTGCCGGAAAAATCCCACCGGAAAATCTCGTCTTTCAAATGGGTTTTCCTTGAAAATTACAGATTAATTACGAGGAGGTAATACATGGAAATTCTGAGAAAACATGACGTTGTAAAACCCTTTTTCTTGATCTTTTTGCGTGCTTGCTTTTCTTGTTGTTTTGCAGTGTAAGTAGTATATCTTTCTGGTTTTCTTGAATTCTTGTCAGTTTGATGAGCTTTGTAAGGAAGCAAACATGCAGATTCAAGAGTGCTTTGTTCTTGTTTACTTCAATTCAGGGTTTTCAACCAAGTACCAACAGAAGTTCTAGTTTTTTTGTTACTTAGTTTCTTCATCTTGATCAGTATTTGCCTTCATGAATCTGGGGTTTGGATGTTCTTGAAGTTTATGATGCGGATCCGCTATTGGTGTGCAAAACTTCTTTCAGATCTTCTGTTCATGGGAGAATACGAGTCTGGAAAATCTAGGGTTTTGGTGGTATACATACGTGAAAGCTTTTATCTGCACCTTTATGTGTAAATCTTTATCACACTGCTGTGAACAAAACAGTATGTGGTCCAGAGATTTCTTTCAAGTTTTTTGCAGTTCTGGGCTAAAGTTTTTGTCTGGTTTTTCTCTCCTTTTTCCAGTGTTCAGCCGTATGTATGTATGATTGAACAGTGACTCCTAAGTCTATTCACTGTTTGCTTGGCTGAGAAGCATAACTCTCAGACATTAAATAAAGGCTTGTCCTCTTTCTTTTTCTTGCTTACTACTCGGATTCTCCGTAGTTTTCCTGCGATTTCTTGTCAACATTTCACTCCTCCAAGATTATTACTTTTCTTCACACGAAGCTGCATTTGTTTCTTATTTCTTGTTCTCTCTCTCTCTTGTTATCACGAGGAGAATTTTTGTCTGTGTCTATGTGTTTTCTCCAGTGATTTCACATGCTGTGCTTTTCTATGCTCAGGTTATTCATGGATATGAGCAACTTTAGGCCAGAACTCCATGTTGCGCAGCAAAGCCGTCGAGATAAGTTGAGAGTTCAGCATGATTCGAACCCACCCCATTATCAGGTTTATGCTAACAATTTGCAGCTTCCTCCCCATGATGCTCTAAATTATGAGTCCAACAACCTTCGAAACTGTCGACCTGGGAATATATGCTATGACCCTTCAGACTTTTGCTCAGAAATGCCTAATTTTTCCATGAATTCTCAAGGTATGTTACCACAAAAGGACGCCATGATGGTTCATCAAGAACCCGACAAACGGGTCGGAGAGGCTTTCTTTGGGAGTTTATCTAGAACAATCCCAACCACCTTCAATCCTTCAGCCACAATTAGTAGTGACCCACAATACTTTACCACATGGAAAAGCATTGGCTCACAATCGAGCAGCGATTGGGTGGGTAATCAAAGCCCAATGTTTGTCGGCGAGGGCCTGTCTGGTTCTTCATTGAGAATCGTCAATAGTTGTACTCCTATGTCCACATTAGAGGTCAAACCTTATCTAGGATATCAAGAATTACATCCACCTTTGAACACCGAGGTTTCTAATCAGAGCAGTCAGAATAAGCACTATGGAGATGTGCATTGCAGTTCGTCCCTTTACCAAAATGCATTTCAAGAACTCGTTACCGCTTCGAACGATCGATCTTCTGGCTTAGAATTGAGGCAGAAAAGTTCTGAAGAAACTAGCCATGGGCCTTGGGTGGTTGGTGGGGGTGAACTTCTACTTCTTCCAGCTTATGCTGATCAATTGCGCCTTAAGAGTCATGTTTCCCAATCAGTAAACAGGCCGTCGGCCCACGGGTGCAATCAGTGGAGTGGTGAATTGGATTATGCAGCAGCTAAGAATGCAGATAATTCCAATAGTCAGGCCCTCTCATTGTCCCTTTCCTCCGTTCCGTTGCCCAAAGTGCATGCAACTCATATTGCTGATAGAGGTACCGTCATGGATTTGCTCTGCGGAGATGATTGTGCTGGTGGTAATCTTCAAGGTTCGAGAGCCTTGAAGCCGGAGAACTTGCCTTCCAATCCGAATGTGTCGACCGGTGGGAAAGGTTTATGCAATGTTCGTCCGGATGCGATGGCAATTCCGGCTTTGACCCATCGGAATCCTGGCCCGCTCGGTCCATTCACCGGCTACGCGACCATTCTTAGAAGTTCAAAGTATTTGAGGCCGGCACAGCAGTTATTGGATGAGCTCTGCATTGTTGCCCGGCCTAAGCACATTGAAATATGCAACGGGCCCGAGAAGATCTTAGAGGAAGTTAGGGTTTCAAGTGATGCTGTTAGTAATGCTGATGCCATTACAGGTGATTCCAGTGGTTCATCATTCGTGTTCAATGGTTCGAATGATAAGGGCCGGGACCCCGAGGGTGCAAGCTGCTCGGCCGATTCTTATCGGCCCGAAAATCTTCAGAAGAAGGCAAAACTTTTGTATATGCTGGATGAGGTTGGTGATCTTTTGATTGCTTTATTACCATTTACGTACTTTAAGTGTGTTAAATATCCGTTACCATGCTTATATGTATGACAACTTGAGGATGCTTTTCCATCGATCCTGCAATTTCTTCCGTGTTAGGTTGCCTTCTCATGTAGCATGTGCAGTCACTAGAAAAAAATTTGTCATTGGCTACAATATTAATGGCTATGGCTAAAGACCATGGTAAATAACTATTATAAACTACGGTTAAATAAAATCGATGCAAAAAACTTTTCACCATGAAAAAATTATTTGTCATAGCTAAGAGCCATGGTAAAAATATTTGCATGACAAATATTTTAGCCACTCTCACAATAATCACGACTAAGAACCATTGTGTGACCGTTATCAATGACTATTTGCTACAATTATTTATTACCATGGTTAAATGTGATATTTCTTGCAGTGAGTTCTCCATATTTGTTTTCGCTGCGAATAGAAATCTTGTGTAGTTTTCTCATCTTCCCCTTTGTCCGCCCTTTGGGCCGGAGCGTAGTAACTCTAGATAGGATCTACTTCTTGATATAGCCTATGATCGGACTCGTTGGCGAATTCTCAGGCTGAAAAGCTTTACATGTTCGATTGGCCTGATAGGAGTCTTCATGATAGGAAACACCTCAAGGTAATGTTTAACATCAATACCAGCTCTTGTCTGGGCAACAAAATACCACCTCTTCACCGGGTCTTTTGAGATTCTTTTGATGTTGATGATTAATCCTATTTTGCTTGTGTTACGAGAAAAATGGACTAGTTGTATGTGGGATAAAGGGGAAATTTCTTATGCAGTCTTTAACTTGTTTCCTATTTCATTAAAATTTGGAAGTCTATACGCCATCTTCGTTTTAATTCTCGAATTCCATATTTTCATTTTTGCTTGTTTATAAACACGCATTAATGCCAGTAATTGTTTTTATCATGGAGATGTGTGTGTCAACAAAAAAATAAAAATCATGGAGATGTGTAAATAGTTAAATTAGCACTGTATCCAACACATTATCCGCATTATACATCTCTAGAACTATCGTTAGTACTTGCCTGGATAGCTACTTACCAACTATATTGTGATTTTTTTTCAAGGCTTCCATCTAGACTACGCTTAGAGTAGGGTAGCTCACCTCTTGTTATTATTGCACTATAGTCAAACACCGAGAAAATCCCATAATTTAATCATTTAACTAAGTCTAATTCCCTATATGGACCACCCGTTGGCTCGCAAAACTCCCATCAAGCATCCGAACATCGTTACATGCATAAATGGTTGAATTTCACGTGTAGATGAAATTACCTCTCCTTTAGCTCTAGTTTGATCTCAATAATCAAGAAAAAGTGCATCTCATCCATGGTTTGTATAGCTGTCTGTGAAACTACAATGGAACCTTTTTACCTTTACAAAAATTGACCCTCATGTTAGAACATTAGTTAAATTTGACCATCCCTATGCATGCACAGGATATATGGACCACCCTATGTATTTCTCAAGCTGTGACATGTGATATGTTTTTGTAAAAATTGAACTTTTTGCAAGTGGCGAGACATTTTCAGTTGTCTGCTTATCTTTCTCCCCGGGGGAGGGGGGGGGGGGCACATTTATGCAATATCACAGTGTTTTGACTATTAGTAACCATGTAAAGAAGTCGAATTTATGACGAATTCGTTATGGTTTGTGAAAGGTCTGCAAAAGGTATAAACAGTATCAGCAGCAGATGCAAATGGTGGTTTCATCCTTTGAGTCGGTGGCAGGTCTTAGTGCCGCCACTCCCTACGTTTCTCTAGCTCTGAAGATGGTCTCCAAGCATTTCCGATGTCTGAAAACTGCGATAGCCGACTCACTCAAGAGCATAATAAATGCCTTGGGAGAGGACTTGTCGTCCCCCACTGCCGGCACAAGCATGAGCAAGAGCGATGCTGGTGTTTCGATGTTAAAGTTCTTTGACCAAAGCTTTCAAAAGCAGAAAGGGGCAGCTGGTCTAGGCATACTTGAAGGCCAGCATATCTGGAGGCCCCAGAGAGGCCTACCGGAACGTGCGGTCTCTATTCTGCGGGCGTGGCTTTTCGACCATTTTCTTCACCCGTAAGAGTTCTTTGTTTACGCACACAAGCACACACTTTCAGAGAAACATGACTGGTTATTCATATGAACTTCTGAGTTCAATTTGTTTTCTGTGTGAAGGTATCCCACAGACACCGACAAGCATATGCTCGCCGCACAAACCGGATTAACAAGAAATCAGGTATTTTTGCGTTTATTTTTGCTGTTCATTCTGTAAGAAAATAGGCCTAACTTCTTTTATATTAATGGACACGCATTCTCGATCATATTATATTCGTGTACACGTTTTTTACGGCTGCGGCTGCGAAGTTTCTAACAGCAATAGCAACTTTGCTGCCCAATTCAGGTATCGAACTGGTTCATCAACGCCCGAGTTCGTGTATGGAAACCTATGGTTGAAGAGATACACATGCTGGAAACCAAAGGACTAGCGGCCGAAACAGGATCAGATGCTGGAAAAACCAATGGAATGAAATCCGCAATTGAAGATTGTGATGAAGCAAACAACAAGCAAGTAGAATGCTCCAGCATTAGGCCGTCAGAGCGTGAAGTTGACAGATTGAACGCAAATACATGGAATCAAGAAAAGCGTTCTAGGATCGAGTATCATGTTCCATCAAGCGTGGACGGGTCGTTGATGGGCTTGGTGCCGTCTCACCACAGTGGGGTCGAGTTTGGTGGGCTGGGGGCCGTGTCGCTGACTTTAGGCCTCAGGCAAAGTGCGGAGAACGCTCAACGGCCATCGATGCAGCAAGAGCATCATTTGAGGCCACATTTCGGAGGTCAGATAATTCGAGATTTTGTTGGCTGATTGATGGTAGCTTGTTAGTTGGAATAGGGGGAGGTATTGGTGGGGGGATTAAGATAGAAATAAAGAGTTGAGAAGAAGGCGGCTGCTTCTTGCAATGATGCTACAAACCTTAGGAAACTCAAAAGCTTCGGAAATGAAGTGTTAAGTTCCTAGAGCAATTTTTGCTGGATGTTAATGGAGAAAACCTGTATATTTTAAGGTTAAGGGTCAGAATGAAGTTGCAATATTTTGTAAAATTGTGGTTGGTATTAACCATTTCTTGCGCGGCTAATATATGTTGTCGGAATTTCTCATATTTTTTTGTTTCTTGATTTCCTACTTTTCTGTTTTATTTCACATAGTTGCTGTGGTATGGGAACATTCACCTATTTGATTGCCATTGTGATTCTTAGGGAATATATAGGGGGGAAAGTATATATAGATATTTTGTTATTTTGTTAATAATGAGCGATGAATTAATAATTAAAAAATACAATAATATTTGTATATCAATTAATTGCTATGAAAAGTTGTAAATGTTGTTTTCAGGATTATTTGACCTCTTCTGTAATAATTACCTTTGGGGTTAGATGTATAAAGTTCCAAATGTATATCACTTTTTTCTAAAATTGTTTTTAGAATAATTAATATTCAACCAATGAGTGAAATTGGACCATAATTTTATTCAGACACGCACACGTATCTGTGTCATGTGTAGAAAATTCGAGGATGCTGTTGGGCCATAATAGTCAATTTCAGCCCAGATGTTTACATTTATTTCGGACGAATCCAGAGTGACCTTAAAAACTCCAATGATAATATTTCAATTTAACATATCTTACCTAATGCTTCCCAAGTATAATTAATATAAAAAAAATTACATCCACATCATTGAGGTCGGATTAATTATACAAATATATTTTTTTAAATATCCACTAATGTTGGTGTAATTTACTGTAGGGGTGTACTTTTAAGTTTGTGCTGTTGATATATGCGGTGGCAATGTAAATTGCAGTTTACAACCTTAGAAGGATGCACCAAGATGAATGAAGCGTTTTTTTTCTTTTTTTTTATTTTTTATTTTGAGTACAATGGGGGTGGGAGTCAGAGAGGAGTCTGGGTTTGAACTTAGGACCCTCCCCTTCAAAAAGGAAAGTGATGCTGATTCAACTAATTGATTGGTGGCAGAATGGAACATGATTAAAAAGTGTAAATTTACCTGTATTTATGATATTGGAAAAATTCAATAAAACACCTTCCTCATTTTTCATTATAGAAGCCACTATATTAATTACTTCTATGCTATAACTGCTCTTGAATTTTTCTGAAATTGACACTGACATAAGCATTAAAAGATTATTTCTGTTTCTGCATACCTTCTTAATTACAACCTCCATCACACGATACATGTAACATATATAGATCTTACAGCAAGCAAAAGGATCTTCAAACATAAATAACCAAATTATGCATGGCATGCAGCTCATATGTGTACACACACATAGTACTGATCCCAAATTGATGGATGGATGGATAAGTGATCAGTGTCTCCCTGGACATGAACCACCATGCATCATAAATTCCTTTAAGGCGCATTCATGATGCTTCTCCCAATTATCCAAACCACTACTACTATCATCACCTCCATCATCCATCATCAGCTTCGGCTTATAATCTTCGTCCTTTTCGACCACCCTCTTTTTTCCAAAGCAAGGCCTCATAATCAGTAGCAGCACAACAAGCAGCAAAAGCAGCCTCATTCTAGCCATCTTTGCATGTACGTAGCCTGCCATTCAGGAATATTAATGAAAGAGTACTACTACATACATATTAATTACAAGTACTAATTGCTAGCTGCTATCTCCGTACGCATATATGTTTGTCTGTTTTCCTTTGTTGAAGCTCAAACAAAGATAGAGAGATATGAACTTACTCTAGACCAAGTGCTCAACCGATCGATACAACTTTAATTGTTGGTCTGAATTATATAGAGATGGAGTTGGTGGATGGATGGATGGATGGATGGATGGATGGGGTCTCCACCAAATGAGGCAAGATTAAGTGGGATGCACCAATATATATATAATTGTTGTAGCTAGGATTGATTATCACCTTAATTAATCAACCAAATCATGAAGTTGAAGGAATTTATTAGGCCCATTCTGGAAATTATCATCTCTCATAATTCATGTGGATGAATTTAAGCAAAAAGTCCAAGGATTACAGTGAAAACCCTGCTCTTTTTGGATTCTGAGCTAATATTAATTAATTAGGTGAAATTAAAGGGTTAACTAACTACCTATATATAGATCCATTCAAAATAATGTAATTATACTTATTTGTCCCTTTGTTTTTTATCAAAATTAATTAAACTTAAAACTTCTTCATAAAATGCTCCATTTACAACTGCAATTTGATCTGCATTAGAGTTTTAGGCAGAAAATCCTGATATTAACAAAAGATTACTTGGATGTTAATTTCATCCTCACTCAATTAAGGGTCCTTTCATATTACCGGTAAGGTGCTAAGCATGTAATATTTTCCATTATCATTTATCTAACAAAAATGTATCATGAGTTTAAAAGATGGGATAAAAAATGAATTTAGAGCATCTACTTAAAAGGTCATAATGTGAGAGCATTATTGACAGTGGCACATCCAGGAATAGAATTCTCCACCAAACTTGATATTTACTATATGTGTCACTTCTTCTGCAACTTGTTGTCATAACATAATTCTTCTAGTTGTAATAATCCAAAATAATATCAGTATCATTAAATGTGTCAGCCACCCACAATACCAGTATCTGATGATGCTCATCGTGCCATTACCCATGTTCAAATCCAATTAATGTAGGGATGTTGGTATATTTTAATAATAGTCATTATTGTAAATTGAGTTTATTTTTTTAAAATAAATTATAAGATTCTATATATGTTATAAGATCTTCAACAAAATAATTTGTCGAACAGTTTAATTTATAGAGCTTATAAACCCTCAAACATCTTATAAGATGTTTTGAAGAGTTCATAGAATTTATAAACCCTCAAACAACTTATAATTTATTGAATAGTTTTGTAGAGCTTATAAACCGTGATCAAACATCTTATATAGCTTAATTATAAACCCTCGAACGCTCAAACATATTATAATTTACTGAATAGTTTTGTAGAGCTTATAAACCCTGATCAAACATCTTATATAGCTTAATTATAAACCCTCGAACCCTCAAACATCTTATAATTTACTGAACAATTTTATAAAGTTGATAAATACTCAAACATGTTGTGAACTCAGCCAAACACTCTATAAATCTAGATTTACTCTTTATATTTTATTTTATTTTTGTAATAATGATTTTTTTGGGGAATATAAACTTTCAGTAAAATAAAGGTAGAGTACGAATATAAGAAGACGGAAGCCAGACTCGATAACACGACCGTAGACAAAGGAACACGACCGTGTTACGTACTGCTACAATAACAAAACCACGCCTAACCAAATACGGCCGTGTTCTGGAGGATATACGGCTGGGTAATACACTGTTCCCACGCAATTTTCAAACCCTATAGATAGCACAAACCTGCAACAAGAGGGACCGGGGGTGCTAAGTATCCTATTTCTGATCTGGTCAATAATCAAAATTTCATGATAATTACTATTTTTATTTATTTAATTATTGAAAAAAAATCAAAAAATAACATTTATGACCAACAATTACATTTAGTATATCGGATTAATCTTATATAATAATATAAGCATTAAATGAATTTCTGACTTATTCTATACATGTATTTAGTATATCGGATTAATCTTATATAATAATATAGTATAGATATTTATAAAAAAATCGATGGTGGTGGTGGTGGGCCGTAATGGTGAACTTAAGCCCAAATGTTTAATTAGGCGGCAAAGGAATTGAATTAATTAAGGGTGAACTACTAAAGCCCAAATCTTGTACCACGCAATGTAGCAAATTTTTGTCTACAAATTCATGAAATTTAATCGTTTTTGTAATCTTACATTCAAATTGCAGTACTATAAATGTTTTCCCCATTCAGAAAAAAATAAATAAATATATAGGTGCATGCTCTTACCATATATTTAATCAAGTATAGCTCTTACCAGCCCGCCATCATACGAGACACATATATTTCTAAATTTTATAAACAACTCACCACCAACTTCTACGGCTTATTGATAAAATTATAAATGTTAATCTATTTTTTCAAACACTCCAATTTTATTTTTTTATTTTAATTTTTATTTTCAAACGCTTATAATTTTTACTATAATTTAATTTACAACTTTCTTTACAACTTATTTTTACAATAAAAATAGGAATCACTGCAAACACCACTTTAGAGTTTTTGGACTTGCACTGCTTCTAAAACTTAGAAATTAAAATATTTTTTAGGGTGCTTCTAACTGCTTTTTTTTATTATTTATTTTTAGATAGTACTATATTCTAAAAGTGCTTTTCCACAAACACTTCTATTTTAGTTTATTTGTACTTTTCACTAATTTTTAAAAACACTTAATTCTTAATTCTATTACAATTTTCAACCCTTTCTAAAATAAGCACTCTTTAAGATTAAAAACCCTCACAAACATTCCCAATATACAGTGAAATTCTAGTATCGATCAATTTTGGTGATTATTCAAAATACAACAAGATATATATATATATATATATATAGGGCACACGTGCACACATATAGACGCACATACATATATATATAGTGATGTCATCCTCGATATTCAGTTTCCATATCTCCGTCTAGACATGAACAACGACGCCTCATAAATTCCCACATCTTGCAGCAATGTCATCTAATCTAACAAGTGCAGTATATTTAATTAAGTCGTATGTATAAAAAAGGCAAGTGCTTTTATTCATAATCGACCCGCCATCACACAACACACGCACGTACGTATATATTACATTAATTGGTACACATATATATATGTTACTGCAGAAGGATCTTAAAACTCTAAACATAAACATGTTACATATATTATACAAAATATAGAGTACTAATCGATGCGTACTAATACACTTAATGTGGTGATTATTGAAGATAATTAAATAGCTATATATATATATACATCAGTAATGTTCCCCTGGACATGAACCACTCATATAGGTCTCCAGGGAGCAGTGATGGTGTTTACCATTATCCATTAATATTCTTTTACTACTATCATCCAGCTCATGCTTTTCTGCCACCACTCCCCACCAACATCTCATAATCACTACTACTACTACTACAACAACCACCACAATCAACGTCCTCTTCATTTTACCCATCTTCCACTGCTCTACCCTGCATATATATATGCCAATATTCATATATAACTTTATATAATTAAAACGACCAAAATATCAAACATGCACCTATAATTAATTAAAGGATCAAAATTTAAATAAAGCCAAATATAATACTACAATATATATATATTAAGCAAGTATTAGTATTACGAAAGTAATTTAGATAGAGATTTAAACTTACTCCATAGTGATCGACTAATTAATACTCGCAATTTGTCGATGATCAGTCTTTGGAAAGTAACTGAGTGAGGAAGCTGGAGGTCATGTTAATTTATATACATAATAATAATGATCGATGTGTTGATGGGGCTCCACCAAATAAGGCAAGATTAATTAGCTAGTGGGATGCCTATAGATTTCACCATTCCTTGTAGGATTAATCAACCAAATGAATGAGTTGAAGCAAATTATTAGGCCATTCTGGAAGACCAAATTGTCATTGTTCATGATCCAAGTGGATGGATTGGCTTTAATAAATTTTTCATCATGTAATTATAACACTTTGATATTTTTATCCTTTATCTTTTTAGGGTTGTAAAATAGTTCTGTAATTTTTTGACATTTCGCGATTTTGGTCCTTCCGGTGTCGGATTTTCAAAATTTGCCGGAACAACTCATGTGCCCCTTGCGATTTTGACATTGTTATCCTTTATCTTTCTAGGGGTTGCAAAAGAGTTCTGTAACTTTATGACATTTCGCAATTTTGGTCCTTCTAGTGACGAATTTTACAAAAGTTGTCGGAATAAATCATGCGCCACGTCATTTTGTTTTTTTAGTTTTTATCCATGTTGGTAAAAGTGAAGGGCAAAATGCCTTTTTGGTCCCATAAACCTAGGACATTATTTATTTTGGTACCACAATTTAGGTGGGTGGCTGTTTTAGTACCATAGAACACATGTTTCAGTTTTTTTGGTCCCAAAAAAACTGAAAAACGTGTTTTATGGGATTAAAACAACCACCTACCTAAGTTGCACATGATTTGTTGGGACCAAAAAAGCTGAAAAACATGTTTTATGGGACTAAAACAACCACCTACCTAAGTTGTAGTACCAAAAGAAATAATGTCCTAATCTTACGAGACCAAAAAAATATTTTATCCTAAAAGTGAACCAATCCGAACAAAAATCCCAATTTAAATGGACCACGTAAGGTGTACATGATATCTTCCGGCGACTTTTGCAAAATCCGACATCGAAAGGACCAAAATTGCGAAATGTCAAAAAATACATGACTCTTTTACAATCCTAGAAAGATAAAGGATAAAATGCCAAAGTACCAAAATTATAGGACTAAAAATCTATTTAAGCTTGGATGGATTCAACAGAAAGTCCAGGGATTACAGTGAAAACCCTGCTATATTTGCATCGTGATGGTGCATCAAGTATGATTAATTAGATGAAATAATAATTCCATTTCATTGATTGAAGTTTGATGTTCACTACGACAAGATTAGAGACCAACGAAAATAGAAGATCAAGAGTCATAATTTAAATATTGTTACTAATTATATATATATATATATGTGCATGTATAATATTTTTTAAAATTTTTATCCCCAACAGCGAATTTTATAGTTTTAATAACTATAATTATTTTTTGAAAATTATCAATAAAAGAACTAGTGGGAAAAAAATGTATGTAAAGCTGTCACTAAAAGTTTATAAGCAATATTTAATGACGCAAAGATATAGTGACTATCTAATGACAATAATTATTTATTTATCATTATATTTGTGTTGTTACAAAATTATCACTATGATTTGTCATTAATTATTTATAGTATGTCAACTTTATCCACAATGTTTTTCACTAATCATTATATTGTGAGAAGGCCAAGATTGTGTATCACTTGATATTTTGCTATTAGTATTATATTATGTTGTACTATATTTGTATTTGTTTTAAATTTTATTAATTATATAACCGCTTGCGCTGGGTAAATAACAAGACCAGTATTGTTTTTAATGTCATTTCATGCATAACGTGAGCATCATCTGACACCAGAATTCTTTTAAGGAGGGGCAGCCGGATATGCGCTGCTCCAGGCCGGCGCCTTTAGATTGAATGCACCAACGGGAGATATATGTATAATTTTTTGGATTAAATGCATTTTTAGTTCCGTAACTTAGTTATTTGGAATTTTTGTCCTTTAACTTTTTATGGTAGCATTTTGATCATGCAACTTTTTAATTTCTGCGATTTCAGTCATTTTGTTCATCGGAGTTCACCTCCACCAGCGAGAAGGTGAACTCCGACAAAAAATGGACTGAAATCGCGAAAATTAAAAAAATGCAGGACCAAAATGCTACCATAAAAAATTAAAGGACAAAAATACTAGAAAAATGGGTAAAACTTTTACCACTTTGACCATTCTTATGACCTCAGTAACTTAAAAATTGAAGGGCTATTATGACCTCATATACTTAAAAATTGGAGGGTGATATATATAATCAGAGACTTTTTGATGTTGTTCTCACATATTTTGTTCTGTAGGGAATCCATTCGAATTTTCAGGCTTTCCTAAATATTTGAAATTTTCTAAAATAGATTTGATCCCCTAAACCTTACTAAATTCGAAAATATAACAATATTATACGAGAGGTTCTTTACAATTAGTTGACAAACTAGAACTGTCCGAACAATCAGATCCAGCGAGTTAGAACTTCGGAAGATGGTCGGGCGTTTTCTAGTTTGTTTACCAAATCATTTGTCCAAATCTCAATTAAAGTATATATATAGCACAAATTAATATCGACAGATCATATGTCATCTATTTTATTTAAAAAAACTAGTTAGTACCCTATGCCAAGACACGGGAGAATTGTATTTTCAATAAAATAAAAAAAATAAGTTTATCAATAATTTAAAATTTGAAATATAAAAATAAATAAACAATAAAGAATTTAAAACTTAAAGTTAAAGTAATTAATAAGTATAAAAATAAAAATGTGTATTGGATATAAAAATAAATTTAAACGTTTTACTAACTAATTATCTTAAATGATAAGTGATTTTTATTGGATAAAGGTAAACAATGAATATATGCTTTAAAATGAATAATGAATATGTGCTTCAAAATAAAAATAAATAAGATAAATAATTACCTTAATAAAAAATACTTTATTTCATTAAGTGGTAAAAAAATATTCAAAAAAGACTACCATAGAGCAGACATGTTCTTTAATAATAAATAAATAAATAATACAAATAATTTTAATTCTAAAACAAAATTAGTATTTAATAAATAATTCAAAATTAAAATGATTAACAGAAGAGGACAAATAGGAGGAATTCGTGATTTTTGAAATGTTATAACACATCCTTGATTAATAATTTTTTAATTAATGCATCTTTTTAGTGCAAAAACTAACAAAACAAATTAATAATGTTAGATATTCATAAAAAAAATAATAAAAATTAGAGAAACTATGTCTTATTGAAACATAAAAAGGCAGAATAAATACTGAACTTGTCAATGATTGCATTATAAATCATCTACATTACCATTGATATGAATATGTACATACTTGTTTCACCGATGATTGCAAAAAATAACTCTGTCAAATTTTGAAATTCTCACTTAAAATATAAGTAAAGAAAAAATATGGAGGTGGAAAGAGAAATTTACATGCTAGTGTAGCGTAAGATTTCACAGCCTTGCAATTTACGTTTGTGCTGCTTCTGCAGACCCATTATTTATTATATTACAAACTTTTTATCTTGAGTAATTTTGAATTTCGAAAGACAATAGTAGATAAGTTTTATAAAAGTGAGTTATTTTTATCATTAATGAAAATTTTAAAAATATTTAAATTTTCTAATAGATAAGTATAATAATTTGTCTTTATCCAAAATATTTATAATCGTTTTAAATAAAAGAATAAGTAACATTTTTCAAATTTATTTTTATATCTATTAGTTATTTTGGGTTCTTTATTATTATTATCATATTACATTTTAATTTTTATATCATTAGTCATTGTCACATTATAAAATTAAATTTATTTATATTTTTTATTTTATTAACTTTTTAAAACAGTTTTGTGTCTCTTTGAATTTTATTTTACCTTGTACGCAAATATATTTTTTTTTATTTAAATTAAATAAATGTTAGATTATTTTATTGTATAAAGATTTATAAATTTGTTCAAGTAAATTGGTTAGGGATACAATCTAAAATTCAAACTTACTTCTACATCTTTCAATATTTTTTTTTATTTGTGACGATTATCATATTAAATTTTAATTTTTTTACATATAAAAATTTACTTTATTTAGAATATTTTATTTTATTAGCTTTTATAAACCATAGTTCTCCGGTGTCTCTTTGATCTTTATTTTGCCATGTAAGAAAATATTTTATTTTTATTTAGTGTTGATAAATGATTTGAATGTATCCAAAAGATAAATTAGTCAGTGATACAATTAATCTAAAATTCATTTTAATATTAAAAAATAGTCTTATATTTTTAATATTCAATAATTATTTTATTTCTAAATTTTGAATTATTTGTAATTTTTACTTACTTAGTTTTTTTGGAACTTAAAAAATTATCATTTATCTTATATTTAGATAAGTGTACCATTATTTGTTTATCCAAAAGATTCACTCATTTTTTAGGTAAATAGTTAGTAAAATAATTCAAATTCATTTTTGTGTTCAATATACTTTCGTATTCTTATACGTATTAACTTAATTTTTAATATATTAATTATTTACTTATTTTTATATCTAAAAGAATATTATATATAGTTCTATTTAATTGTTTTTTAGAAAATACAATTTTTTTGTGGATAAACTATTGAATGTTATCTATAAGATAAATACATATATATTTTTATTTACTTAAAAAAGTTATATAAACATATAATATTGATTAAATTCTTTTGGATAAATACTAATATATTTTTTTCTCTTTTATCTAAAAAGTTGTTAAATAACATTTGACATAATAGAGCTCATTGGAACTATCTACATCGGCACATACATGACGCTTAGGTGGATAGTTTCAATGATTCTGTTTTATTATATATTGATTATATATATATATATATATATAAAAGAGAGAGAGAGAGAGAGAGAGAGATTATTAATTAATTTCTCATACATATATATACATAACACATACCTCCGTGTCCACCCCAACATCACAAAATACACATATTACATCGGAACTACATATAAATCTTACTCATCATCTAAGCTAGAGGGATCGTCAAACTCCCAAAAGCAACTTACACAATTCCACACTGAAGAGTATTTATATATAGAGTTTAGATATCATATATAGGGGCATATATATATATGTGTGTATATAGTGATGATGATGATGATGATGTGATGATCAGTTTCTGCCTGGACATGAACCACCATGCATGACAAAGTCCTGTAAGGAGCAGCCATGATGATTGTCCCCATCCAAACCACTATCATCTCCATCATTACCCTCCATCAGCTTCTCCTTTTCCACCTTCTGCGTTTCAGCTGCCGCCACTCTCCTGCCTTCTCCCAACCCAGAACTCATAACCAGTAGCACCACAATTAGCACCACAACAACCCTCATTTTACTCATCCTTGCGTCTACCCTGCTCATTCATAAATCAATATTAATCATAATATATATTTATATATGTGTGTGTGTGTGTGTGTGTGTTCAAGAAGTGTGATCGATCGATGATCAGTTGTTGAGAATTATAGAGATTTTACCTTACTATTTGGAGTGATCGATGGGCGGTTGTTGTTGGACGATCAGTTGTTGAGAATTAGAGGAAGCAGGTTGGGGTTTATATATACACATCATACACACATATATTTATATATTGATATTTTCATAAAATCTGTTGATGGATGATGGGCGGGGTCTCCACCAATGAGGCAACATTAAGTGGGATGCCCACATATTGCACCATTAGATTAGGATGGGAAAATTATATTTTTAGTCCGTTGAACACTTTTAGTTCTTTGTTTTACAGATTTTTAAAATAATTTTAAAATTAAAAAGATTCGACACATTTAGTTCTATGCTTAAATTTACATAAAAAAAAAATAAAAAATGATAAGGACACATGCGATACGCATGTCCGTTAACTTGGTTGCTCAGACAACTGTTGGACAAGTGCATTGCATATATCTTTGTCATCTATGTTTTTTTTACGAAAATTTGGACATGAAACTAAATATGTCGAGTTTTTCTAATTTTCAGACCATTTTAAAAATTTCATAAAACAAAAGATTAAATATGTCAACATTTTCAATTTGAAGATTATTTTAAATCTTTCATAAAATAGAGGGCTAAAAATATTAAACTTCGACTAAAAATGTAATTTGAGCGGGTAGGATTAATTAATGACATTAATGAGGTAAATGATGGATTAGAAGGAAATTATCAGAGCATTCTGGAAGAAGAAATATAGATAGGATCATGATTTCCCACAATCCCCAAGTGGATGAATATAGCAAAAGTCAAAAGGATTACAGTGAAAACCCTGCTATTTTTGCATTCTGCATGATCATCATCATCATCATCAATTATGATTCATTATAATTAGGTGAAATAATATTATAGTTGATGCTTCATATGGCGAAAGGCTTTGTTTAGTTAAATGAGAAGAGAAATTAAAGCGAATGTGACTGAAATTTTGCTTCACTTAGGGAAAGTATTATATCTTTTAATTTTTTTCTTCAAATTGTTTCGTGTGGTCTACACGAAAGAAAATGTAAAATACTTTGGTGCTACAAACAATTAATGTTTATAATTCTACCAATAAATTTAATTAGTTTAGTTTATGCTAGATACACTAGAAAAAAAATCATTATTAGCTACATTTTTAATGACTATGACAAAAAATCGTGGTAAATAACTATTATTAACTACGGTTAAATAAAAACCGTTGCAAAATCAGCTTTTCCACCACAAAAAATTTATTTGCCACGGCTAAGAGCTGTGGTAAAAATATTCGCCATGGCAAATAGTTTAGCCACCCTCGCAAAAACCACGGCCGACAACCGTTGCTTGACCGTGGTCAATGACTATTCGCTACGGCTAATTTAGTATTGATCACGGTAATTAGTCGTGGTTAAATGTCATAGTTCTTGTAGTGATAATGAATATGTGTTACTTATTAACAACATGAAGAGAATTAAAAAAGTGTGTTCGCTTAATAATAAAGTATAGATATAGACCCATTTTAATAGCAAAAAAAGTGTATGAAGATAGAAAGATAAATCAAATAAAATGATAAAATTGGAGATAAATTGTACTTACGGATAATATGGTACACAAAAATCAAAAGGAGAATCATTCTTTTTTTTCCTTGGACCTTATATTTTCACTTTTTCCCTTAATTTTATTAGACAAAACAAAATTAGATCTTGAGGGTTTCATTTACATTCCATTTAATTCCTTAACTTGACCCACTCTTTTTTTCCTCCTTTTTCCTCAAATAATCAAATACCATTTTTTTTGCTTTTATACTCATTTAATACTTTCATTCTCCTTATAATATATATTCACTTTTCCACTCAACCAAACAAGCTTTAAAGGGATTAGCATTAATGTTCTTTAATTATTAAATTTTACACCATGTAATAAAAGGTCATTAGATGCATAATGTTGGGCATTATTGACAGTGCATGAATGGCACATCTAGGAATAGAATTCTCCACAAATGTTGATACTAGCTACTATATGTGTCATTTTCTCTGCAACTTGTTGCCATACCATAATTGTTCTAAGTTCTAAACCTACTATTATAGCATCACTAATGTGTCATAAACCTATACAAAATCCATATGTAAGTGATGATGCTGATTGTGTTATTACCTTTATGTATTATTCTCCTATACATACATTTCCAATAGAAGTCATTTAACGATATATAAAATCATACTTAACAAGTGCGGGTTAAATCAATCTGATTGATCAATAGATATTTTTTAAGATTTCTTAATTATAATTAAGATCGATGTATAATCATGTTGGATTTGACCTTGAAGACAATTATAGGGCCAACGCTTCATTTTTCTACGAGCTTTTCAGTAACTATTTGATCTCAGGGATAATTTTATTTTTGGTCCTTTAATAAGTATATCATTTATAAAAAAAGAATAAGTATATCATTTATCCTAGTTTTATTTCCATGGTACATGTCTCATCACATGTTTGGAAATCCAGCACAACAACCCCTCAAATTGATCACTATTTTATTCAAACCTTGTTTTTGTTTTTCCTAACTGTTTGTTGAATTAAAATCCTCAACTAATAAAATTTTATTATATTTATTTTTTTCATAGTTGCTTTGTGACAACTAAATCTGAAAAAGACAAGAATATGAGAATTAGTAATCATGTCATCTTTGAAATTAGTTAAATTAAGGTCTTTCCTTTCATTAAATGTAAGACAATTGTTTAAAAGTTATCAAATCTACATGATATATTGATATGACAAATGGTGTAACAGTTCATATGTTGTAATAAAAAATCAAATTAAAACATAACCTCACTAATGACTATCTATATCTTATCTGACTTTGAAAACCACATATTAGCTAGCAAAACGTCTAAACACATTTAGGAATGATAAAAATGACAAAACATTTCAAAGATTCATATATATTTTTATTGGGGTTGAGGCGTTCTACCCAGAACTCGATCCATTGAGCATCATTTATCTAGACCGTCCAAGGTATATGTAATCCATATGTACAATGCTCCAAATTATGCTGATGTGACTGGTCTAAGTGGACTAGGAGTATAAAAACACCTATTTTTGGTTGCAGGAATGTTTAGTTGATTGCATTTAAGTACACCTATTTTCCTCAAATCGACCTATCTGACTTAAACATTGGTCGTGTATATATAACTGGATTCATTACGTAAAAATATCAGAAATTAACTTAATATAATCAATCAATGGCTCTTATGTACCTGACTTAAGATCTGGTAATGCAAATATGGGTCACTGTAGAATTCATCCGTCAGCTTTTGGTCCATTTTGCTTTTTGGGCCTGACCAGAATTCAAGCTCGTCTCTTAATTTGGTGATTTGCCCATATTGGTTGATTGTGAATTGGCATCGAGAACATATTATCTAGTTTCAGAAAAAAAAAAAAAAAAAAGAAAAGAAAAGAAAAAAAAAGCCTAAATCGAGTGTGATCATATTTCAATTGTGTTAGTATAAATATTGGACAAAAATAAATACAATAATTATATCGACAATATCACGTAAACTAACATATTGCTATTACAGCAACAAATAAACCTACTATACAGTAGAAACAATATCATTCCACGCAGGGAATTCGAACCCATGACTTCTAGGATCATGGGGCCTCAATAATTTCTTATTTTTTCTCGTTGAAAGTGTGTTTCAATTAAAAATTATTAATATATTTAATTAATTTTAAATATTTTAAAGTGCGATATACTGAAAAATATAATTTCTCCAAAGTTGATCTAGAATAGTTTTCTAACAAAATAGTTCCTTTTTATTATCAAAACAAAACATATGGTTGGACAACTCACATATTGATTTCACCGTAAAAATATTGATAACATTGAAAAATATTCCATTTAAATATAACTATTTTACGCAAAATAAATTTGTCACTACAATTCCACCAAAACAAAAATCATTTAGAATTATCACGCGTAATCGGAGTGAAACTCAATTGAGATCATCTTTTTTTTTCTCTTTTACAAAATACGATCTGTTATTTTTTTTTAAAAAAAGTAATCAATTACATACTTCAGTATATTAAAATATTAAAATAATTAAGTACATCAATAAATTCAAAACACAAATAAACCTAAAAATAACAACAAATATGTATACAAGAAATATAGAAACTATTATAGAGGTAGAAAAATACATAAAAACATGGGACTCGAACTCAAGACCTTTTATTGAATGAAGAGTTTTGGAATCTCAGCCTTTATCATTGGAACAAAACCTCATCCGCATAATGATTCATTGTATCGCCGAGGAGGCTTAGTTTAGTTGGCGAAGGTGAGGCCCCATGATCCTAGAGGTCATGCGTTTGAACCCCTATGTGGGTTGATGTTATTCCTACTGTATAGTAGGTGTGATTTGATGTTGTAATAGCTAGGTATTAGTTTATGTGATATTATTGATTTGATTGTTTGTAATTGTCTCTATTCGATATTGATAGTCGACATGACTGAAAATAATCACTTTACTTTCGATTAATAAAATTCATTGCTTCCAATTAAAAAAAAAAAATGATTCATTGTATCATTAAAATGTCAAAATTAATTATAGTACATTAATGAGAGTAGTCAAACCCCCTAATTTCTTGACTATGACAGCTAAAATCATGTAATTTCTGTTCAAAGAAATTGAACCACCAGCATACAACATTTGCAGCAGTAATAGGGAATTATTGAATCTTTGTCCTCTCTAATTTTCCAAATGTTGCTTCTCTCTTACCTATTTTTTTGGAAATTCTTGACGTTTCTGTACCCTTTTGGGAGGTGAAGAAGAAGGCTTTGAATCTTCCTTTGACTTGCCTCCCTTTTTACATTAATTAAAGTCCAATTCATAAGCAAAGATCACTAACCTGAGCTTTTTCCAAGATTATTACAACTAATTCAATTGACTATGATTCCTTTCTACGACTTTAATGACTCCTCCCCCTTCCACCTGTTTCATATAATTCAATTCTTGACCCCTCTGATCAAATACTTTATGCACAAATTTGAAATTAACTCCCAAGTCATTTTAATAAAATTTTAAGTACATGGATAATTAAATTTACACTTTTTGATCTATGATTTGTTTACATAAACCACCACATTCTTTTACGTAATTACAGGAATCATCCCTGACATGACAGCCAAAAAGTAGGGGTAGTCTGTGTAATATTGTTAACGATTTGGGGAATGTATGTTTAATTTTTTGAAAAAATGGGATAATTTGTGTAAATAAATCATAGGTTATGACCAATGATCTCTTGGCCTAGTGGTTAAGGTTGAGGTCTCATGATCTTAGAGGAATCCCACCAATGCGTGGGATGATGTCTACTGTATAGTAGGATTGTTTGTATACTGTAATAGTAAGGGGTTGTTTAGATTTAATTGATGTGATATTGTTGATCAATGTATGATTGTTGTAATTGTCTTTATTAGAGATTGATAGTCGACTTTCACTTCATCGCTGATTGTAATCGATTTAGTTCAATTAATAATATTTATCGCTTTCACTTCAAAATATAAAAATCATAAGTTATGAAGCGTAAATGTAATTATCCCTAGAATATAATGATTGTTGAATGCATACTATTTTTATTTCGCATTGGACATAGAGACGATGGATTTGAACAATATACATTAAAGATGTCATCATCTCTTTATCGAGACATCTTTTTCAAAGACAGATTCATATGACTTCGGTTAAAATGAGACATCTGATTTAGGATCAGAAACTGCATACCACCTGGTTACAATATTTTCAGGATTTTTCTGTATTAGATTAATAAAATACAAGAGAAATATTATTACTTTTTTTATTCTGAAACAAAATTATAACTAGGAGAATTATTTACTAAACCTTTTTCTTCCTAACTCGTTTATTGCTTCAATTTTCATGATAATTATAAACACTCATTCGAGAAATTTTAGATTATTTAGCATTAAACAATTATGACTAAAAGTTCATTTCAATGCATTTCCTTTCTGCTAAATAATACATTCTAATGAAGGAATGATAGATTTCGTTTGAGCTTCTTATTCGAAACCGAATGTTTCATTTGTATGTTTTTTCATATTTTATTGATGTGGCTTTTGATTTAATTGTGTCCCTGTTGTGTGAGGTATTGTCCCTGGTTTCGTAAGAATCTTACAGTTTTGTCCTGAAAAGGTGACTCACAAGAAGGTTTTAGCCCAGTAAGTCACGAGGTATTATAAGCACTGGTTTCGTATGAGTCTTACGGTTTTGTCTTGAAAAGACGTCGTCTCACAAGGGAGGGGGTCTTAGCCCAGGCCCCAGCCAATCCCATAGGGAGGAACCGCATGGTTTTGTGCGCTTTGTTAGGGAGAGGATGACTTGAGACTTATAAGCCACTCAAGTTCATGTTTGCAACCAATATGTGACGATTGCAAGCGTTATTTATATATATATATTTTTTTTAAATAAAAATGATAATTACTTGATTATATCAATATTTTAATAAATTGAGTAATATATTAATATAAATAAGAACGGAGAAAAATGGGTTAGAGATTTTCTTGATGAAAACATAGATCCGTCAACCCAGCAAATCAAATTGGTTAAGCGAATTCCCCTCTTCAAAGTGCTTACGCATGGCTACGACCAAAAACAAGAAAATCATTAAGAGTCTCAATTCTTGAATTGAGTTACTTTTTTAAATTTTTTGGTAAATGACTAAAAACACGAGATAGAAAAATTATGTCAATCCATTATATATATAAGGTAAATTACACCCACCTCTCCTCCTGAATTTTGACATACTTACAAATACATTTATTAAATGTGTGGGTATTTGTCTCACTTTATGTTAGTTAATGTGACATCTATAGGTTTTTGTACTAAATTGAGGGGTTAATTAGTAATTATTGAGAAAATCTAATTTAATTATAAGTTATAGGTTGAAATTATAAATATATTAAAACTTAAAGGGACTAAATTGAAACTTTATTAAATATTTGTGGTTAAACTATATATATTTAAAAGGTGGGTATTTAAATTGTAATTTTGATAAAAAAAAGTCAAAAAAAAAATAATAAAATGAAAGGATGATGATTGAAGGCAGCACGTGGCTGCCTCCCCACTTTCACACATATATATTTAGTCATTAGTGCTTCCTAATTAATGAAGCATTTTTAAAACAACACACAAAACAAAAAAAAAAAAAAAAATAGAATTTCACATACACACACTCGGGGGAAAAAAATTCGAGAGGTGAGTTTTAATTTTAATTTTGTATTAATTTATATAATTATATTATTTAGTTAGTGCATATATTAAATATGATTTGTACTAGTCGATTTACTATTTAATCGGAAAATTTATTGAATTTGAGCATTTATACAAATTAGCGATCAGGTATATATATATATATATTTAATTGGACTGGAATATTATAGCTAATAACTTAAAATTATATAACCTACTAGATTTAGTAGTTGTTATAGTGGACTATTCAAATTGATCGAGTTTATTAACCAAATACATAATTGTATGTACCAGTGTTTAAATAATTATTATTGTGGTGAATAATTGACAGAAATTAATAGGAATAGTACAATTATATTTTAGAAAAATTAGGGAATTATATTTGAGAATATTATATTTATTAAAAGAAATATGGGATATTTGTAGTTATTTCATTTAGGGATGTTATAGAGGACAATAATTATAAAAACATTAGGGGTTGATAGAATAAGCTCTTATGAGTTGATAGATAAATTAGATATATATCGGGGAAGTTTATAGTGTCTAATATTTAGACGAAAAAGGAACGGAGGTTTGAATTTCTATATAAATGGAATATTAAAATATTGGTAGAAAAAGTATGAGTATTAATTAGTAATTTTATTCAAAATTTACAATAGTTTGATATATTAATAATATATATTATACCCTGCTATAGGACGTGAAGATAGAGTAGAGGACTGAGCAGATTCTCCTATTAACGTGATCTTTTTAGTTGGAGGTAAGTATAGTTAATTGGATTATATATATATATATATATATATACACAATACATATTGTTGGTATACATGATTGTTATGATTGAGTATTTGTTTGGATTATATGGTTGTTTTGTGAAGATGTGATTATATGTGGTTATGGTGTACGGAACTTAGATGGATGGTTTTGTATACTATGTTGATTGATAAATGAAATTGAACGTTGAAGTTACCGAAGGAGATTTGATTGTTAAATGAAGATGAGTGATGAGAATATCTGATGAGAATATTGTGAATTGAGATAAAGAGATGGCTTACCTAACTGGAGGGCATACTACAATGGCTTATGACGATATGATTAATGACGAGCTGTGTGCTGTCATTGATCAAGGGAGATGATGTAACATATCATACGAGCTGTGTGCTGTGTGATATGATGGATGATGGGATATCATACGAGCTGTGTGCTGTGTGATATGATGAATGATGGGGTATCATACGAGCTGTGTGCTGTGTGATACTGAAAAAAAAAAGATATTATGAGTGAGGGGACAATAGCCGGCGAAGACCATTGAGTGATGCACTCTAGTTTGGGTAAGCAGGGCCCTAAGAAAATAAATAATAAAGTTGAGTATTATGTGTAGATTGATATATGATTGTTGGTATATGTTATTTCTTATATTTGTTGTAATTGCATGATATTCATTTGATTGTGTATGTGCGTGTATATGCATATATAAGTCGATTACCTATATTTATTGAATAGGCAGCTCATCCCTTGCCAATATTTTTCAGGATATAAGTCACAGTGACTAGTTGAATTGGATCATAAGTCGTGCTGCCAGTCTTATTAGGTGGGTCAGCAGTGACATCTTGGGTTGAGATCTCTAGTTACATAACTACAAAAAAATTAGATTTTTATTTAAATTTGTATTTCACGATTTATTAGTTCTCTTTAAATTTCTTGTAAATTGGGTTTAATTATGGAGGATGTATTATAACTAGTAATATTAAAGCATAGTATTGCAGAGGGTGCTACAATTAATTATAAAAGATTTATTTTATCTTCCTCTGTAATTATATTAATGTATTGTAATTTATTTCATTATAATTTTACGCTGATGTATTGATTGAACTAAATTGTTCCTATTAAGAATATATATAACGTATTGTTGCGTGTGCTGGAAAGAGGAATACTTATACCAAATCCAAGTTATTCCAAACATACAATTAAAGAAAGAAAAATAAATAATAAAGCATGTTATCCATATTTGGTTTAGTCTTATATCAAATCACAAAAACTTGATATTGTAATTAATATGAATCAAAATTAATATTCCGATTCCTATAAAGACCCAGTATCAAGATAAGAAATATAATCGAAATATGATACTTGAACAGTTGAACTGCTATATGATTTGAAAATTTGAAATATATCATTATCGATTGAAAAATTGCTTTTAACATTTTTTTTTGGTACTAATCCCTATTTATTAGATTGAAATATGAGCTTCAACACATAAGTTATTTTTTTTTTCCCTTCCTTTTTTGATGTTTTGCAAAAACAAGGGATAATTTAATTTTAATTATAAGCGTCATGTCTTATCTCACGTGGCGGCTGCATATATATAATATAGTGTACCTGAACTTAATTGTCGGTACGGCGCCGTATTTGTTATACTGTTTATCTTGAGACAATTCAAAACATATTGGTACGTGCCAAATTACAAGAAATGTCAAATGTGAAAATAGCTTCCTTTATATAATAAAATTATATTACGTCTTATATTCTAGATTTAATATAAATTACATGTATAAAAATAAATTTTTTTATATATTTTTAAAAAATATGTACGTATAATGTATATCTATTAAGTAAAAAAATAAAATTCAGTATTATTTTGTAATAAAACATTGAACACTTTTATATCTCAACAATTTTACTAAACTTCGAAATTATGACGTGCAGCAAGTCTGACATCTCTATTAACATGGACTTAAGTTTTGTTCTAGTACATGTTTTGGATCAATACTTATTACGAATTTTTAAGAATAATTTCGAATACTAGAAATTATAAAAATTCAAAGAACATATCAAATAATCATAAAAATTAAAAAAAAAAATAGTTCGTTCATTTAATTGAGGCGTATTCGTCATAATTTTATATTATTTTCAGTCAATTAAAACAATTATTTAAAAAAATAGAAAAATGACAGCATTTTCATTATTTCTTACATAGTGGGGTGTTCTTTTTTTTGCATTCGTGGTGAGTGACACAAACAAAGACAAGACCAAGAATTCAAAGCAATTGGTACAAATAGTCAAATGAACTAAAAGGGGCAGGAAACTTGTGCTATGTCGCATGTTTCTATATTCTAAACTCGCTATATTAAAGAAGCTTCTTTTAATTTCCATCCAGACTGAACAATCGGGTTATGTTTGGGACGGGTTTGTTAAAATTCGTGATTCTACCCATTTGGGAGTTAGGATCCGACAAGTGGGATCCATTAGATCCGATTTAAATTTTTTATAAAAATATTCAAAAATATATTTATGAAAACATAATAGCATCACAATTTTTAAATATAAAACAATAATATTATTGAAAAACAAATTCCATTTTAATACACTTGCATGTGCGGTTTTAGACTCTAAAATATTGAAATTGTCAAAACATATGTTGGTTTTATATACATTAAAAGTATTTAAATTTATAAAACTATTACTTTTATGTATTGCGATGTGAGAATAAACGAAATATATATGTACATAATTTTTGTATATATATGTATAAATATATTTACATATACAATTACATATATAAAAGATAAAACTATATAAAAAATATTAAATGAACCAAGTTTTATTTGGATTCATGTAAAAAATACCAAACCTCATAAACCAACGCAAAACATTACATAGTTTGAGTTATACCCAAATCCATTGTCATCCTGAGAACTGGATTGGGTTTTTATTGCAAGTTCTGTGATATTTTCTACTTCATTTAATATGCATATGTCACATATATAAGAATGATATCATGTATTTTATTTTGAGAAAAATGATACACACGTGACATGTATTTATTAAATGAATAAAAAAATGAAATAGAATTTGCAACAACCGATCCTATAACGCCTTGCCAACCTTCTCTGCTTATCCTCCAAAAATGCAGCAGCCAAGGCCCAAGAGAGCTGAAATTCCCACAAAGCCCTCGTGGGTCACTTTCCATAGTGTTAAATATTGATTTTGATGGAAATATGATCCTAATTTCCCGTCAATATCTTATTATGTGTTCAAATCTGACAGTTCATTTGACATTTCTTACATCAAAGTCCAATCAAAATCAACTACTTCATTTTCCAGCATTCACATTCATTTATTACATTAAACAATAATTACTATTATTATCGTATTAATTATGGCTGTTGTCTAGCTCTATATAAGCAACTCCACTGCATGAACCCTCCTCCCATAACCACTCCACTAATACTCAAATTGATCATTATTGCAACTGCAAATCAAGAAATACAGAGAGAGAATCTAATAATTAATTACAATGAAGCTTAGGAGTTTTTCTCAATGCTCTTTCATTCTTCTTCTTCTTCTACTTTCATTTCAATTCTTCACAAGAGCTCAAGAAGTTGGTAAGTTTTGTTCATCTTTTTCATATATTAGTTGGAATATGTTTTGGGTTTCATTTTGTTTGCGTTTTTTCGAAATAATTATTTAGGAAAATATATCGCGAAGATTTAGAAGTTTGCATAATTGAAGTAATAATGAGTGTATTTGATTACTTTGAGAAATATAAATTTACTCAAATCTTTTTCGAATATATATAAAATAATAAAACCAAGTTCTAAGGTTTTAAAAAATAAAGTTGAGCAATGTGCCGGTTTAAGTATGTTGTTTTTTCTATGATATTTTTCAAGCTTATCAAAATCAGCTCGGATCTAATTTCATAATAAAATATTGTTATATCTCGTGTTTCATTTAACATATACATAAAACCAACACACTATTCACGTTATCTCTAAAGAAATATTGTATGCACGTAAATATAGAAAAAAAAATACGAGACTCAATACTATTTTATAATTAAATATGTGTACTCGATCTAAATCAATCTAGCGATTGTTACAATATATATATATATGTATATTTTGTAATTTATGTTAATCATAATTGTTGCATGCAGACGATGAGAGGGAGTTCAGCTATGAAGAAGATAGCGAGTTGGGACCGGCCAATTGGGGAAAAATCCGACCGGAATGGAGAGAGTGTAATTCGGGGAGACTGCAGTCTCCCATTGATTTGCTGAATGAAAGGGTTGAAGAAGTGTCCCATTTGGGCAGACTCAAGAGAAATTATAAGCCTTCTAATGCTACCCTTATCAACAGAGGCCATGATATGATGGTAGGTTAATTTAATTTCACGGAACACAATTATTTAATTTTATTTACATTTCAAGACGAGAAAAGATATATACGAGGAGTTTTCTTGAACGTTTTATTAGTGGATATCATGATAATAGTCGATAAATTGAAGACTTGTATAATGCAAAAGGGTCATCGCGTTTCAATTTCAAGAACGTAAATTTATTTTATTCGCTATTTATTTAAAAATATTATCAAGCACAAATTATTGTTTAAATTTGTTTGGTGCAGTTGAGATGGAGTAATGATGCAGGGCACATCCAGATAAATGGAACCCTATATCATCTTAGGCAATGCCATTGGCACTCACCTTCTGAACACACCATCAACGGCAAAAGGTATTTTTAGTTTCTTTTTCTTGAATTTAATTATACCTAAGTTATTTAAATTCCACATATCTTATAGTAAAAATAAATAAATTAATTAATATTCAACAACTGCAGGTTCGACATGGAAGCTCATCTGGTCCACGAGAGTGACGACAATCGTACAGCTGTGATTGGAATCATGTACAAAATCGGACGTCCCGACTCCTTCTTGTCCATGGTAAACACTTACTTTTAGGTGTTATAAATATTAATCAACACTCACCTATCTCTAACTTATTGTAATGTTTTTATTTGATTTTTTTCTGTATAATTTTCAGCTGAAACGCGACTTTGAAGCAATTGTTGAAACGCGGGATGTAGAAAGAGTCGTGGGAGTTGTTAATCCGAAACTCGTGGAATTGGGCAGTCGAAAGTATTATAGGTACATGGGTTCTCTTACAGTCCCTCCTTGTACTCAAAACATCATCTGGACAATCATGAAAAAGGTATAATCACAAAATCTGTCCTAATCTTTTTTTAAATCAACTCATTTTGTTATATATGCACGTAAATTATAAAAATAAATTAATTAATTAATTCGTTGTGCAATTATATACTAGGTGAGAACCGTGACAAGACAACAGGTAGAACTGATTCGCGAAGCTGTACAAGATGTAAGTTGCTTGATCGAAATAATTATTTTTTTGACATAAATATTTTTGGCCTCAATCAAAATAATTAAAAATTTTAATTTGTGCAGGAAGCGGAAATGAATGCCAGACCAATCCAACCAATAAATGAGCGTTCCATAAATCTCTACAGACCAAAAGATCGTGAGAACTGAAATTAATTGGCTCTGCTTTGTATAAATACTATATATATATGTATAAGAATAAATTTAAATGTGTCATTAGGATTATTACTATCATTTATACTTCGCCATGTAATTTTCCTTCACATGGTCCATCTATTGTTTTATTCTTATGGATATTAATAAAGATGACACGAATTTTATTGTTTATTTAATATTTGACGATCGCGTATTACTATTATTATTTGAAATATCATATTCAAATAGGAAATGCAAAATTGATCAAAGTGGTAGTTATGAGAACCCTCGATTAAATCATATGATAAGTAAATTATACTTGTTATGTAATCGATATATATAAAAAAAAAAGTGATCAATTATGTGACAAGTGCAACAACACTTGCGATAGAATCTAATGAATACTAAATATATACAAAGTTTACATAATATCAAACGTACAAATTAAGTTGTCTACATTTTGCCAGAAAACCAACAAAAACATGATATCTGTTATAACTGACATAAAATTGAAATCCAAACATATACATCCTCAAAGAACAAACACATACTAAACATACCACCATTCTTACAACAACAAATTGCAGCCAACATTACTCTCTTTGTAAGTTGAATCAGACCATTCTTGCAAGTACTTTTAGTACATCATCCATAGATGGCCTATGCAAAGGGTCATCCTCAACACAAGATCCAGCCAGAACTGCTAGACATAAGGCCTCTGCCAGAGGATAATCATCCTTCAGACAAGGATCCACAAACTTCCTCAACTGATCAAAGCACCCTCCCTCATTACATCCACCTCCCAAGAACCTCATTGATTCACTCAACAATTCCCCATCATCAACGGCCTCTCTCCCCGACACCAGTTCCAGCAGAACAACCCCAAACGCAAAGATATCCTCTTTTGCAGCCCCCACGCCCCCACACGGGCTCTTTGAACTCCCGCATTCTTTTTCAAAAATGGCGATTTTCGCCCTCCAAGTTGAGGTCAAGAACACGTTTTTGCTACTTACGTTCAAGTGAGTGTAGGCAGGAACCACAGAGTGGTGCAAATAGTGAAGCCCCGTTGCAATGTCGAAGGCAATCTGAGTCCTTCTCAGCCAGTGAAGAGCAGCAGACGAGGCTGACAGACAATCCCTCAGGCTGCCACTGGAAGGGAGCTCAAAAACAAGATAAGACCATGAGAAATCATCCTCACCATAGCAAACACCGTGCAGCTTCACAACGTTTACATGGTTGATCTTTGAATGAACGTCGATGACTCGTCTAGTGCCCTCAAACTTCATTTGTTTGATCATCACCTCACCGTTATCCATCACTCCCCTGTAAACGCTGCTGCTGATCTTAGCATCTTGGCTAAAGTTTTTCGTCGCTCGTTTCAGCTCTTCCATGCTGTAGTTGCATAGGGAGTACTTTATACCAACAAGGAAATCAGGGGACAAGCATGAATTCGTGGAGCTCCTCGTTGGAGGGCCAGAAAATGGGCAGCTTCTTGGAGTCGAAGACAAGTTAAACGAGCTAACTCTATGTGTCCAAGAACGAAAGTTCTCTGCCTTGAACATCTTTAAGGCCTTGATGTACAAGCCGCAGGCAAGTAGTACAGCAAGAATCAGACAGAAACCAATGGCTGATGCAGCAATGTATAGCTTCTTCAGCTGAGAGAATCTGGCCCTTTTCTCCACAGGCATTGTGGGAAGAAACTGAGGGGCTGGAGGATCAGAAACCGGAATGTTGAAATTTATGAAAGGTTTGTCCTTAAGGGGTACTAAAACAGTTGTGTTCGGATACACGGTTGGTGTCGGATCCATATGGTTAGCCTTCCATATTTCCTCGACAGAAACGTTAAACTTTTTGCCTAGTTTTAACGTGTCGTCCCTTTCAACGAAAGGGTACGTGATGAGAAACTTCACTCCATGATCACCGCCTGAGAGATGATCATCAGGACAAGCACATCTCAAAGGCACACGAAGCAACGTACCAGAAACAACATTGTCGTTCTCTGCTAAACGATTTTCCTCTGCCAACGCAATGGATTTCACCAATCCCTCAAACACCCCACAAGCAATTTCTGATAATGCTGCATTTTCAGTCACTCTGTAGGTGAGGTTTGCCTGAGAGAACTCACCTGTGCAGGAACACAAGACCGGGACAAGCACTTCATGGCCGGTTTCAAGAACCTGAGATGAAGCTGTAACGTTGTCGTTGATCGAAACTAAGATGTCTGAATCAATGCTGAACAAACTTGAGATTCTTGCAATTGTTCTGAACTCATCATGAACACGATAAACAAGGAAAGTTTCACATGGATTTCTTGAGGAACGGCAGGTGTACCTTGTCCCTGGCTTATTTACACCCGAAGAACATAATGTCTCATCATAGTACTGCTGGCTGAAGCTCAAACTAAACCAGAAACATGTCAGAAACCATACATAAATCATCGTTAAGAGGAAAATACGGCACACATCATCGTCCTGAATGATCTTTTCTTATCCAAACAGGTCATGGCTATCAGCAAAAACAAGAATCAATGGTGGATTGATGAGAAGCAAAATTCTGTTTGGGAAGAGTTCATTAAGGAAAAGGCCAGCAGCTGAGGTAAGCAGCTTATTTTAAGTTATGTTTTAAGCAGAAAGTGATGAAAAGTTACAAATTTAGTGATGAAATTTGAGGGTAACATCAATGGCCGGCTGATACAAATGGTAGAGTCCAGCTACTGCTAAAAATTGAAGAGCAGTGTGGAATGTTTCCTCTTGTAATTTTGTCTTGTAGAACCTTTCAATTTCCATCATCATGGAATATAATTATTTTCCATTTAATCAAATATATATGTGACATATATAGTGAAAATGATGTATTGTATTTAACTCTATTTTGTATACTTAAATGCAAGAGGCCTCCTTGTGAAAATAGTAGTAGACGAAAAATCTCCATATATATAAAAAAAATAAAAATAAAGTGCAACCTAAACAAGAGCATGCGAGCCGCTGACGTCGGAAGCAGTGTTAAAAAGTTCACGTTGTCATTCTTTTTAAGAGGTTTTTTTGCAAATTAGTATTTTCATAAAGGAGTAAAAATATGATTAATCCAAAATATACGTGTATGTCTGTGTGTATATATATTGATTGATAATACTTGAAAAATCAAATAATTAAATAAATAAAGACAATTTAATTCAGGTTGGTGCAGCATCTTTGTTTCTTGAGATTGACTTATTTCGTCAATTGACAATTGCTGAAAGTCCAAACGTGTAAATTAGATTTTGTATCCGACATATTTTTAAATTTTGTACGTCGTCATTTTCATATCATGGGATTTTGTATGCCAAAAGATAGATATAAAATTAATAGAGTTTGGACCGGATCCAACAAGACTCATCTTGATTCTTGACCCAGACCCGTACTTGGATCCTATAAACGCAAACTGACCCAACTAAGTTTTGGGTATTTATTTGCAATGAGATCCAGATAATTTAGCCCATTCATACTTCTGGCATACACTCTCCATCGTGATGATTTAAAAAAAGGAGAAAGAGAAAAATTATAAAAATAAAAATAAAAATAAACATTAGTGTAAACAGAATAAACAACAAAAATCTATCATACGTAAACATCTGTTCGCTTAATTGATAAGAACAAACTACTTTCAATCAGATGATTGCAGGTCGGTAATTCTTTACTTTAAGCACATAACATGTCCATATTGAAGGTGGTTTACTTTAGTTTGTACTAGTCTATAGTTGAACGCCACAAACTTCTATCCATCCTTAAAAAATTGATTATTATTGAAGAGAATATCATACTTTTTTGAATTTTTCTTCCAATCGATGTGGAATTAGGGCATCACATTTTTCCCCACCCCAATTTCTACACAGCCGTTTAGGGGTGTAGGCCCGTTGGATGGATCCTATCTCAGATCAAATTGATTTTTATGTTGCATTTTGTATTGTATAAATTAATTAAATACACGCTATATATATATATATATAAATTTTATCATCTATTTATTTCAAATAACATATATACACATAGCAAATATAAAATAAATGCAATAAAATATACAATAGAAAATTCAAATATAAGGTAACATAGATATAGTGACAAATAAAAATAACAATGTCCCATTAATCTAGATCACCAATATCATGTAAATGAGTTGGTTAGGCAAGAATTTATTTTCAATAACTAATTTCTCTACTATGAGTTTGACCACTCTTTATCAATTATTTTGGTAACTCCACTCAAAATCTTGAAAATCAATTAATTTAGACAAGTAGCTACACACACACACATAGCATCTTGGACTTTTTTGGGGCAACTACTTCTCAATTAGGGTTTTATATATAATTAGTGTAATTGATCACCAGCCATTCCCACCCACTTAATTTGTGGATGTTATGGATGTGATCATATTCATGCATGTGGTGACAGCCTGTTGTACATGGATTTTAGATATACTACTAACTTTTTTATGAAAGCACAAACAAGCTTCAACCATAATTCTCTCCTCTCCTACCCATGTATATATACGAAAAAATGCAAGCAATTCTCTGTAATATTACAAATTAATAAATTATCTTTCTATAAAAAAATAAAATAATAATTTATCTCTCTGTAATATCTTCCCATATTTTTTAAAATGGAGCAATTTACCTATCTGTCTAGGGAGGTAAATTGCTATATTTTAAGAACACGGAGAGATAAATTGTATTTCTTTTTCATATGGGGATAATTTGCTAATTTACAATATTACAAGTAGATAAATTACATTAAATCGTGTATATATATATCATCTGTTTCTGTTAGTGTTAGGTATAGAAGTATAGATTGCAGCAATTAATCAAACATTCACCATCTCCTTTTGCTTTCCATCCTTTTCTCACATTCCAACTATTTCCCACATTAAATATATATCAACCCCTCCAACCATACCATTAAAAGTAACTCACTATTATATTATATTATATGTGCAGAAAATAAAATAAAATAAAAATTTATATAGTAGTGAAAAATGATTGAATGTTAGATTAGATAATAACGCAAAAATATAAATATAAATGTTTTAAATTTTATTTAGTTTGATTTGTCTAAATATTTAGGAGAATGTAAAAGAACTGGTCTCAAACTCAATATTTTCTGTCTTAACATTAATACTAGGGGATCAAATATATATTAATTTTTCCACCAAGAAACGACATAATTCAAATTGAAGGTGTCAAATTATATATTAATTTTATTATTGCCATTTCTTGAAAATAATTAGTATTATTTCTTCGCTATCTTGATGTTTCTAATTGGTGGCTTCCGATGACTTATTTCTGCAACTGCAAAATTTTTTACATTCAAAATTAATTGATACGCCGTTCAAGTTATAATAAGTCCTGCAAATTGAAATTTATCAAATGCTTGGCAATATATAAAACTCGGTTGGACTGCACATTCTGGATACTTCTAGATAAATATATAATACCCAAATATTGACCGAATACTTTAAATATTATTTTCCTTAATTTTCCCTATGCATGTAATTATGAGAATATATATATATATATATATTTATATCTGTGAAGTCGCTTAGCTATGCTATTAATGATAGGTTTAAACCAAAAAGAAAAATAAAATTGAGAACGTGAATGGGGATTGGATTGATGATAAAATAGAATCCTGGGTCGAGTCAAATAGGCTTTTTTTGGGGATAGAGGGACTTGAACCCTCACGATTTTTAAAGTCGACGGATTTTCCTCTTACTATAAATTAATGTGAATCAGATACAGATTTTTGGTTTGTGTATATATTCAAGTAGGTCGGATTTTTTTTTTTCTTTTGAATTGGAAGCGATGAATTTTATTAATTGAAAGTAAAGTAATTACATTCAGTCTTGTCGGTTATCAATATCGAAGTGAGATAATTACAAATAATCAAATCAATAATATCACATAAACTACACCTAACTGTTACAGCAGTAAGGGAGTGTTTGCGCGCTTCGAAAAAGTGTTTTTCAGCTTCTAGATGATAAAAAACACTTTTGAGGTGTTTGGGATGCCAACTTCTGCTTCTAAAACTGCTACGGAAAGCAATTTTAAGTCAAAAGCTGGAAACACCTTCGGGGGTGCTTCTAACTGCTTTGGCTTTTTTGTAAATAAATTCAACTTGTCTTTATACTACTTTACCCTCATTATAATAATTCCAATTCAATTTTATGCTTTTTAATATATTTTCAAAATTGCTCATCTAAAATTAATGTTAGAAATTTTAAATAATTTGAATAATTTATCATTAACAAAATTTATAATTTCACCTGTTTAATATTTTGAAATTTTACTATTTTATTTTCTATATTATATGATATTATTCCTAAATCGTAGAAAAAATAAATTAAATTGCTAGGATTAATTAAAAAATAATAATTGTTTTGTCAATATTGTAAGTTTATTTATTGTGCATGAATGAACAATTATATTACATAATAGGAATATTATTAAACTAAACATTCAGTTTTTATATTAATATTGAATATCTTTATAATATAAATGATAATCATTTTGTAAAAAATTAAATACAAGATATACTAATTGAAATAAAAATTATTATTTTTAGAAAAAATAATTATTATAATCAAGAGATAAGTGCAAATATTAAGGCAAAATAGCATTTGTTTAATACATGGGGACAAAACGGTCTTTAATCAATTAAACGTGTTTTAAAAATATTTTTCTCCCAAACACTACCAATTTAGCTTTTATCTGTTTTTCACTTTTTTTTTACAAACACTACCCACTTTTGATTCTGCTGCAACTTTCAACTTTTTCTACGAAAATCACTTATTTAAAAGCAGAAGCTCTCACAAGCACTCTCTAAATCATACCTACTATATAGTAGAGATAACATCAACCCACGCAGGGGTTCGAACTTATGATCTCTAGGATCATGGGGCCTCAACTTCGCCAACTAAGCTCTCCTCGACGAGTAGCTCAACTTATAACCACTAGAAAAAAATTCATATTAGCTATATTTTTAATGACCATGGCTAAAAATTATGGTAATAACTATTATTAACTATGGTTAAATAAAAACTAATGCAAAAACTAGCTTTTCTACTATGGAAAACTTATTTACCACGGCTTTTAAACATGGTAAAAACATTGGCTTTTAGCCATGGCAAATGTTTTTGCCACCCTCGTAAAAACCACAACCGACAACCGTTGCGTGACCGTGATCAATGACTATTCGCTACAATTATATAATTAAATATCATATTTTTTGTAGTCAACTTTTGGTATCCCAGTAGTAATATTTAAATCTTAATGGAGAGAAGGGGGGGCAGTGATAAAGGGGCAGACATGCATAGTTTAATTAATGAGGTTCTGTTCACTACTACATCCATAAATTCTAGTCATGAGATGCCTGTGAGAGTAGTCATTGTTTAGTACGTACATATAGTTACATACCCATTCAATTAATGTTTATTACCTCGAACATTTTATGTATAGGGGTTTGGTAATTTTTATTTTTTGTCCTATAAATTAGGGTCAAATAAATTTTTTAGTGTCCTTATTTATAGGATTCTCAAAATAATCTCATAATTTGTAAAATTTCTCATTTTCAACATACCATTTGCAAGTCAATTAGATAGTCATTATCTTTTCAGAATAGAGAGAAAAACAGTCACGTGATCTTTACGTGTTTTTTTTACCATCAATTTTTTAATGGAAGTTGATAGGAGGACTGAAAGTAAATTTTTTTTTAAGTTATGATACTAATTTCAAGATCTCGTAAATAATGAGATTAAAAATATACAGAATTTAATTTATGAGACGAAAAATACAATTTTCTTTATCAAGGTCAATTAATCAGGCCCACTCGTTGGCTAAAATGAATTTTTTGATGGCCCATACTTATCATGAGAAGTTTGATTTTTGAAGCATTGTCCTGTTCAACAATTATGAAAGTGACTTGTGCTAATTTTAAAATCGAATTTTATTAGTCACCCCAATAAAAGTGACTTCTCCACCATTCAGATTTGACACGCAATTTTGGTTGTTTTTATCTCTTAAATAATTATCATAAATTTACACTTCAATTAATATCCAGTAGCAACTTTTAATTAATTCAGGAAAATATTTATTCAAATCCACTTACAAATTAAGTCAAAATTCCCTTTTGCTGAAAATTTTTATTTCAATGGTGCGTTTGTCATCTTAGCCACAATGTCGTGGAAGGATAAGCCAATCTTGGTCACCAAATTTGCTACACTCAAGCACGAAATCTACTATCAGTTCTTGCTTGATTGGTAAGATTACAATTTTACAATTAAAAAATTATAAAATTTTAGTTCGACAAATATGGATGCATGTCTACTTTTTTTTAAGTAAAAATAATAAAATGTTATTAAATATTAAAACAAATCCATTACAATCTCTTATATCGAATATCAATATATGACAAAGACAATTATAACAACTATACTCTGATCAGTGTATTTCTACTTAAAACTCAACATTTTACGTGGATATATCATATAATGTGAGAGTGGTCTGCTTAGTGGGTTGCTATAATCAAATCAAACAATATCATAATAAAATATTCATCTTAATTTTGACCGTTTCATCGATTTTAACCTGGTTTGACCTCTTTAACCCTTTAGAAAAATGATTATAAATCATCTTTATATACCATTGATTAAATATGGTAATCAAATCCTATACCATGTGCAGTCATATTTTTCTTATTATTACTAAATTAAATAACCATAATCTAAAAACAGCCGTCCAACTACTTCTGCTCTGCGATAATAAAAAAGGGGGTTATTTTTGGTTAAGAAATGCATCAAAATTTATTTCTCACCTAATATAATTCGATTTGGCTTGAAAATATTTACTAGTTTTTGAAATTATAATGTGTGAGAAAACTTTTCAACACTATAAATGAAAGAGACGTTTCTTACTTCTTCTTCCTACTTTTTTTCATCATTTTACAAGAAAACATTTTCTTATAAGTAGTTATGAATTATAAGCTAGTGGTAAATCTCTCTCTCTCTCTCTCTCTCTCACACACACACACACACACACACATCCATATATTTATATTATTATAAAAAAAATTCCCTATCAATTTTTAAAAGCCCCAATTTATCCTTTTGATTCATTCTATTTTTTTTTTTAAAAAAATCAACCATAATAGTAATTTCACTATCTTTTAATAACTTAATAATAACCTACTACCTACGTTTTTCACAACCGACTCTATATATTTTTCCTCGCCAACTTTTTTTTTTTTTTATTTCTTCACAGTACAATTGTTTTTTTCACAAATTTTTTTCATTTTTTATATGCTCGCAGAGATCGCGTGCAACAACGAGTAGTTCAATTAAATGGATTGATGTACTTATTCCAAATTTGACCAAATTATAGATTACGTAAGCCTGGATGATTGACCATTGACATAATTTGATTTTCAAGATATACTAATCAAAAAACTGTACAATATGCAGCCTGCAGCTTAAGTATACTAATCTACATTTTGGAGTTGAATTTTCCTTTGAAAACATGATAATTACATCATTATATACGAAATATCAAGTACTAATTAATTTTAATATAACCGTATTTAAAAAAATTAAATAATGATAAACATTGACAATGAAAATTAAGACAGACACATCGCTTTATAAGTAGACAGCCTTAAATTTGAGCATTGAAATGCGCCCAAAGGATAAGAAGCAGACTTGATTTTGACAACATAACTGCAACAAACTAACAACCAACAAAACCAAACCCTCACTTACTACAATCATCATGATGATCAGTAACTTCTGAACACAGGCCACAAACTTATTACTCATTCTCATTATTATTATCTTTAAGGAAATAAAATTATGAATATACCCATGGACTTTTTTTTTAGATTTTAAATTAAAAATTAATATGAAAGTAGATAAAGTATCGTATATAGTGGAATTCAGACACGAGACATTTCGTTAAATGAATAATTATGCAGTTTCAATCTTATCATCAAAGCAAGATTTCATCGATTTTTACGTTGTTCTTAATAGTCTTCTTGAATAGTCGTAAAATTTTTTACTAGTGCGATTTATAAAATCTCAGTGTTATTAAGCATGTAATCGTAATAAACGATCCAACATCTTGCAAGGTATGGGAATACTAATGTGATAATAACAATTATAGTAGATGGATACTATTTAACACGATCAAATAAAATCAATATGAAAATTTAATTAAGTTTTATGTTTCAACATTGCTTGCTTGAACAATAACTAATACTAGCTTTTGTTAATTATTATTTACTACAATTTTCTACCATAAGATCTAACCGTACCCCTTAAACAAAGCCCCGAGACATATCACCACCAACTGTACCCCTAACATTAAGTCCCTATTGACACATCACTATGAGTCTAACTGTCTAAGACAAAAGATCATATTAGTAAGAAAATTATTATATGATAATTTTTAAATTATCACTAAGATGTGCTATTAATTATTCATGATAACAATTTTTGTACATAATTTTTTGTTACTAATTATTTTTGTGACAACTTTAACACAACAATTATCACTATTAAAAATATTGCGATAAAAAAAAATTCTCCACTTAATGCATATAATCGGTGACAAAACGAATATTGCTATTTTTTTGTGATATTTTTCTTTTATAAGTGCATGGACTTCCTAAAATTCGTCATTGGTAACTAATAATACATCCAAAATGCCTTATTTACCATTGGATTAAGACAATTAAGCAACTAATAATACATCCAAAGTACTAAACAGCCAAATCCGAAAGTCCAAAGTCAAATTATCAACAACAAAAAAAAAAAGTCCAAAGTCTAAACCTCCACAAAGGTCAAATTCCTCCAATCCCAACAAATTGTTTATGCTCACTATGCATCCCACCACTTTACTCTGTCCAACCTCACCTCCCTCCCCACCCCACCCCACCCCACCCTGACCCATGAACATGTAGATACAGTTATACATACAAACACATATAATATAAATATGGGTTGTCGAAACGTAAAGCCATTGGTTACCGTGTTCAAAGAGAGCCCACAAACCCAAAAACCGGAGAGGAAAAGCGAAAGAAACAGAGGAAATACTCCAAACAAATTCCCCCCCTCAGCTCCAAGAACAAGCTCACATGGAGATCTGTTCTTTCTATGGAATGTTGCCCACTTCAACATTTCGCTAGTTCCTAAGACCCCATTTGTTTCTTGTTATACATGCATGCATATCTGCATCTCTGTAGTGTTCCCCTGATTTCTGTATCTATCTATATGTGTGAGCGTACCTCTTGAACTGTTGCTCGAAAAATGGTCGGGAGCAAATGGATGAAAGTGAAGATCGCTCTCGGGTTCAAGCTGAATTCCTGTCTCTATGTGCCGAGCACAGTGGAGGATTCTCCGGCAGTGGCAGTGCCGCCGATGGCCGCGAGGTTTTCTGACGCCGTCTCGTTGTCCCCGACGCCGCCTCGGGATTCGGATCATCGGGTGCAAATGCCCACCACGCCCACGCCGTCTTCCTCCGGCCTCCTTTTGCCTACACACTCCTCCAAATCTAGCAAGGTCAAAATTGGGAACATTTACATGTTTATTTATCGAGGAATTAGATTTCAAATGCAGTTTTTGAAGTGGTTATTTGTAGTTTTTGCTTCTTAATTCATGCATGGGCACCCACTTTTGCATTCATCCATATATGGAGTCTGGTAATTTGATCTTGATTGGGTTCTTGTTTTTCTGTGTGCAAATTCTTGCTAATTTATCCCTTAAACAAGAATTAAACTGCTGTTTGTACTGATTTCAAGATGGCTTCTTCTTCCATTTGTGGCTAATCGGTTCATAATTTACCTTTTCATAATCTTGAATCTTCTTGAAAATGGGCTTTTCATGAATCTTAATGGGTACATGTTGAAGCTATGCTACATTCTTGAAAGGGGACAAAGATTTACTTTTTTTTTTTTCCCAGTATTTCATTCATTAATTTGCTTTTGCCTGTTCAAATTTTTTTCTTCAAAAACATAATAGTAATTGTATTGTGATGGGGTCTTTGGTTGAATTTGTTTAAAGGGTGTTCCTATCACGTGGGGTAGAGGTAGAGGACATGATGATGATGATGAGGATGATGATGATAATGGAGATAATAAGTGTATAGAAATATATGCATATGAACTGTCAGAGATGGGTAGTTTTCCATTTCTCTTATGGTGGGGATAAAAGTAGGTGTAGTCCCTTTTGAGGACTACAGTCATCTGGCCTTATTATAATAGCTCAAAAGTGTAGCAACAACAGTGAAATTTTTCATCTTCTCTTCTGCCCATCACACAGAGGTAAAGAAAGTGCTTTTCATGGTCAGCAACATTAACTGTTCCACACACAAGAACCATTACTCATTTGCCCATTTTCTCACCCCTTTTTATGAAATACTATCTTCAACTTGACCATTATTGATTGAGAGCTTTCATGCAATAAAATTTCATCAAAGTAAGGCCAAAGGGTTGTAAAGTAGATGGCAATCTTGTAGTGACTAATGATTTCTACTTCTTTTGATACATCATGTGCTTTAAATCATTTCTTACAATATTTTAGTGCCTCGAAAGCTTCATGATTAGTTTTTAAAGCCTGCTTATTGCCCTTTACATTTAAAAAAAGTTAATGACTTGGGATTTTGTTAAATCTACTTTAACTCTGTTTGCTTCTCTGCTGTGTTTTGACTATGCCATGATTGACTTCATTGATTGCCTCATATTTTTTAGCATTTTTATCTTGGGCTGCCTTAATATTTGTTGATATCTCGGATTTGTGAGAATCTATGATGCGTATCTTGACTGTAAGAGTATCTATATTATTGGGAATTTTAGCCGTTTAACCATGCATTTCAGTTGTCATATAATTGGTCTACAGTCTGATAGAGTGACAAATCACAATCACATGACAACTATAATATTACTTTCAATGTGATTGGTTGGTTGTGGTTAGACTTGGTTCAAACAAGAATTTCCCAATGTTATCTACTGAGCATTAATGTTAATATTGTGGCGGGCTTTGTTGGGGTCCGATCGTCAGTCTTTCATAGTAGAGTGATCGTATATATCTGATGGCAAACTGATCAATGCAATTGTGCAGCTGAGAACATGTAATTCATGAAATAAGAAATTACAGATGAAACTTTTTGGGGACCACTTTCAAACTAAAGCTAAGTTGCAGGAAACGTATTAGCTCGGTTGATTGATTTTGTATTCTTCCCACGATAATAACTTGAGAATGTAAAAGTCTGCAAGTTCCACATGTTCTGCAACTCTGTGTCCATGACATATTATTGTTTGGCAGAGAGGGCCTTTCAGAAATTCCCTACAAAACAATAATTTATGCTGAATGCTGTTTGGGATTAACTAATATGTTTTGAGTTGCTAATTATGTTGAAGTTTATTACATTACGGAAAACTAACCTTCGTACATGGCAATATCGGAATTAAAATGCTGGAAATATAATTCTGCCGTAGCATCTTTTAGTATCCTGGACATAATTTGAATGGAAGATAATCAGCATGATCAGGCTTGTCATATTTGTACATGTGTGCTTATCTTTAATCCTGAATGGCAATTCATATATCATTTGATTTTCATCTTCTGTTCTTGTTTTCCATTTTTGCAGAAGATTTGTGCAATATGCTTGGCGACAATGAAGCCTGGTCATGGCCATGCCATTTTCACTGCAGAATGCTCACACTCGTTTCATTTCCATTGCATTGCATCTAATGTGAAGCACGGAAAACAAACTTGTCCTGTTTGCAGGGCAAAATGGAAAGAGATCCCCTTCCAGAGTCCCGTCACTGATAAATCTCATGAACGAGCAAGGATAAACAGTGTCCCCTGGCCACAAGATGATACCTGGACACGAGGTATAAGACGAAACCCTTCTCCAAGGGTCGACGTAAGTCAGCAAGTCGCTACCGTTTTTCAGGCTGCAGAACCTGACGTCTTTGATGATGATGAAGAAGTTGACAGTAACCAACCAGGTGTTGCCCAGAGTAGCTCGTCCAGCAACAACAGTCATGAGGACCATTTTACTGGTGCAGTCGAAGTTAAAACGTATCCGGAAGTTTCTGCTGTTCCAAAATCAAATTTCCATGACAACTTCTCAATTCTTATTCATCTGAAAGCTCCAATTACCGCAGCACGACAACATTCTGATGGAGCAGGTTTGCCGTTGATATCTCAACCTTCTCGTGCTCCAGTCGATCTTGTCACGGTGCTTGATGTCAGTGGCAGTATGGCTGGTACCAAGCTTGCTCTGCTTAAACGGGCAATGGGGTTTGTAATCCAGAACCTGGGCCCTTCAGACAGGCTCTCAGTGATTGCCTTCTCCTCCACAGCACGCCGGGTCTTTCCTCTTCGTAAAATGACGGAAAATGGAAGGCATGAAGCATTACAAGCTGTCAATTCTCTAAGCTCAAATGGCGGGACTAACATTTCCGAGGCTCTGAGGAAGGGTGCCAAGGTGATGACCGACCGCAAGTGGAAAAATCCAGTTAGCAGTATTATACTATTATCTGATGGACAAGACACATACACCATTACCAATCCTAATGGCGGCAACACCAGGTCTGACTATCAGTCGTTACTCCCAGTTTCCATGCATCGCAATAGTGCTTCCGGTCTCCATATTCCGGTACACGCATTTGGATTTGGTGCAGATCATGATGCAGCCTCGATGCATTTAATTTCTGAAACTTCCGGTGGAACATTTTCTTTCATAGAGGCAGAGAGCGTAATTCAAGATGCTTTCGCTCAATGCATTGGCGGCCTTTTAAGTGTTGTTGTACAGGAATTAATAATCGAAGTCGAGTGCATCGATCCTATGCTGCGACTCGTTTCTATAAAATCGGGAAGCTACAAAACCACTCTGGCGTCTGATAAAAGAAAAGGCACTATTGATGTAGGAGACTTATATGCTGAAGAAGAAAGAGATTTTCTTGTCACAACTGACATTCCAATTTATGAATCCGGCGACGAGATGTCACTGCTAAAGGTTAGATGTCTCTACAAGCATCCCATTTCTAAGCATTTAGTAATTCTGGGTTCTGCAAGTGATGTCAAAATCCAAAGGCCAGTAGTAACTGGACCATTGGTGGTCTCAATGGAAGTGGACAAGCAGCGGAACCGGCTCCAATCAGCAGAGGCAATGGCGGAAGCTAGGGCTGCTGCAGAACGGGGTGATTTAACTCATGCTGCATCCGTCCTGGAGAACTGTCGCAAACAATTAGCAGAAACCGTGTCAGCAAGAGCAGGAGACAGATTGTGCATTGCTTTGGAAGCTGAATTACGGGAAATGCAAGAGAGAATGGCCAACCGACATGTATATGAAACATCGGGGAGGGCTTATGTATTGTCCGGACTGAGCTCACATTCTTGGCAGAGGGCAACCGCAAGAGGGGACTCAACTGATAGTTCAAGCCTGGTGCAATCGTATCAGACGCCATCCATGGTCGACATGGTAAATCTGTCACAGACTATGGTTTTGGGTCGTCCATCGCGTCGGCCTACGATTAGGCCAACCCGGTCTTTCCCAGCACGGGCACAGCCAAGGTGATCCACATCTCAATACCTCATTGTTTTTCTTCCTTATTGTTACTTGTTGTCATTTTTCTTAGTTTGAACAATTTTGGGGTGGGGTTGCAATAAAAATACGGGAAAAGAAAAGAAAAAGACATCTGAGTGGCGTCGCATACTCACTTCAAATGTACATGAATGTATGAAAAACATGGGAAATGGTGAAAGCATTTCAAGAGAGAATGTTGAGAAAGATGAAGATGGGAGTTAGGATTTGGATTGTCAATAGTAATTTTGGTTTGTAGTGTACATAAAGAGAAGATGTTTTGTTCTCTTTGAGAAATTGTCAATGAACTCATTCGCTCATCTTTCTGGAGTAATTGTCATGTCCAGCTCCATGTATCTTTATTCTTGATGATTACCTTGTTTCATCACCACTTCCACTGGATTTTACCATTTATGTCAACCACTTCTGTTTTCAAACCTTAACCTGGCTACCACTAAAAGGGTGTTTACTGTTTACGCTGGCTTATAAAATATTTGTTTGAATTACGATAAGTCGATTGACAGTAATATCAATTCTCATTCAATCTTTTTGTTAATAATGAATTTTGACTAACAGAGATACCTATTTGTTATATGAAAGCAAAATGCAGGAGTATTAGATGTATTTTTCAAACTATGGGATGTTTATGTGTAAGTATATCAAATTTTGAGGAAAGGCGGGGTAATTATCTCTATAAAATATTGAAAAGTGCTTGATGATTTTATTTTTTATTTTAAATGAAGGTTATATAAAATTCAAAAATAAGATATGTTAGGAACTTATAAATTGCTCTTTGAAAATGCAAGGAGTTTTTAACTCATTTTCAATATTTTAACAAACTTATGAAATTTTGTTACAAAATTGTAATTACTATTATTGGCGTAAGCTCTATGATTATATTTTTGCCAACCATTTTCAAGAATTTATTTTAAGGTAAGATCTAACACTCTATGCATGCGCGATTAAACGCCAAGTTACCAAAACACCCTCAATATATTTCTGATCGTGATGACCACTAGCTTTGTTAAAGAAGAAATCTAGCGGTTCAAATTCCGACATATCTGTTTGGAGAATAAACTATAATTAGGAAAAAGAGGTTCTTTGTTGGTAGTATTGACGCGACGCCTTAATACTAATCCCGCGCATCCAAACGAAGCTTTATATTAAACTTTGATTTGGCTGACTTCCACTTCTTTTGTCAGAAACTTCTCTCATTAGCTTTTATTAAATATAACGTGCTTGCTTTTATATTGTTTGTACTATTCCACTTTGTTTTTTTTTTAACAAAAAAATAATAAGTCGAATAAAATCCATTATTATTATTCTAACCACAGGAATTTAATTTATTAGTTTTCATGGAAATATTGTCTGATTTGAAGACTACAGTTCTATGATGATTATAATTCTGTCAACATATCGTAATTTAATCGTACCTTAGGGTAGTCCAATGATTTGAATCTTAAGATTTCTTCTCAGACGTGTTGGGTTCAGATACTAAGTGGGTATACATATGAGAAAAAATTACAAAAAATATACATAAAAATTAAATTAATTTTTACTAAGTCTAATAATATAAGTCGTTTATCGTTAATTTAAAATGTACCTATAAAAATGAAAATTTAAATCTTAGTTCTGAAATAAGAAAAATAATAAATTATTAGAGTATTGTGCTGATAATTTGGTGCTATTCCTACTAACCATTTCAGCCCAAAAAAGGAAAATTAAATAAATAAATTGGTAATGTTGCTAACAAAAGTAGGAGAATCTAATAAAAGAAAATATGTCATACCATAATTAGGTGCATCACTTTCATCGATGAGCAAGGAGGTGAAGCAATCACAACCACCGATGACAAGGGCCCCACGAGTGGCCCACATCCCATGGCTGTGATGATCTACCAGGACTCGGTGGGTCCTGGGAGCGTTCAAGTAAAACGCATCTCGTGGACGGGACCACTCTTGATCCATGGACCACATCCACCCCCCACCACACTAAAGAGAAATTTTAATCCAACGGCTCACGGCACGTGTCTAGAGCTCCGAGCAGCAAGATTGTAGGTTGATGTGGGACCACATCTAGGCTCCACAAAAATGACTAAAATAACCCCTACCCAATAATCTGTTTAATCCCTGACTAAAGATGGGCGTTTGGATCCAATTGTCCAGGTCTTGACCCGACCTGTAAAGAGGTTTTGGTAAGACGGGTTGGGTAATTTTATAATTTTTGGATTTCAATTTATTGGAATCGGATTTCAAACAAATCGGTTTCAGTTGTTATATGAATAATTATATTTTAAGAAAATAATAAAAACTAAATAACCTAATTTTTAAAAAAAAGGATAATAAATTCTTGTTACTAGTAAAAGAGTAAAGTAAATAAGAGAAGTTAGTTGATCAACTTGTCAAGATATTGATATTATGAATTTGATTGCTTGATCTATTATTTGGAATTAACTGTGATGCCATATTACTTTGAACATTTAATAAATTGTATTATGATTTGATATTAAAATTTTGTATGATATTATAAAAATAAAAAAATCAGGCCACACCACGCAAACAAATAACCATTTAAAAGCATAAAGTTATATATAAAAGAAAAACTTGCTTTTAAAAACTTTTTTTGTTGCCTCCACATTCACACTTAAATTATATGTGTAAAAAAGTTCGAATATCCAATTTCGATACTTGATTTTATCAAATTTGTATCGGGTTTTAAAATATACCCTCAGTCCTTATGATCGTATGAACATCTACAGATTGACAGTCCATAATGGTAGTACAATTATATCATTCTCATAATTAAGCATACAACTCCATATGTCAGGTATATATTTTCAATATCTAATAATTTCAAATTATTTCTTGTACCGACCTACGGTGTCAAGCATCTTATAGCTATAATTGGGGTTTATTAATAATGTTCTTACTAACCTTTATAGATACAAATACACTCGAAACAATTATCAGTTTGAGAGATCAAATAAAAATTTAAATTTGATTGTCTGTGATTTGATCTCATTTTAACAAAATAGAAATGGGATAAAATAGGTCTCTTGAGATGAAAGTTCATTCTGAATATATGATTGAATGTAAAATAAAAATGTACCGATGATTTGGTCGATGTGATGTATACAGGTATTAAATAAGAAAATTTAATTATATTTTGAGAAAAAGTTTACAAAGAATAGCATATCCTAATGAAAAATATTTCCGAAAATGAGAAGAAATAGGAAAAATCTTCACATTCCAAAAAATTTATGTCTAACCTAAAATTGACCTCAATCAGAGTTGCAACTCTCTAGTGATGACGATTTTAATTGGTTTTTATGTAACCAAAAAAAAAAGGATTTTAATTGGTTTTGACCTTCGAAATTCAACGATAAAGGATGTAATTGATGTATTGAACCCGCTGCATTGAAGAATAATTCTTCACAAAATTGAGCCTCGAGAAAGCTGACAGTCCACGTGGCAAGAGCCCACTTCTTCTAGCTGGGCTGGGCTTCTGCATAAACATCCGTGCTCACAAATGCTCTACCGCTGAGCGTTACAATTAATCTATTCTCTCTGCCCTCTGTATCTCTGTAGCTGTAGATACAGGCGCCACACACACACACATACACACACTCACACTCACACTCACACTCACACACTATATATGCATGTGAATATATATATATATATATGCGTGATGTCATGGAAGTACTGCTACTGATTCTTCCCTTGAGCATTGTGAAAGTCAAAAGAACCTCCACAATTTTGCTTCCGAGTCTCTGCATTTCCTGAGTTGTTATTAACAGATTGAAGCTCCAATTCTCGTTCTCAATGTCAGAGTGGTTTTCAAGATATCAGATTCTTATATAAATGTATAGCTGCAGGCTTTGTGGAGAGAGCCAGAGCTACTGAAGTTTGCAACTCTAATTTCTCGCTCGTTTTTTGTTTCACAGGTATGTGTTTTCTCCATGTTATCAACATTAGCTCAGAGATTGTGGGGTGGGATTTCATCATTGGTTCATTGTAGTTCATAAATCTGAAAAGAAAAGCTATGATGTGAAAAAAAGATTCAATCTTGATAGTGTTCTCTACTGGTTCCTAACGACCACCCTCGAAATAAGACTCATTGAGTATAGAATTTGAGTTTTTGGTAATGTCTATTCCAATTTGAAAGAAATTGCTCGTGCTAGTGCTATATTTTTAGAGATTTTTTCTGAAAATTTCTTGGTTTCTTGAAATGTTGGAATGGAACAGTAAAGATGGATAGGGGGTTGTCTTTTTTGTTCTTTTAGATTTTTTGGGAAATGCAAAAGAAAAGAACTTTGATCTTGTTCTTTCATAATTTGGGTCTTGCTTTTTCCTGAGTTCTTGAAATCTTAATATTTTTCTTAAACAGAAAAAATTAAGGCAAGAAATAGAAAAGAATGAATTTTTTAATTCTACCGACAACAAATGTCAAGGCAGTGGGGCTTCTTCAATAGATTAAGAATACATGTCTTTTTCTAACACATCATATCCTCCCAAGAAAATAAAGATAAAAATGGTCTACTGTACATGTAGACTTTTAAGTTTTAATCTTTCTCAGTATGTCTTGGAAGCAAAGTCTTTTCTAACCGTTGCCTTGTATCTACGTACACTGGACCGTTTATAAAAATTTGAATTCTTTGCCTGTTTCCAATCATAGACGTGTGATGATATCATGACTTTATGTGGAACTCAAGAATTTCTATACGTATTTACCAAGATCAAATGAGATGATAATACATAATAATTGTGTATTCACTGCTGTCAATACACTGTATGCCATTGTGGTTGTATTCAGTTTGATTGTTAAGGGGTCTCTTTCAGATTTGAAAAATGGTATCTTTCAGAAGGTTTGGTTGATGGGCCATTTTCTTTCTCTCTTTTTTTTTTACTTTTATACAATATCTCTTTGAGCTTTTGGATTTAATTCTAGCAAACCTACAAGTCTTTTTCTTATATAATGTCGGTTCTGTGTTTCACCTTTGGCCTTCCGTTCAATCATTTTTTGAGGTGTCTTTCAATTTGAGTAATCTTGGCGATTATACTTTTCGGGTTTGCCATTTGCTTTCACCTGTTCTTTTCATGCTTGATGTCTGAAGTATTAAGCGGTAAGAATTAGACTTTCTTTTGCTTCAAATACCTTTCAAGCATTCTTTCTGATCATGACGTTCGATCATTTAAATAATACTAATCTAACTGTAATATGTTAAGCAACTTCAAGGTTTTGCTGCCTTTCTGTGTAAAAGTCTATATCCTCTTTACATTGTTTAGAATTGGATCATCGGCCTCTCCTCAAGAATTGTACAACTGAAGAAATGGAGTTGGTGATTCATAAATTACAGTCATTTTACAATCTGCCCTATCATTAACTTACTAAATTGATGGATCTTAATTGGCAAGAGCTCAACAGTTGGCAAGATTGTGCTGGTTTTCTGTCAAAACCACAATTGAGCTTATTAGGTGTGTCATTATCTTGAAGGGTCCACAATTTGAATTTTCATGGCAAGTATTAATAGCTCATTTCTGTAAGCAGTTCCTCCGTGTTTAAAAGTTAGCTCTCTCTGAAGAAAATAATAGTATTACTCTTAATGGGCCAAGAAGTTAGAGATTTGTTGGCCAACTGTGCATTAGAAAAGTCCTATCTATTGTTTGTTCCTTGTGATTGGCTTTGTTTTTGAGTAAATGGTTTGCGAAAAGAGGATGGCTTCCCATAATAGTTTAAGAGTTCTTAGTCTTGGAATTTTCTACATGATGTGTTTACTATCTTCCAGTTATTTTCAACAGAGGTTGATCAGCTTTCGGTTAGCTTCAAGCATATAGGCTTCTTCAAGATAAAATCTGCTGTACCATGATATTGTTTTATTAAGGTTGTCTCTTTTCCTGGCATCCCCTCTATCAGTGAGTGTGCATTTCTTTTATCCTGTGTTCATCTGCCTCTATGTGTCTGTGGAGGGGTGGGGGAGGTGGCATTCTCATTCTGTGTCTCTTTGGATGCATTTGTGCAATATCTTTTAACAAACTCCACTTGTATGATTAGACATTATTCGGCACGTACCAGTTCAATGTTTGAGGGCTTGACCAGATAAGCTGAATGGATAGCGTCAGAACACGGTTTTGAAGCTGTCTTTGAAAGTGCAGCACATGCACGTAAGTTTTTCTTTTTCTAGTTTTAAATTATAATCGAACAGTCCTACAAGATATTTTCTGCGTAATTATTGGATTAACACATTCTCAAGGCTCATTTACTGGTCCAAAAGTTTCAAGTTCTTATTTTATGGAAGTTTGTAGTATGAATCTCCCTCCCTTACTCTTACTCTTAATTTGCATTGCGTCAACCTCCCGTCCCACTTTACCTCTGACATTTATGTTATCCATTCAAATTTTTATGTAGTTATCTATTTTTCAATTTCAGTTTTGTTATTTCTTCCAAACAAATGAGGCTTCAGTTGGACATTGCACTTCTTTGCATCATTAACGTGGTTTGGATTCAGCGAGCTCTTTCTGGTTAGTAACACCTATGTCTTTCTCAAACATTTATTTACATCCGAGTCGAACAAATGTATCACAGCATTACATGGCAGCACTAGCACATCATCGGCATTTTCTTTGCACATACCAGCCACAAGGAGGCCATGTAATAATTGAGGCAGCAAAATGACTGTCTTGTTCTAACATATTCCAGATGGACTTTCAATGAAGTCTGAAGCAAACAAGTGGACATGCACCTGTTCTGTTGCACATCAAGAGAACTTGAACTTTGTCCTGGCAAACTGCTCTTCATCCTGTGATTGCAGCCCTGGTATCACTGTTTTTCTTGATATTACTATCTCAGTGTTGTTACTGCTATATTTTTAGTTCAAACTTATTTTAATGACTACCAAGCAATCCAGAGGAAGCTAATTGTTTAAATTGATTCTTACTAGAAGAAAAAGAATGCGTCAACTATGTGTAGCTCGATGAGGTTAACGACTATCTTTCAAAAGTTATGGTTAAAACCCGAGTAATCTAGTATTGTAAAATTTGCAAAAACCATTGTGCAATTCCCCTACTATAGAATCCTATCTCCTATGATGGAAACATGTTAAACATCCTTTAAAATAAGAAGTAATTGAATTAACACAATCATGAAGGACAAAATGTGCTTCATTTTATGAGCATCAGATTTTCTTAAAAGTTTCTTGACGTGCTGCTTTCTTTACATGCAGCTGCAGGAGGATCAAGTGAAAAGAAATGGACTTGCATTTGCTCTGCCGGTGGGTTACCTAGATTGGTAGGTGAAGATAATGGCAGCAGCTGTTTTTCGGCATGCAATTGTAATGCTGGTAATTCTTCCCAGGCTTCACAATTCGTCATACCCAATTTTGACAATAAACTGTCTTCTGAATAAACAGATATGTCAATCTGCGTTTCTTCAAGCTGAAAGTCTAAGGAATATTTTGTCTGGCAATTAGATTACCGTGAGATTGGAAGGCAATTGCAATTACATGAACAATGTGGAATTATTTGATATTTGAGAATTTCGAATTATCATTTTCATCACGGTTTCAGAAAAGGAGTTGTCCTTTACATATGCTTATGTACTCTGCTATGGTGTCTTTACAGGGGTTTTATCTGAGTTAGAGCCTTCAAAGAAACGGATTTCCAGCAAAGTTGTCGTGATAGTTCTCTTACTTTGTCTAGTCTTCATGGTTCTTGCATTTGTTGCTTCAGTGTTGTGGCATGTCAATCGAAAGGATAAACGTCCTGTTCAATGGGCTTCGCCCTCAACAGATAAACTAACAAGTTATAGTAGTGCTACCAACTTGATGAGCCAAGCAGGTTCTCCACTTCGAGTATACAAAGGATATTTAGATTCCTCTGTCAAATTTTCTATAGGTAAACGTCCCATTTTAATTTGTGGTTCTGCTTCTCATGATTCCTTATTCACCCACAAAATTGTTCAACTGAAGCGGGTTCTTGTTTTATTTCTTTTTCTTGTCTAAAGGATGCATTCCCAAGAGTTCTTTCCGGTTCAGAGGCAGAGGAGGAGCAATACACGGAACAATAATACAGTTTCCATATTCGGAACTGGAAAGTGCAACAAACAGATTTTCTGATGCTAATTTGATTGGAGTTGGAGGAAGCAGCCACGTATACCGAGGAAATCTCAGAGATGGTAGAATTGTCGCAATTAAGAGAATGAAAGCTCAAGGCAGCCCAGATGCAGAACATGATTTCTTGGCTGAGGTACTCAAAGTCGATAAAATTTGAGCATTTGCAAGGCCAAAAATGCTTGTTACGTTTAGTATCATGGATATTTCACAAATAAATGTCATAAAAATATCACCTTTTTCGTGCATTCAGATAGAACTGATATCAAGACTTCATCACTGTCACGTGGTTCCTTTGCTTGGGTACTGCTCGGAACATCAAGGAAAGCATGCCGAGAGGCTGCTCGTGTTCGAATATATTCCTAATGGAAATCTCAGGGAGTGTCTGGATGGGGACTTGGGCCAATGTTTGGACTGGAATACTCGAGTTGCAATAGCTCTTGGAGCTGCACGTGGCTTGGAGTATCTCCATGAAGCTGCCGCGCCTAGAATATTGCATAGGGATGTCAAATCCACCAACATTCTTTTAGATGAGAAATGGAGAGCAAAGGTACGTTATAATCTCCGCCAACGAGAAAAATCTAGCGAATTTCGGAATAAAATGTTTAGAACCTAAGAACATCCGTTAGGTAAAAGGCTTGTTGCTCAACCTTTTCCCTTGTGTATGTTAGACGACATAAGATTTTAACCGTTTTCGTACTTTTAGAATTTTGTTTTCAGCTTGTTATATGTGAATATTTAATGTCTCGTGCAGATTACTGATCTTGGCATGGCTAAACACCTAAGTGCTGATGGCAATATGAGCTGTTCCAGTTCTCCAGCAAGAATGCAAGGGACATTTGGTTACTTCGCCCCTGAGTACGCGATTGTTGGAAGAGCTTCTTTGAAGTCCGACGTTTTCAGTTTTGGGGTAGTTCTTCTTGAACTGATCACTGGCCGTCACCCCATCCACAAGTCAACCAATAAAGCGGAAGAAAGCCTTGTAATATGGGTATGGGAAAGTCGATGTTTGTTCCAATATTCTCAAATGCATCTATATTTAGCTTCTATCATAATTTTGATGTTTTTGAAATTCTGGATTGAACCTTCATCCTTCTGAGGAATGGGAATTTCGTTGCCCGTATTTTTGTTAGCTGACACGAAAATACTTTTGACTTCATCACAGGCAACACCTCGATTGCATGACAGTAAGCAAGTGATTAGGGAGTTGCCGGATCCACGTCTCAAAGGAGATTTCCAAGAAGAAGAGATGCAGGTAATGGCCTACTTAGCAAAGGAGTGCCTGTTATTGGATCCCGACTCCAGACCGAGCATGACTGAGGTTGTCCAAATTCTTTCTACAATCGCGCCAAACAAATCTAAAAGGAACCATATGCCAATCCGTGCGTTTCAGGTAATCCACTCGACTGATCACTCTTTGACTCTCTGATGCTCACAACAGACCTGTCCCATAACGCAACGGATTAGTCATTTATGCTTTTACAACATCCAGTTTCCATTCTTAATCACCCCAACACGACGAATCTTCTAATTCTCAAACTCCCATCTGTCTCTCATATATCAGTGTTCATCCACTGGTGGCATGGAAACTGGAAATCCAGAGACGTCTGACGGGGAACTTGAGGAAATCAAGCAAATTACATCAGAGATCCCTGCTCGATGCTCGTTGCAAACGACTCCTGACAGTAATTTCAACGTTGCAAAGACCGAGAAAGAAGCGGATGATTCACCCTCCAACATTGAAAAACTGATGCTCCTGAGCTCAAAATCTCGAAGTTGGCGCTTACAAGACGACGAAGTAGTGGATATAACCGAACCCCGGTTCGAGTCCTTCTGTTTGCCAAACGTCGATTCTCATATAATCAAAATGACATGAACAGATCTGCAGCAGGTTAGCCTAGTGTTTTTCAGTGTTCCTCCAAATAAATTGCATCTTAAAAGGACTAAAAGCATGGAGGGCATTTCCAATTCTGGACAGTTTTTCACTTTCTTGAATTAGCTCTGGAGATCACACAACTGTGAAGGAAAGCATAAACATATTCTGTGCTGGCTCTCATATTTCTAGTTTTAGAGTTGTAAATAGTTTTAGAATACAGGATTGGCTTCCTTCCTTCCTTCGTTTTCTTGTTTTAACACTCACGTACCCAAGGTTCAAACACGAGAGCTTCTTGCATTTGTTTGTTTGTTCAGAGTTCAGGGTATACAAGTGGAATTGGGAGTCGATCGGAGGAATTTTCTTTATACAAATCGAGTCTGAAAACATCAAACAGTGTGAATTATATCACCACAGTACAATACAACATAGACTTTAGTGTTGATGTTGTACGAATTACGTTGGTCGGTGTTTCCATACCCGATTCATATAAGAAAAATTGGTGGTAGAATGCTTTTTTACTTATATGTGTTGCGCCCCCCCCCCCCCCCCCCCCCATATTTCAGTTTATGGCTCCCAAATTGATAAATTATAGAATCTTTGTTGAGATGTCAATAATTATTTTTGGAGGAAAGAAATAAAGATTTAAATATTTTGTCATTCTAAAATTTGATTTTAAATCTTTCTTAATGAGAAAAGGATATATTTTAAGTATAATAAAGTATAAAAAACTAGTAACATAAGTAATTTAATTTTAAAAAATAAAATTAAGAAGGGTAAATTACATCTACCTTCCATGAGGTTTGAAATAATTACAAATACTCCCTCATTGTTTGAAAAATTACAAATACCCTTCTGAGGTTTGTGATTTTTAACCAAATGCCTGAAATTGACCATTTTGTCCTTGAAAATTTTATTAAAATTGTAGAAAAATCAGCCAAGACAAATTGTATTATTGCTCATTTGCATAAAAAAATTAAAAAACCTCTCCCTATACATTGTAGTCCAAATTTTTTTTAAGAATTAAATAAAAATAATTCAGCGCATAAGGGCATTTTGGTCAGTTCACCCATAAAAAATGATGGAAATGGGTTATTTGTTAAATGGTTACAAACTTAGAGGGATATTTGTAATTTTTCAAACAATGAAGGGATATTTATAATTATACCAAATCTTAGGGAAGGTAGATGTAATTTACCCAATTAAGAAATAAATGAGTATAACAAATTCTTAGCGTAAGAGTTATTATTAATTCTTGGTATTAAAGTTGAGGTATTAAGAGCTTAGTCTGTACTTTTTTTTTTTTTAATGTAGAAGTGAATAATTACATCTCGATTTTTTGAAAATTTGTAGAATAAAAAAGAGCATTCATAAGTCGTATTTTACATGCCTAATGATTTAGACTAAGTTCTCATAACTTTATAATATGAAATATGAATTTCGAGTTTTACTTGACGCACGGGGTATTTATATCCCTTCAGTTTTTTGTAATAATTTATCCTTACATCAATATTTGTAACTTAAATAGTCATGAATTGAATTATTAAATGGAATTCTCAGGTAATTATGTATCATTGTTTACTTATTAAAGAGACTTAACTAAACGATAAAACAGAGGCTCGTAACCATGAGGTAATATATTCGAAACAAGCTTTTATAGTAGTCCGTGTGGTCTTCTGTAATAATAATTATTGTTTAGTTAAAAATATTAAAAATTAAATAATATATTTATTATAATTAAAATTCATAATATATTATAATAGACTTATTCAAAAAATTAATAATAAAAGTAAATAAATAAAAGCACTCAAGAATACTGAATACCCTGAAAAGTGGGTTCGAAGTGGTATTTCCTTAAAATTAAGGACCTTATTTGAAAAGTTTTAAAATTATGTGTGAAATTGAAGGTATCCCATCCCATGTTTTCCTAATTCAAAAACCTCGCACAAGACATAAAAAGCCAGCCACAGCCACCTCCCTCCTTCACTCCCCTCCCCCCACCCCCAAACAGCACCAGAGAGACTGATAGCAAGAAGAGGGATGGCCGGAAAATCAAGCGCTACGCCGACGACATATTCGCCGTCGCTGACCGGGCAGAAGAAGAAGAGGCCTTCTTTTCTCACAGACTCCGATTGGGTCCGACCCGATGGCCGCGGCCCCCACCAGTGCCGCCCTGCATGTGAGCATCGCTATGTGCAATCTTTGTTCGTATAGGTGTATGTCTTTGTGTATGAACGTGCGATTTTATTGCAAGACTATTGGTCATCGTATTCGCTTGTTCGGCATTGTAGTACTGTCTTGACCCCTTCTCTGATTGTGTGTTTGAAATTGCGCATTTTGAATTTTGTGTTTTGTGTTTTGTGTATGGTATTGTGGAATGATTTTGTTCTCCGTAGTCACTCTCAAGTGCCATTGAGCTGATCCATGATGTAGTATTCAGCTACTGACTATGAAGTTTGGTGGGTTTTCTCATTTACATTGGCATATGTAGATTCGTGGCGGAGGAATTTCACTGTGGAACTGTAGCGGTGATGATTAACGATTTCTGTTGGAAACGCAAGCATTTTATGTGTTAGCATTTTGTTTTAATGGATTTGTCAAATCACTATTCAGTGATGCGAAAAATGCAGTCGCAATTTCGAGACTTATTATAGTTCATAATATCTCAAACTGATAAGGTTATTTGTTAGGTGAGCCGAGCTATGGATGTGTTAGACTTGGAATTAGTGACCAGGAATTCTGAAGTTATTCCTGTGCCGCTTCAATAATTGATAACTTCAGTCAGTTTCCATGTCTGTTTCATTTTTTCTCTATCCTTTTTTTCTTCTTCTTTTGGCTCATCTTATTTAAGAATGCCATAATTCATTAAGTTTGATATAATTCTTCTGTAGTATTGTTGACATGATGTTCTTACAGTATTAAGACTTATTGGTATACATTTTGGTTGGAATTCTGCAGTTCTAAGGACTGGGGCAGTGAATTCTGCCTCAGGATCTGCTTATGCGGAATTTGGGAACACAAAGGTCATTGTATCTGTGTAAGTACATGTTTAATTTAATAGACGGTCTATTATTGTGATTTAAGTTGCTAGACCTCCATATTGGTGCATGTTTCTTTCATGAAAATTCCAAGTTTTAAGTATGAGTCGCCAGTCTTCCCATTTTCAGAGTGATGGTTGCACGTATTTGTTTTGCCACAAAAAACTTGTTCGAAGTTCGAGCACATTTGTTGGAAGGATGAAGCTTATCATGAAAAATGGGAAAACTCTTGGAAGATCACCTGAATCTCTTGATCATAGTAGTAAGCTTTAAGTCTATATATCCTTTGTGTGTTCTTTGTCATTTACTAAGTTCCTTTTGGCTACTCATTTCTCCATTTCTGTACCCTGCCTTTTCTTGCTTTAAAAAGAGAGACATTGAATCCCCTTTCTTTTCTTAGCCCTTTAGTTATTGATTTGCCTTTAAGAAACCTCAGAAAATATTTCTCGAGACTCAAAAGCTTCACTTTGAAGTTTGATCAGGATGGTTGTGATGGAGCATTGGAGATAGACTATGATATAAAATATTAGTGAGCTGCATCATATTCCAAAGTCCACATTAGGAGTGATTTTTAATAATAAGTGTTTTGTGACGTGTCTTGAAGCAACAAAGAAAGGTGTTCTGGATCGTCGATTTTCAAATTCTTTCTAAATATTAACTGCCATCATGGAGTATGCTGAAACTTTTGGAATGGTTTTTGCCATGCAGATATGGTCCCAGGGAAAGTAAAAAAGCAATGATGTATAGTGACACAGGGCGTTTGAATTGTAATGTCAGTTATACAACTTTTGCTACTCCAATTCGTGGTCAGGTTAATCTGCTTCTCATTTTGATGCTGATCTATCCTCCTCTTTTCCTTTTCTTACTCCATAGTGAACTTGTATATCTGAGTATCATGATACTTGTTTGCCAGGCTCCAGAAACCAAGGACCTTTCCTCAATGCTCCACAAAGCTCTAGAGGGTGCCATTATACTGAAATCTTTTCCAAAGACAACTGTTGATGTGTTTGCTTTGGTATTGGAATCTGGAGGAAGTAAGTATAAGTGTATAACCTTGAGCTTCTGTTCGACAAACTTTTGGCTATGCGAATGATACTAATGGATTTAAATTTTTTTGAATCGACAGCTTTACAGCTTCTCTTTCTCAGGGTGTGGATTAGTCTTTTACACTTGACAGTTGACATAACTGGCAAATTGTAGTCAAGTGAATTTTTTCCGTGATTTTTGTTTTTTTCTTCCTTGATTATGATAAATGGCTGAAGTATACAAGGTAGATGACCTAGATAGTAGCACAAGAAAATCTGATCCCATATATTAAGATACTTTGTTGAGTTTTCTTTCCATTCTGATGTTGTGTCAAGCTAATGTTAAATTATGCAATCATGACTCCATTTCTATGCACTGACTTTTAGACACTTCACCTCATTGCTATGCTTATGAAAATTATATACTATTGCTGCAGGTGATCTCCCAGTAATTACAACATGTGCCAGTCTTGCTTTAGCAGATGCAGGAATCATGTTATATGACATGGTTGCCTCTGTTTCAGTGGTATGTATCATTTTTTAACCTACCTTTTTCCCCGTAAAATTTCACGTGGCCTATTTCTTAGAGAAGTGAGAAACAGCGTATACGCTTTTCTCTACTCTCAACTGGACGCAATCTCACACAACAAATTTTACTATTAGATGAGGCCCCTGGAGAGATTCAGAAGTAAAATCACCAACTTTATGTTGGTTCTGATTGTAGCTTTCCTTTACTCTCTGTTGGATGAGTATAGGATAAACATCGCTTGGCATCTCAAACTTCTATTCAGAACAAATCTAAATGATTATACCTATGTGTTAGGCTATGACAATAATCATGAGTTTGCCAAAGTTTGTGGAATATAAATTTAATGGAATTGAGTCCTTAAACCTGATCTTGGAGAATTGAATTTGAAAGAAGTTGTGTTTGACATCCAAATGGCTATGCAACTTACCATTTGACATGGCTACTGCTTTTAAAGTTTTAAATGCATTGCCAAACTCCCAGAGACACATTAGAAATGTACTGATACTTACACCATTAATATGAAGAATACTGCACTTTTAGATGGCCAATCCTGTGATAGAGTGATGTTGTTTGCAACAGAAGCAGCACAAATGATGTGATGTTGGCAAAAGAAGTCTTCTGAATAGTTCATTGATGTTGCATTCATTTTGTCTAGTGTGAAATTGTTCACTGGGTTGTGTGGCCGTAAAGTTTCTAACAGTAGATCTCCTTTTCCCATTCACACTATAGAGATCTTTCTGTATTTTTATCAGTGGCTGCCGTAATGGGGTTTCTAGTGGAAGCTCTCTCTTTTTGGCTTGGACAATTAACAACTTCATGACCATAATTCATTCTTAATGCATGCTTCAAGATGACCTATGTTAGATCTGTATTAGAAAGGTTCATTTAACTCGTGGAAACTTTGATATATTTACCACCACCTAGATGGTGGACTCCGGAGCTCAGCCTATGAAATGGTTCTGGTTTTTTCTTAACCCAGCTGATTCATAAATGCCATTGTGTTCTGATTTCACATTCACTTACCCAAAAGTTTCTTCTTTGTTTCACATTTTCTGTGGATAAACACCCAGTGAACTTCTAATAAACCATTGTCCCTTTATAACTGAAAGTACGTATAAATGAATAACTTAACGTTGCATCTTACCATCGCACTATTCATGCCAGTCATCTATTGGGAAGAATCTTCTCATTGACCCTGTATCAGAAGAAGAAAGCTACCAAGACGGAAGTCTAATGATTACTTGCATGCCATCACGTAATGAGGTCACACAGATGACTGTCACGGGAGAGTGGTCAACACCAAAGATACATGAGGTAATCGAAGCTTGTTATCTCACTAATCTTTTCTGTTGAGAAATATGCGTTGTTCAACTATTAATGTTCTCAGCAATTGCACAAACAAAGAGCATATACGTAGCCCAAAATCGAAATTTGCATCTTTTATTATGTTTTCTCTTTCTATCTTAATTTAATTGGATATTATCACTGCATTGTGCTGCTAAAAGGTCTGCTATGCTCATTGCCAAAGTTCTCTATATGAATTCTATTGCTATTAGTTTGAAAATGTGAAAAGAATATATCGGGCTTGTAGATTGAACACTAAATATTTGGTACTGTTATGAACATAATCAATTTTCTATGCAGGCAATGCAGTTATGCCTGGATGCTTGTTCTAAGCTCGGGAAGATCATGAGATCATGTCTGAAAGAAGCTGCTTCTGGTCCACAGGATTAGAGAACCTTCTCCCATAGTATATATAGATCATAAAATTAATGCCGGCCATAAAAATTCTTGAGATTTTGCATGTTTTGACATCATTGCTGCTCCTTAATTTTGCTAGCTTTTTCTATAAACAATCCAAGGTTAATTTAATTTTCTATATTTGAACTTTTTAATCTCTCTCTATTTCTAACCCGACCCTTTAAGAGGAAGTACATGGTCTCTTTCCAGTGCTGGTTAATTTCAATTATGTAATAAAAATAAAATCAACTCAATCTTTTTAGAAAATAAGTGAATTATATTAGACAGGACATCAAAATTTTGAGGTTTGAAATAGAGTCAAAATCATTAAAAAATTAATACAATAAGTTTAGTCAAAGTTCAGTGAGAGTATAACTCAAAATTTGAATCAACATAATTTAAACTCGTCAAGTTTTCAAACAATTATCAAATGATAAAAGACATTATCAAGTTATGACAATATTTATAAGTTTTTTGTTTGCTCAATTATATTCAATACATATATATAATCTAGAGGGGGGGTGTTTGCGAAGTTGACGGTGGAGTTAATTTAATTTTGTGCGTGTAAGTTAGGGGGCAGGGGTTTAAATGCAAAACATCTGTCAGTTGGGGCCCGAGCCCCATCCGGATGAGGGAGGGAGATCCAGTTACGCTGCTGGCCGGCCCTCATAATCTTGAAATATACGCAACTGTCAGCCTGTCATTGTATCAACTATGAAAATCAAACATCTCCACTTGCTCAAACAAACACATTTTCAGCTTCAAACTTGGGAACTCTTTTTTCACATCCATCCTTCTCCCTTTTCATTCCTTTTTGTAGAATAACAGGATAAAATTTGAGAAGTGTACGATCGAAGCGCACTAACACGTCTCAAGTCAAGAACTTCAAATTTTTTTTCTTTATTCTTTTTCCAAAAGAAATCAGAATAGGATGTTCTATTTATAGTACATCAACCATGAAAGCGGGGGATAAGACAAATTTACCCCCCAATCACTTATTATATGATGGATACAATTTAATTACTAGGGGCAACTTGGTAATTTACACTGCCCCACTAACTTACAATTACAATAAACTAATCGATGACAATCCGGTAATTACACACCCGATCAGGGGTATTTTGATAATTTACTGCATAGATTGATCTTGTTACCATCATAGAGTGATTTGTATTTTGATGTTGTGGTATAAATATGTATTTTAATCCCCAATTACGTCAAGATAAGAGGACATATTTGATGTCACAACAAATATATTTATACCTCTCTAAGTCACCATATCTATATTTAAATACAACAATATTAAATTCAGACAATATTGACGTCATTATGAATGTCATAATAAATTCATTAGGAATGATAATATGACAAATTTGGACTGAATTTGGTTAAATTTGTACACCTCCTATCCTGTATACTCTGATAGGATCACAGTTCGTTCTCACTCAAGTAATATCATAAAATCAAATAATTCTTATTTGTAGAATCAAAATTCAAACTCCTTCCTAATTATATTCAAATTATTTTAATTACAAAACCCTAATTTATCTGAACCCATTGCCAAGTCTACTATCCATATGCAATCCTAACAAACTTTGCCTTTTTTGGTGAAGGGATGACATAAGCCACCATCACTATGTCAACAGTTGTTGGAACTCAAAACTTCTTTCAGACCATATGGTCAAAATATTCCACAGGGAAGTTCCAATTTCTAGAACAAAGCTTTTATTCCAACATTATGAATAAATTATGATGCTTTGCCCCTTTTTTTTTATGCCAAAATGCTAATTCTTTGGGGTTAGTCTAAAGTGGATTGCTTCTGACTCACCACTAATTATTCGATATCAAAAAGTAATTTGTCCATTAGGTTTAATACCGTCCGTTAAGTTAAAGATCTCATCATTATAAAGTTGTGAGTTCAAGTCTCATCAATATATAAATTTTATTTTATTATAGTAGTAGTTGTGCGTTTATTTTAAGATTAATTTTTTAATTAGTTATTGATATTTGATCTTAATAATTAGGATATTAGTTGTTGTAATTATAAGTTATTAAAATCATGATGCATAATCGATGTACTTTAAAAAAAAGAAAAAGAAAAAGAATGATATTTGAGGATTTATTTTTCTTAAAGATGCAATCAATTATATCATTCAGTACATTAAAATATGAGAGATTAAGTACTGATCTCTCATAGGGACTTCGGGAGATTTGGACCAAGCTTTTGGACTTATCGGAACAGTTTCTCTCAAGTGCAGGTAAAAAAGTTTTTATTAAAGTTGTACTTCAGTCTATTCCGACATATATCATGCAGTGCTTTCTTTTACCACGTAGTCTCATTCATGAAATCCAAATAGCCATTGCTGACTTTTAGTGGAGTGCCCCTAAATCCAGACGTATTCATTGTGTTGCATGGAGTCGTTTATGTAAACCAAAGCAGGTTGGTGGACTTGGTTTCAAGGACTTACGTTGTTTTAATCTTGCACTACTGGCTAAACAGGCATGGCGGTTAACCTCCAGCCCTTCCAGTCTCCTTGCTCGAATTCTAAAAGGGAGATATTATCCTAACACTTCCTTTGAGGAGTCTTCTGTTTGGTTACCGGCCTTCGGTTACATGGCGGAGCATTCATGAGACAAAGTTTATTACGAAAGCAGGGGGTCAATGGCGAGTTGGTGATGGAACTTCAATTCGGCCTTGGAGTGATCCATGGTTACCAAGACCATTTCATTTTCGACCCATTTCCCCACAACCCCAGGCAGCGGCAAATATTCGGGTGAGTGATCTAATTCTTCCTACTCATAATGACTGGGATATTTCGAAGTTACAATCTCTGTTTTGTGATGAGGATATTCAATGTATCAAATCTGTGAGTTTACCAGAGAATGCAGGTTGTGATAAATTCATTTGGCATTACACAAGACATGGCCGATTTTCGGTAAAAAGTGCCTATCTAATGGCAGTGAGTGAGTTGACGCGTAGACAGTGGGGATCTCCTGAATGCTCCGGCGTAAATCTGAATTCTGATTGGGCTTTTCTGTGGAATGTTCGGTTCCCGGCAAGATTAAGCATATGATATGGAGGTTGTGTCATGAAGCTATTCCACATTCACAAGCGTTAAAGAAGCGTCATGTCATTTTGGATGTTGTCTGTCCGATCTGTCAAGATTCGTTGGAGGATGCGAAATATATTTTTCTCACCTGTCACTTCGCACGGCAATGTTGGGCGATTGTCGACATTCCTTGGAGTGTTTATTCGGTATGGAAAAGCTCGGCTGAATCATGGGTTCGACATCTTGCTGCCAACTGTTCAGTGGATCAATTTCAATTGTCGATCACTTTAATCTGGTCCTTATGGAGACATCATAACACATTTGTGTTTGAAGGGAATGCAAGCTCCTCTGCTGCTATCGTCTTTGGTGCTAAAGCTTTTCTCCACAGCTATAGAGAAGTCTCTTTGACGAAAAATTTTGTCTCTGGTTAATGGTCTTCTTTTGCTGTTCTGTTGATCTGCTTCTGTAATGTTGAACTTGTAAATGGTCTTTTGATCATTGCTATAAAGTTGGTGGTTTTCATGTCAAAAAAAAAAAAAAACCCTACCAAATGATAATAAATACACTATAAATTTAGAAAAATACCTACATACACACGACTTAACCCCAAGATCTTCCATCCATCGGATGAAAAGTTTTGGATCTAGAACTTACCATTGAGACAATGCCTCATTTACGAGACTTTGAGGAATATTGGATATGTTAATTAATGGATAAAGTACACTTTTGAACCTTATGCTTTCGGTCAAAATCGTTTTGGTCCCTGATTTTTATAAATAATTACGATTTTTGTCCAACCGTTATAATTAGGTTTAAAGATGTTAAGAATGGTGGAATCAGATGGATCAAAATCATAACAATTTGTATCATGTCTTGAAAACATTTAAAAACCAAATTCAATTTAAACTTAAATATAGGGACCAAAAATATAATTTAACCGTTAACTACCTGAAGAATGGCAGGCCACATGTTCAAGTCCTGGAACAAAGTTGATCATAATTTCTTAATAATAATAATAATAAAAAATAAATAAAAACAACCACAGGTGAATTAATAAATTTGATGGGCGTTGAGTTAAAAAGTGAATGCTTGAAATTTTTTTTATAATATTATACTCGAATTGAAAATTAGTAGTGTTATATTGATACTTTAAGAACAATAATCTTGAAACATAAAAAATAAAAATATTTTACATAAATGGATAATGCTTTGGGTTATCTCAAATAATTTATATATATATATATATATATATGCAGAAAAACATAGAAGCAATAATAACTAATAATATAATAATTTTCATTCAATAGGGAAAATAAAGTTCCCATTGTTTCTAGCTACTTCTTAGATCAAAGCTTTCTTTATTTTTAATAAAAAAGAGAAAATGCTAGAAGCTCAAAACATTTTATTTATATATTTAAATATTATAATATTTAGGAACATTAATTTGATTTGAGCGTGTGAATGATTAATTAATGCATGGTACATGAACTTTATACAACTATACTTGATTGAATTATTGAGATAGGAAAAATAAATATCCAGATAGTTGAAAAATCCTCACTATCATTCAATTTGGGTTTGACAATTGTTTTCCCATTCATAATTATATATATAATAGTCCATTATTATTATCCCATGCCAAGACATACATACATGTATTTCTATTTCCGCCTCATTCTTGTTGTCCAACGTTGTTTCGGATAAAATATGTGTTGGCAAAAAAGAAATAAGCTCTATTCTTAGTTCCATTAAAACATATTAGTAGGGATATTAAATACCAAATGATCATCTTTTTTACGAGACTAAATTTTTAAATTTGATAATCATTCAACATGGTATTAGAATCAAGTTAAATAAAATTCTTGTGTTCGAATATCACCAGTATCCATATTTATTTATGTTAAAAGAATTTTATATGAGTGATTATTCAATGCGGTATTAATGTCAAATTTATATATATATATTGTTTTATTTTGGTTAAAACTATTAATCAAAGACAAGTTAAATTGATCGTACTTGATTAATGTTGGTAATTACTAACTACGTTTGTTGTTTGTTGCAGTACAAAACAAATACGGCCTTTCTTGTGAAGGAAATTGCTAAATTAAAAACCAAGATGCACGTGGCAAGTTGTCATAGGTGGGGAGTCTAAATTAGTCAACACCTCGGATCTTTACAAACAATTAAATGTTTCTGAATAAATAAATAAATTTACTATAACTGGGAGAATTAAATAAAAGAACAAAGCCTCCTGCTGCTGAGCCTGCTCGCTGGCTACTTCCATTGATCCATCCCATTCTCAATCTTCTCTAGTCTGGACATATTATGTGATACTCACACACAATCTTTCTTCTCTCTCTCTCTCTCTCTCTCTCTCTCTAATCTCTCTCACACACACAACACACAGTAGATACATGTATACACATATATATACATTCATGTACTGTATGTGGATTATTTTTTATTGATAAATCCGTATTTACGCTGTTGTCTCCTTCAGAAACAAGGAAAAAAAAAACTGATGAATTTCTGGGGTGGCAAGAACAAGGAGAGATGGAGACTTTATTGTCCTAATTAATGAATTCCCCCTCAAACTTTAACAGATTTTTTGTTTTGTATAAATTTGACCCATCTTCTTGTTTTCTTCTTTTTGTTGGCTTTTCAAGGATTTCTCGTTTTTGGTTTAGAGAGAGAAACAAAGCCTCAGAGACAGAGAGAGAAACAGCAGAGCTGATCAGCAAGAATTTGGAATGATTAGTTTTCCTATGCAAAATGCTTGTGAGTTTTCTTTATCCCTTGATTGGTTTTTTTCTTGTTTTCTAACATATGTTCTTAGTTATCTTCATCTGATGATGAGGGCCTATTTTTGTTATCTTCGTTTCTTGATTTACTGTAATAACTGGACGGTTCTTGATTTTGGGTGTTTAGTTTTCCTCTAGGTTTTGACATGTAACTGTCCATTTTTCTGCAAAAATGTCAAATTTTTTTATAAGTCGTGCCGTCTCCCCTACTACATTCAGCGAAGAAAGGAACAGTTCATGGCTTTGACTGGTTCTGCTTCAAGTTCAACAACTAAAGCATGAAACTTGAAAAGTTTGACATCCTAGTAAAAGGGGTTTAAGAATTGACAGAAATGGTCTGAAAATGCAAGGAATTAGTCACATGTTTGACCTGACTTTTGGGTCTGAAAAGAGAAGAAATAAGAGGGCCTGATACTCCATGCCCAAAGTTGAAGATAGCTCTTTTATTTCCTCACATGATTTCTTCTGAATCAAAACACAGCTGTTGTCTTTTTCCCGGTGGCTATGAATCCGCCAACAGTCGTTTTCCGCCCGTTTTTGGCTTGATATTAACAAACTTCTCACCGTTTCTTGTCCGACAGATCAAATTATCTATATATAGCAACGGCAGCAAGTTCATGTGATCAAGTGCCATGGCTTATACTAATTCAAGATCTGTAAGGTGTGTTCTATTGCATTCTCAACTCTGTTTTTCATCGAGTTCTTGGAAATTATGTCCTTCAGCTAATGTTTTACTATGGATTTATTACAATCAAGAAGGTCATAAGTTTGAGTTCGTCTTGCAGATTCCATGATGATGTTGAATTTTCAAAACTCCCAATAGGCAACGGCGAAAATGTGATCAAAGTAAAGTATAAGATCGACGGAACACGAGTAGCGGAGTCGAGCTCCAAGAAGGGTGAAAAGTCGGCCAACAGTAGTGGTAAATCATTGAAAGCCAAAGTATTGTCCCGAGTCTTCTCGGAGGACTATGAGAGAGTGAAGAAAAGGATATTAGATCCTCGAGGACCTACGATTCGTCGATGGAACAAGATTTTCTTGGTAGCTTGTTTGGTATCTTTGTTCGTCGACCCTCTATTCTTTTACTTGCCAGTGGTAAAGAAAGACATTTGCATAGACATCGGTTTCACTCTCGAGGTTATCCTAACAATCATAAGATCAGTAGCAGATGTCTTTTACACGATTCAGATTTATATTCGTTTTCGCACTGCATATGTGGCCCCTTCTTCTCGTGTTTTCGGCCGAGGAGAGCTTGTAATAGACTCTTCAAAAATCGCTTCGAAATACTTCCGAAAGTATTTCTGGATCGATGCCATTGCTGCTCTTCCTCTGCCTCAGGTTAGTCAAGTTAAATTCATTTTCATCGTCGTCTTGTTGTGTGATTATGGTGATATAAAGCCTTATAAGTCACTTGTCTGCGTTGTAGGTGTTGATTTGGGCTGTTATCCCTAACCTGAGGGGATCGACAATGATGAACACGAAAAACGTGCTGAGGTTCATTATCATATTCCAATATATTCCGAGGCTTTTTCTTATATTTCCACTTTCGTCGCAAATTGTCAAGGCTACCGGTGTTGTCACAGAAACGGCATGGGCTGGAGCTGCTTATAATTTGATGCTCTACATGTTAGCAAGCCATGTAAGTAAACGGAACTATCTCGAGCTCGGCCCAGAAAACATTCTTCTGTTGATCCCAAAGCCTAACATTGCTTTTAAAAATCCAGATTTTAGGGGCTTCTTGGTACCTTCTTGCAATCGAGAGGCAAGAAGCTTGCTGGAGACACGCCTGCAATCTTGAGAGTCCATCCTGTCAGTACAAGTACTTCGACTGCCGTAGGGTTGCAGACAGCGCAAGAAACGCCTGGTTCCGGTCGAGCAATGTCACAAGTCAATGCAACCCTGAAACCAGCCTTTATCCTTTTGGTATTTATGGAGATGCTGTAACGGCCGAGGTCACAACGGCCAAGTTTTTCAATAAGTACTTCTACTGTCTATGGTGGGGGTTGAAGAACCTCAGGTACGATAGAATTATGTTCTTGTCCCTCAGAAATCAAGAAGTACATAATTCTTGGATGTAAGAGAATATTACTGAAATAAGTATATGATTTTTGCAGTTCTCTGGGGCAAAATCTTGCTACGAGCACCTACGTTGGAGAAATTATGTTCGCCATCATTATTGCGACTCTCGGTCTGGTTCTGTTTGCCTTGCTCATAGGAAATATGCAGGTAAGGCTGCAGATATACCTCAACTCAATTGCACTTCAATGAAAAAGTTATTAGGCTCAATATTCAGATTACTTTTCGAAATGCTGATACACGACGTTGTTGCAGACGTACCTTCAATCAACGACTGTTCGACTAGAGGAATGGAGAATCAGGAGAACTGATACTGAACAGTGGATGCATCACAGGCAGCTACCGCAAGAGTTAAGGCAGTCTGTGCGGAAGTATGATCAGTATAAATGGGCAGCGACGAGAGGAGTTGATGAGGAAGCTCTGCTCAAAGGACTTCCTTTGGATCTCCGGAGAGACATTAAACGCCACCTCTGTTATGATCTAGTTCGACGGGTTAGTCATCGAAACTTTTTATTCTTTTTCTTGCTAATTACGGAGTATTAGAACAGAGTTTAAAAGACATTTTGATAAGGTTGATATTAAAACCAAAATCAATCTCGGACTATTCGAAAGATCGCGATTCAAGATAAATTCATGAGGAAGCGGTAAACACATCAGTTTATTTGAGGCTATTGAGAAAATGATTTCTTCTCTCTTTACAACAGGTGCCACTGTTTGATCAAATGGACGAGCGGATGCTGGATGCAATATGCGAGAGGCTCAAACCGGCCTTATGCACACAAGGAACATGCCTAATGCGAGAAGGAGATCCTGTGAACGAAATGTTATTCATAATCCGAGGGAACCTCGATTCCTACACGACAAACGGTGGCCGGACTGGTTTCTTCAATTCATGCCGCATCGGTCCTGGTGAATTCTGCGGTGAGGAGCTCCTGACGTGGGCGCTCGACCCTCGTCCGAGCGTCATCCTTCCATCATCCACCCGCTCAGTGAAGGCCATCTCTGAAGTAGAAGCATTTGCTCTCAGGGCAGAAGACCTCAAATTCGTGGCTGCTCAGTTCAGACGACTCCACAGCAAACAACTGAGGCACAAGTTCAGATTCTACTCCCACCAGTGGAGAGCTTGGGCCGCATGTTTCATCCAGGCAGCGTGGCGGAGGTATAAAAAACGGAAGAGTGCTGCCGAGCTGAGGGCTCTGGAGAGCCTAGCGATGGAAACGGAATCGTCCAACGGAGCAGCAGGGGAGAAAGAAGGTCCTGCTCCTGGTTCAGGATTTGCTGTTTATGCAGCAAGATTGGCTGCAAGCAGGAGAGGCGTCCACCACAAGCATAGCGATTCGGGTTCCGGAACGGTGGGATCGCTGCAGAAGCCGGCGGAGCCCGATTTTTCGTCTGTAGACGATGACTGATTGTGGGGAGTATATAGAGTTGAAGAAGCCATGATCAAGATACATGTAAAATTGAAAAATATGTGGATTGTTTGACACTATTCTTTGAGCCAAATCTTGAGTTAGAATTAGAGACACTGTCTGAAACAGGAGAAAAGGGCTGGTTAAGAATGAAGATGCATGTACATGAATTATTATTCCTATCAATGATTTTACATTTTTAAGCCATCATATATTTTTCTCTTGAGATTGGTGAAAATATTAAATTATTCTTTGAGTCTTGAGTCAATGGTGCAATACACCTTTGTCACTCCTTGAGCTGATCATGGCCCTTGATTTGTTTACAAGAAAAAAACATTGAAACACACATTGTGACTGAGAGAATGTTGTAAGAACACTGGAGTTTCTTAGGATATGTGAATCTTCAACTGTTACAAAAAGGACACTAAAGTACATGTATATGTACTTTGGACATGTTGAGGTTTGCCACCCTAAGTAGCATTAATACAAATTAAATTTACAAGTAATTAATGAAAATTTTATAAATAAGAAAAAGTACAAATAATTTTATGAAAATGTAAAGTTGAAGAAAGATATTTATTTTAGTTCGAAGAGCAAAATTTCTATTTAAAATTTTTAATCTTTATTTAATTCTTAAGAGAAAAGGAATACATAAGTATAGATATTAATTTTTTTATTTACTTTTTTTATATTGTTCTTTTTAACGTGAGTTTCTATATTCAATTAAAAATTATATACAATAAGTTTTCAGTAATTGCAAAAGCGAAGCATAAAATAAACTATTTGTTAGATGTTTTGCATAAATAAAAAATTAAAAAAAAAAAAAGTATAAAGGAGGTGCCTACTATATAGGTGATAGGCTTTCTGGGCCCATAAGGCCCAAAGTGCCACGATAGTGTGGCGTTTTGGTATAGGCTGGCCCATTATAGCTTGCTTTGTTTTCTTTCCCTCTTGTTTTATTAGATCATCCTCAAGTCAACTTTACATGTTAAAAAATATATTTAAATTTCTTATAGTATTTTATAAAAAAAAAATCAATATATTCGGATACAAGATTTAATTTCAAAAAAACTAAATTGGATTATACTATTTTAAACGACATGGTAAAATCATCATATTTCCAAATTATCCCAAAAAATGGCGAAAATACTTAAACAGATCAGTATCTGCATATGTTTATGTGGATTTAGGTAGTGTTTGCGCGCGCTTTGGAAAAGTGTTTTTCAGTTTCTGGATGCTGAACATCATTTTTGAGGTGTTTGGGATGCCAACTTCTACTTTTGGAACTGCTATGGAAAGTACTTTTAAGCCAAAAGCTGGAAGCACCTTAGGGGGTGCTTCTAGCTGCTTTGTTTTTTTTGTAAATAAATTTAACTTTTGTCTGGACTACTTTACCCTCATTATAATAATTTTAATTCAATTTTATCATTTTTAATGTATTTTCAAAATTGTTCATCAAAAGTTGATGTTAAATATTTTAAATAATTTGAATAATTTATCACTAACAAAATTTATAATTTCACATGTTTAATATTTTAAAATTTAACTATTTTATTTTCTATATTATATGATATTATTCCTAAATCATAGAAAAATATAAATTAAATTTCTAGGATTAATTAAAAAATAATAATTATTTTGTCAATACTGTAAGTTTATTTATTGTGTATGAATGAACAATTATATTACATAATAGGTTCATAATTGAACTAAACATCCGGTTTTTCTATTAATATTGAATATTTTAATTATATAAGTTACAATCATTTTGTAAAAAATTAAATATGAGATATACTAATTGAAATAAAAATAATTATTATAATCAAGAAATAAGTGTAAATATTAAGGCAAAATAGCATTTGTTTAATACATGGGGACAAAATGGTCTTTAATCAATTAAACGTATTTTAGAAGTGCTTTTCTCCCAAACACTACCAATTTCATTTTCATCTGCTTTTCACTTTTTTTTACAAACACTACTCACTTTTGATTCTGCTACAACATCCAACTTTTTATACGAAAATCACTTCTTTTAAAGTAGAATCTCTCGCAAACACTCCCTTAATCTAATTCAACTTAACTGCATGCATCAGCATAATGTATAACTAACCAACAATACAATTACAGTGAACTAACAATTATTATTAAAGTAAAAAAATACTCACACATTAGTAGGACTCGTACTTATTGGCACGTGTCAAAAAAATTAAAATGTGAACTTTTGTTTCAAGTTCATTGCGGCTCGCATGATTTCAGATCCCAATGAAAAATACCAAAATCACTCTGGATTAGTAAGTATATATATTACCTCTCAAAAAAATTATATATATAGAAATATTTTTTTAATATGATTAAGTACCATAAACGGATAAAAAATAAATAAATATATAGTAGTAAATAAGTGCATTGATTTCTAGATTTTCATTAATTAATGTGTCCTTCCCATTTTGCTTCAATAAATACAATTAAACTTCATTGGATTTTACAATCCTAGGCTAGGAAGATCCGGAATTCAATATCAGATTTAAGCATAGGACGTCTAGAACCAAATTTAATTTTTTTGGTGTACTTTTTCACTTAAGCATAGGGAAAAGGTAGCCTTTTAAATTAAATTGTGCATAATGTTTTACTGTTATCCGAACTAAAAAATTAAGTGGGTCACGAGCCATTGGTTCAACTGTTGAGTCAATAACAATTGAACCAATGTGATAAATAATTATTAATATACGTAATTGCCCCTAGAAATGCTGACACAACCATTCCCACAGACAAGTGGGATCCCGGCTAAACAGGTAAATTTATTGTTCTAAGAAATTATTTAGGACTTTGAACTGATTTAAATGTTGAGAAATTATTATTGAAAAACAACTCAGCGCTTCTAACATTTATTCGTGCAGCAAGTTGATCCTCCCCAAATTTGTGCCTGAAATTCTCACAAATTCCATTAATAGTTAAAAAAAATATGAAAGTTAGGGTTGTTAAAATTATTCAAAAATAGAAAGAAATGAAGAAAATTATGTGTTGATGCCAGTGGAAAAATCAATCTTTATTCAAAGACCTTTTGAGCTTCATTAGTGCCTGAAATTCTCGCAATTAAAGAAGTGGCAATTAATAGCCCAATTAGTAATATAATAATGTAGCACGGAATTGATTTCTGATTCCTAGAGAAGAGTCCAAAGCATGTGAATGCCTCGATAAAAGTCTATTTAGGTACTACTCCACACAAACACCTTATTAAAGACCAGATTATTAGTGTTGACCAAATGTTTGACAATTATATTTAATTAGAAAAAAATCACAATAGAAAAGAAAACATTAAGCCCATTTTGGACTTTTATTGAGCATTTAAGCTTGCTCACAACTCATATTTTCTACTTGAAAAATTTTATAGTATCCATAAATATTGGGTTTTTTTATAGTAGCTTTTCTTCTATTATTCTAAGTTTTACTGCATTTATATTTTTAACGAGAAAATATTATCTGTTTTAATATCTTAATATAAATATAGATAATGATGTAACATAATTTATTTTCTCAAAAACTTATATAAGATTTCATTGTAAAATAAATGCCTGCACTATTATTTGCCAAATATCGTCAATCAAGGGCATAATTACCATCATATGTGGATTTGCAGGTCAATTTATTCCATTCACCTTTTATAAATGGTTCAAGATTCGTGCTATTTTGATTTGGGTCGTACCGATTGAGATCCGAATCGACTTGACTCTGAGTATGTACAAACTCACAATTACTACATTATCATTTTCGTATCAATAGTTCACGTGTAATTGCATAATTTGGACAAATTTGTAAATATTAGCCTTTCATATCCTAAGTAAAACTTTTATTACACTGGCTTAATCATCAAATGAATATAATTAGGATCTTTTGGATGTTGTTCTCATATTTTCTATTTTTACTTTTGCAGTAAACTGATCTCAAGACTAACTAAGAATATTGAAATTTTTCTAAAATAGATTAATATGACGTCATAATATTACAATATTAATATAGGTCAGGTTTGGATTGCTAGAAATTGAGCAATTTTTTTCTTTTTTGATAATTTAGAAACTGAACATTGATATGTGAGTGCGTTTGGCAATTTTTGGCTGTTAATGAATAAAGTGTACACGTAAAATCAACTACGTATCTTGACTTCTTCCGAAAATTATATTCATTTTTTTCTAGTTTTGACCGATAAAAAGAAAAAACTAAAAAAAAGTTTTCAGAATTAATTCCAATGTCGGATTTTCATGTAATTATTCCCTAATGATAGAAAATTCAGCGCCGCACGTGAATCAGATCCAATCTGCATCCCTATTGCACGCCATGTGAGTATTTAATTTTGTCTGACCAATTAAAAGATATATGTATATATATATATATATATATCAGTTCCTTTGGAAAAATCAGGTTTTTTAGGACATAATTTTTTAGTTTTTTTTTTTAATAATGTTTATTGATCCATTATGATAATTTTATTTTTTTCCGCAAGTGAATTGCATTATCTAATCTAATACATTAAGATGTCAAATATTAATTAAATATATTACAGTTTACTGCTAGAAAAATATATATTTAGCTAATAAAAAATTAGTATAAATACAGATGAATATATAAAGTCAACCCACTCGATGGCTGAAAGAATGGAAGGCTATGCCGGAAAGTTGACAATTTTTATGATCATGATCATGTGAAACTTTTTTTTTTTTCTCTAATAAATACAATTTATGGGGTGAAAATCGGAAAGTAAGTGACCTAAGCACAATCATATAAAACGGCGTAACGAGTCAAGAACATGAGAGTTCTTCTCAAAAATGTATTTCTCAAATTAGTAATGAAGTAAATTTACATTGGATTTTGATGACCTATTTATAGTAAATGAGGAGGGGCATAAAGACGACTTTACCCTCCAACCGCCTTTAATCTAACGGCTACAATCTAATCTTCAGGGGCGTCTTGGTAATTGAATCCATCCCACTAACTTCTAAAAATAACTTCCTTAAATGACATTTTGGTAATTACATGCATGTCCAGAGATAATTTAGTAATTCGCCACTTGAATTTATTTTTGTCTCCATCAACAATGAAAAAGGCAAAGTGCGGACAATAATTATGTAATAATTCTTTTCGATGTTAAAAAGCTCATATAAATGTTATTCAAAAAGCAATTATTTTCCATAATTTCTCAAAAAGAATGATTAATTAATCATCCGTATATATGAACGTGACTGATCTTTCGCATTATCTCAATGCTTTTTTTAGTAGCATTAAATCATGATTTTAATGATTAACAATTATATCATGATTTAATGATTAACAATTATAATAATTAATATACTAATAATTATTAATACCATATATATACATTTAATCAACAATTACTATTTAAACATAATAAAATTAACACGTTGGAGGGATTCGCTTCCACAACTTTATAGTCATGGGGTCTCAACCTTGTCAATTAATTTATAATTCATTGGCGGCAATATCTCACCTCTCTAGCCCATTCTTCAGAAAAATTTCTCGTTTCAATCTTAGATATGCATGCACCACAGAAAAATAAAAAATAAAAAATTGACTATTAACTATATTTTTAATGACTATATCTAAAAACCGTAATAAATAATTATTATTAACTACGGTTAAATAAAAATCGATACAAAAGTTAGTTTTTCCACTACGAAAAACTTATTTGCCACGGCTAAGAGTCGTGGTAAAAACATTCGTCATGCCTTTTAGTCATGACAGATGTTTTAACCATCCTCACAAAAATTGCGATCAACAACCATTGCGCGACCGTGATCAATGACTATTTGTTGTGACGATTTACTATTAACTATGGCTAATAAATGTTATACTTCTCGTAATGATGCTATGCAACCAATTGTGGTATAATTAATCTTTAATTTGTTTTCTTTAATTACACATTAGTAAAAAAAATATTCAAGATGTTGAAACTACTATATAATAATATTAATTATTAGGATAGTAATTAATTACAATTTAGTAGCTAGAAAGGTTGTCAATCATAGAGTTAGACACATGTTTTTCATCTATCTTTTTTTAATAATGAACGATGATATTGTTTCTTTTCGAAAGATACAACACATAGAAATTATTAATTTTCCCCGAACAAAGCTTATTTGAAAAATTGAAGCGCCGGTACAAAAAATTTAAAAAAGTACTTCAATTTTGTTAAATTTAATTATAAAATTATAAAATTGAATTAATTCCTGATAAAGAATATTTCAAAATGTAATTACGACCTCTATTGCCTAGAATTATTGCAAGTGGAAAAAAGAATAAATTAGGGACGAAATGAGCAAAAACTCCCCCTATGAAAAAGTAATTAGCAAATTACCTTCCTATGTTTTTGAGAAATGAAGCAAATTACCTCCCTATCAAGAGAAAATACAAGGGGTAATTTGCTAATTATTTTTTCACAAGGGGATTTTTGCTCATTTTTTATATAACAGGGGGGTAAATTTCATTTATCCCTATAATTAAGTTAGTTAATTACAACATATAAAGTTTAGGGATAATTATATCAACAACCTCTGACCGTGTCTTTTAAAGAATTACACATATACTCACCACAAAAGTCAATATCGTTTACCCAAATTACCCTTTATTTTTGTAAAATTATATATACACTATATAAACTATCTTTATTTTTTAACTGTTATGAGTGATTAGTATAAATAAATTATAGATTAGGGGATGTAAACATAAGTTTATAATATGGGAATAAATTTTAGTTAGTAAGATTAATTAAATAATTAGTACATGTTGTGATTCGAATGATGTACGTGCATTGTTTGACTTCCAACTACTCAAGTTGAACATGCCCAATTTGATTAATGTTGAAATTCCATTACAAAAGGCTTTTCTCTCTCTCTCTCTCTCTCTCTCTCTCTCTCTCTCTCTCTCTCTCTCTCTCTCCCTTTTTCTTTTCTACAAGTTTTTAAAATCGAATCGTCCTTTTATCTGATTTGGAGCCCCATTTCGTGCAATAATGTAATATCATTCTCGAACCAAGAACCCATAAATCGTGGTAGCCGATGTGAATAGTATAAACTTGGATGATTAGAAATTTGCATTTCCGGAAAACGAAGTTTTGTTCGAGTGGTAAATTTAAAAGTTTTATAATAAAAGATTAGAGATTCGAATTTCATGAATGTGAATATTTGATTAATTCTTATATGAAATACTTAGGCCAAATATGTTTAGATAAGTTGAAAATCTTGTATCGTAATAGGCAAGACAAGAAATCACGAGAGCAATAAAAGAAAGCCCTAATTGTGCCCTTTAATGCTTAGTCAACAAGATTGCAAGAGAAAGGAGATAAAGGTCGTAAGAAAGCATAGAGTATCAAAAGTTGTACTAGGAGCACAGAAGGTTAATATTTCTAGAAGTTTTCTAGCTGTATGATTTCATATGAATTATTGATCCGTAAATGATCGTGTAGTTATTGGGAGTCCATGTATACTGAAGTTCAATCCGAGTCAAGGTTGTATTGGTACCACCCGAATAAAGAAGGTACGGATCTTGACTTATTCAGAGGTTAGTAAACGAGTTAAGGGCATTTGAATAAATTCCCAAAACCTTTGAGTAACCCCATATAAAAAATTTATTGATGTATTAAATTAATCTTTAAATTTGAATATACCAAATGATGTGATAAGTTGCATGCTATTTAAAAGAAAAGGAAGAAGAAGAAATTTCAAATTTAATTGTGAAATATGAAGAAAATAAAATGGGATTAAATTCATTTTGACCCCCTATGATATGGGAAAGTATTAAAAAAAAATCCATAAAATTTAAATATCATAAATCACCCTTGTGATGTGAACAATGACTCATATTACCCCCTATACGTACTTTTTTAGGGGCAATGACTAAAATTCCCCTATATATATATATATATATACGAGGGGAAATTGTATATTTATATAAGATTTAATTAAAATATACCTATAATATATTATAATATATAGAATTAAAATTTTATAATTTATAAAAATAAAATTATTATTTTAAAAATAATAATAATCCCCATCCCACGACTGCCTCTCCCCCTTCCTCCTTCCCCCACCCCCCTTGCCGCCCCCGCAGAGGGTGGGGAACGACAACGTCATGGCGTCGCCCAGACCTATTTTCTGGTCTGGGTGACCACCGTTGCCCAAAAGTGAGAAGGGCACGACAACCCTACAACAATGGTTGTGAAGCTTCTGTTGTCATTTTTTTTAAAATTAATTTAATTATATAATTAAAATAATATTATAGTAAAAAAATATATATAATTATATAATTATATGTTTACATATAAAATAATAATTTATAATATTGTATATATTAGGTTGGCCGTGCAATGGGACAGATAATGGCAATATTGTCAAGAAAATGCAATTTTTCAGATCCATCTTCACAGTTAATGCACAGTCTATTCTGGTTTTGGGGTTTTTTTGAATTTTTTATCATATCATAGGAGGTATAATTAATACTTCAGTTTCTACAGGGAATTTTCTGAACATTCTTAATATCACATAAAGGGTCTTTATATTTTTCCAAATAAAATGAGTAAAATTACTTGTTCTACTATTTTGCAAACTAAAGTTAATATCTTCCATAATCAAAAGATTTTAAAATCAAAAGGAAAAAAAAAAAACAACTTAATCACTTATATAATAATTTAATCACAACAAACTTTTAACTAATTCGGGTTTATAATTTCGAAGTGACATTTCGACATTTGCTTATATATTTTTTTATTTCCCTTTTATTTCTCCCACGTAATAATTTCCCTTCTTTGACTTAATCACTAAAAGAATCTCGATTTTGAAATTTTGTTCAAGGTAGCAGTTGAGGGTTTTAATCTACTTAATACATAATTAATTACACATAATCCAATTTATCATAGTTATTTATTTCCAAGTTACCGAATTCTCTTTTACAAACTATAATCCCTAAAATCAAACATTATAAATATATATATAGCATAATTATAAGTCAATAACATTTAAATTACAATCAAGTAATAAATTATTAATATATAATAAATAAGTCTCATGACACATAAAAAGTGATTGTAATAGTAAGCTCAAGAAACCGCTACAGCTTCCAGCTTATTTCCTTCCAAAAAGAGCCACATGAAATTGAATCCTTCACAATGCAAGCAAATTTAAAAAAAAAAAAAAAAAAAAATCAATGAAAAAAGAAGAGCTTCTGCTTAATTTTCAGCTAGCCAAAGTTTGGCAAAAAGCCATTAACAATGTATTTTTCTGCAATGTTCATCTTCACATAGTACGTAAATTTAGACAGCTGCATCCAAAGTCAACCTCCTCCACCCTACCATTCTTTGCCTACATATAAGTTTCTTTCTTCTCAATCTTCATTCATTCTAATTATACACATCTCTACGTAGCTTATTAATCCCATAAGCTGCATGTTCTAAGCAGCTTTTAGCTTATTTTGCTGAAGAAGAAAAGGGCTCGACGTCGGTCCCTCCCTCCTTAATTCTCTTCTATTCATATCTATTTCTTTGCTCTCAAGGAATTCATCATCATGTCTTTTGTTTTCAAGTTGAATAATAAGCTGTAGTGCTAATTAAGTTTAGTGCTTTTGCTGATTATGAGGATTCAGGTTTGACAAACTTATAATTTTCAATTGCTTTCTTGGGAAAATGTGATGCTTTGAGTTGTCCTGAAGAGAAACTTCTGACTCTTGGATGGAGCTTCTGAGATTCAGAGCTTAAGAGCTTTTCAGTAGCTTCAGCTTCAGGGCTTCCCAATTCAACTATTATTTTTAATAAATTCTATTTTCAGCTTCTTCTGAAATCAATACAACTTCTTACCTTTTTATTTTAATGTTGAATGTGTTTGTTTTTTCATAAAAATCTTCCATTTTCAGGCATAAATGCAAGTTGATGCAATAGGAAAAAACTTGAATTGAAGTGCCAAAAATGCAGGGGTAGCCTGTTTTCGCGGCTACGCTGCAGGCTTTTTAATTAGTCCCTCCTGATGAGTTTTTTCATATGCGAAGAAAGTGTAGGAAGCGCGCGTTCACATTGCTCATTTGTTTTATAATTCTTAGGGGCTAACCCCATGTGACCGTTGCTGCGTTTTCCATGGCCTCCCTCATCACACTTTATTGCTTAGCACACTTCTCTGTCCGCCCCTCTCTATTCGCTATATATGTTAATCAACTTGCACACATTTCATTACTAACCGAACTTCATAAGAGCTCATTGGCCGCCTATTTTCTCTGTCGACGTTTTCAAGGTCAATATAGACGATATGCAAGATTCTCTGATTGATTGGAGTTGTGCTAGAGTTGGTGAATTCGATGTTTGTTTCATGTTTTGAGTGTAAGGTTGGTGCTGATTTAACTGAAATGCTGTTAAATGTTGCAGGTTTGTTGTGATTCTTGCTGCATTTGTGAGGATGATGGGCTTTTCGAGGAATCCAGCAACTAGAAGTGGAGATTATTTGGAGGGGATGCTGAGTGAATACATGGGGGGAAAGGGGAAGTTGAGAGCGCAAAAGGGCTCATCGGCTCGTCTTGTGACGGTGTTAACGTGCTTGCAGTTTGCGTTTGCAGTTTACGCGACGTTTCTGCTGTATTACATGAGCCCATCTGTGGACTTGAGGACCAAACCGGACTTCTCGTGGGCTACACGTATTGCGCAGCAGTGGAAGCAGTTGATAGTCACCCCACATGTTGTGAGCCATTACCAAGAATCCAACTCCCTCGTCAGGGCTGAAATCCCACCAATTAGTCCATCAGAAGTTTGTGAGCATGAGAAGATAGATTTTGTGCAGAAGAAGTCGAATGATGCTGTGATGATCAAGTTGAAGAGGGAACTCTATCAAGAAGTGCTAGATTTCCAGAAAACGAAAATCGGGACCGAGACGCTTTCTGAGCTAATGGCAATGAAATCCAAGTGGGATTTGCGCGGGCCGAACGTCCCCAAAGTCACTGTCATTCTGAACCATTTTAAACGGAAGACGTTATGCGCTCAGCTTGACTCTTTGCTCCACCAGACGCTACCGTTCCATCACGTTTGGGTGCTGGCGTTCGGGAGTCCTAATGAGCAATCCCTGAAGAGGATAGTCGACAGCTATAACAACTCAAGAATCAGTTTCATCAGTTCAAGCTATGATTTCAAGTACTATGGGAGGTTCCAAATGGCTTTGCAGACAGAAGCTGATCTGGTATATATACTGGATGATGACATGATACCTGGTAGGAAAATGCTGCAGATTCTGTCACATGTAGCAGGAACAGACAAGTACAAGAATTCTGTTCTAGGGAGCATTGGGAGGATTCTGCCTTTTCGACAGAAGGACTTCACATTCCCCAGCTATAGAAAGTTCCGTTCGAAGGAGGCTGGCCTTTATTTGCCTGATCCAGCTTACGATATCACCCTCGACAGAGTTGTACAGGTTGATTTTCTTTCCAGCTCTTGGTTTCTTTCTGCCGAGCTTGTCAAAACGCTATTCATTGAGACACCGTTCACGTTCATGACCGGAGAAGATCTGCACTTGAGGTATGTAGATTTGCTATTACTTCTGCAATGCTTTAGTTTTTCCTAACACTGTAGACTATATATCCTGATGGAAGTATGGAGTATTTCTTGCCTTATTTGGTTGAAAGGATTGATCATTTATAGTGAAAATCTTGGTCAGAATTGGATAGGACATAGATATTTTGTGTTAATCATTGTCCAAAGAACAAAGATGTTTGGTGTAAGAAACAGATCTGTGCAATGTGAATTCTGCTTTAACTCTCTGATCAGTGTTCAATAAAATGTGCATGCAGCTATCAGCTTCAGAAGTACAGAAACGCTGGTTCGTTCGTGCTGCCAGTTGATCCGAACGACAAAGAAACGTGGGGGGACAGTGAGCACAGGCTCGCTTACGTATCTGAAACAACCGTAATTTTCAAGGACATTGTTCAAGTACGAGACGATCAATGGTGGAAGGCCCTGTCAACCGGTTACGTAACACAATGGGCAGCAATGTACCCTCAAAAGATTGATGCACTCTTCTACGCCCACTCTGTGGAGGAAGTTAAAGCCCTTTCCCCTCTTCTTGAAAAGTTCAGAACCACTGTTGGGAAAAAGGCCTATATCGTTGTCTCAGGGGGCAACTTCTGCCCCTGTGAAGATGCAGCTGCAGCCCTGAAATGGCCCAAGGCCGTTTGCAAGGAGAGACGGTTCAAGATTTTCGATCTGGGAATTGGTGCTCTATCCGGGATTTCAAACTCAGAGGTGCCCGTTTTGCAAGCCGTGTACGCTAGCATGAAAGGCCTAATAAAAATTCACAACCCAAGCGTGGTGATCACCGTTTCAGATATCGACTCAAACGTGAAGAAAGCTCTGAAGATGGCATCAGAGACTAATGCAAATGGTTCGGCATTGGTACTTCTACCAAGAGCTTCAGTCCCAAAGGCTCTCTGGATGGCTGATCTTCGCTCGACAGCATTGCCTAGTAAGACTATTTTTTCGTACTAAAATCCATTGCTTGTTCTTGTTTCTTTATCTTCTACTCCTCTAACCGTTTTCCATTTGCTACGACCAGATTGGAACCGGATGAGGCTAACAGTAAGCATCATCACACAAAACCGGCCTCATTCTCTTACAAGGCTGCTGAAGTCTCTGAGCGACGCATACTACTTAGGAGATGAGGTTCCGATAACTTTCAACATGGACAGCAAAGTCGATGCAGCAACGTTAAAGCTAGTGAACTCATTCGACTGGCCACACGGCCCTAAAGTTCTCCGTAGACGAATCATCCAAGGAGGGCTAATCCGAGCAGTCAGTGAAAGCTGGTATCCATCCTCAGACGACGACTTTGGCCTACTACTCGAGGATGACATAGAAGTCTCACCTTACTACTACCTCTGGATCAAATACGCCCTCCTGGCTTACCACTACGATCCTCAGGTCTCTCTACCCGAGCTCTCATCCATCTCCCTATACACCCCACGTTTGGTTGAAGTCGTCAAAGAAAGGCCTAAATGGAACGCAACAGAGTTCTTCAAACGCATCCATCCAAATACGCCGTATCTCCACCAGCTACCGTGCAGTTGGGGTGCCGTTTTCTTCCCAAAACACTGGAGAGAATTCTATGTTTACATGAACATGAGATTCACCGAGGACGCCAAACAAAACCCTGTCCAAATCCCAAAATCAAGAACCAACGGCTGGCAAGCCTCATGGAAGAAGTTCCTGATAGACATGATGTACCTCAGAGGATATGTTAGCCTGTACCCCAACTTCCCGAACCAAGCAAGCTTCTCGACCAATCACATGGAGCCCGGGGCTCATATCAGCGCGAAAGACAACGTTGTCAGGCACGACAAGGCCGACTTTGAGGTGCCGTTGTTGAACCAAGACTTCCGGAATCTGTTGCCTAATGGGAAACTGCCTCCGGCCTCAAAGCTACCGTCTTTGAACCTCTTCAACCAGGCATTATCGCTGAAAGGTCTGAAGGCGGCCGGAGCTAAGTTGGGACAGGATGTACTAGAATGCAAGCCAACAGAGAGAGTCATGGTGGATCATGAAACAGGGCTGCCTTCACATTGTGCAGCATTCTGATCATTATTATTATTATTACAAATATTCTTTTTTGGTTTCTTACATTTATGAAATTTGTTCATTGTAGCCATAGGGGTTGTCTTGGCAGGGGAAAGTCAAAAGTCCCAACTGTAAAAACTGAAAAATGAATGTGGGATTCATCAAAGGAAGTAAACAAAGACAGACAATGATCCTGATTTTCCTTGCCGCGGGAGAATTCATCCTGATTGTAATGCAGCCAAACAATGCTAATATGTTGGATCAAGATTCCTATTCCAAGTTGTTGCCATTTTTCCATAATTGAGTTTTATTTGGAAATCCAAATCATATATTAACCATTATTGCATAATTTTTACTGAGAATAAATGTTCGATTACAGTCACATTATAATCTCTTACTAACAATTATAACAATCAATACATTAGTCATAGGCGTTTAACTTCTATCAAATTGAAACAACAACCCAACTGCAACTGAATTTGAACCCGTAATCTTAAACTTCGTCAATTAAACTATATTTAGTGAGATGAAAAATCAGCACCGTTTTAAAAATTTAAAAATATATAATTGAATTAAACTATAGTTTAAAAATAAATATACATGGTACAGGCGTTGGTACGACAACAACACCAGAATTTGGTTCCCATATTTATGTCGGACCTGCTCGACTAAGCTATTAGTGGGCCTCGAGATACAAAGACTGTCTTGGAGTAATTGGGCTTGGCCCAATTAGCGTCAAGCAACCTGGGCTTGCAACCCCTTATCATTCAATTATTTAATTTATTTATTTATTGGTGAGGTGTAGGTTTTGCGAAAATGATGATTTTCAGGGTTAGGGCGCAGGAGCCTTGTAGATTTTGTTTCAATGTGGCGATCATCTGTAAACCAAGAGCAGAAGCAATGGGTGGTTGGTGGGAAGTGATGACGTCAATCCTCTTCCCACTGCCCCACCAAATCCACACATTAATTAGTTTGAATTTCAGGGTGTTTTCTGCTTTAATAATATGGTTAATAATAATGAGATCCCTTAAAAATGTGAAATTATATTATCTCTTATTTAAAATATATATATATATATAGTTACACCTACTCTGAAAATTTTTTATTTACATATGACCTCATTTCGTTAAGGTTTAAAAAGAAAATACTGACATCGACAAAAAAAATTATATAAATTTTCAATTTTATCGCTCATTTAACGTTGTCATGTAATGTTTCTATCTAATGGCTATAATTTGGGAGTCTTATTTTATTACAAGTACATCTTGACTTTGTATATATTACATTTACTCTCTTATAATTAAAAATAATATTACAGTGGAATTGTGAACGGGGGTAAAATTAACAATTTATGTGTATATATACTTTTTTTTGCTAACGTTGGCATTTTTCATCCAATCCCTAATGGAAGGAGGTCAAGTGTAAATGGTGAATTTTCGGAAGAGGTGTAAGTGTAATTTTAAAACTTTTTTTGAAGAAAAATATAATTTCACATCTTCTGAGAGACAGGGTTTAAGTGTAATTAACCCTTAATAATATTTTTTAAAATTTATCATGTATTTGTTGTCATTTGTTATTTTTCAATGTATTTTTTATAATATTAGATAAATAAGCTAATGGGCATTGCTCAACTGGTGGAATCGGAGTCTCACAAATCATGAGATTGTGAGCTTGAGTCTAAACCAAAGTACTTAATTTTTCTATTGTTATAGTAGTTTATTGATTTTTTATTTCATTTATATGTAATCTTTAATTAATTTGGAATCACAGATGTGTTTAATTAGTTTTTTATACTTAGATTAAATGAACGATTTGTAATAACCGAGTTCATAAAAAATATTTGGTGAAAAAGGTGTAATATATGATGCATGCCAAAATTAACACCAAGAATTTTTCCTACCCCTTCACATAATAGTTTGTACGCCATTTCACCCAAAAAATAAATATAATAATAATAATAATAATAATAATAATAATAATAATAATAATAATAATGGTTTAAGTTTAATATAGTTTGCATGCTACGAATGGTTAGGGACCATTTAGGTTTGACCCCGTGCAATAGGAAAATTATGGTTGGGTCAGACGAAAATTTTTCGATACTTAAAATTATGAATACTTGCAGCGATAAATAGTTATGAACGTTTCAAGGTTTAGTCCGACACATATTAAGGACACTGGCGTCTGGACCTAGTAAAAGATCTTCTATCACGCTTTCGTATTACATACTGATGTCACACTCATGCGTGTATTGTATGTGACTCAATTTTTAAATCATAATTTTATCTAATAATATTTTTAAATTAAAACAAATACGTGTCAATCATCATTAGAATGACACAAATGTGTGACGTGAAAGTGTGCGAGAAGGTCCATGCTATTTCGACCAAATAAAATTATTTGTTTATAAAGAGTAAAATTCAATGAAGGTTGTGAAGTGTCTAGAGTTATTACCAGTTGTACCTAAATTAATGAACTTTTTATACTCGTCAAGTCGTATTACATATGATAAGAGAGTAATTAGGTTGATTCCAATTGGATTTATTATTATAAATTATATTTAATCTTCTATTTTATTCAACTTACAATGACACGTGCATAAGGATGATAATATGTATTTTATTTGAAAAAAATTATCATATCATTTTTTTATGGTTGAGATGAGATAAAAAAAAATACACAGACAATGAGTCAATGACAGGGTTAATATATTTGTTTGTTGCATTAGGACTGTTATTTCTGGGGAATGTATAAGAAACCTCATTGAGCCCATCTCCTGTTAGTGTTAGGTGATGAATTGGACATCATCATTCGGACTTAGCTTATAAGTCACTAACACGACAGGTACCAACATATATATATATATATATATATATTATATATTTAATGAGATGTTTTTCGAGAATAAATTTGTGAGGTTCCGTTCAAAACAAATAATACCTCGTGCCATGGGACATTCATTTTGATGCACACTACATCAGGTAAATTATAATTAGGATTAAATACAGTTATCACCCCTGAAGTATTCATCCTACATCAATTACCCCCTAAAGTATTAAAACCTTCAAAAACCCCCCTGACCTTCTAACACCTTTAATTTTGAAGTTCAAAAAGTCCATTTTACCCTTACTAAAAATTGATTTATAAAAAAAAAATTGAAGGAATTTTTAAAATACCAAAACCACTCTTTTTTTAAGTTTTATCTAATTCTATTTTCACTTGTTCATTGAACTCTTTTTATTTTTATAGTTCTAAAGTATTTTGAGCTCATTTTATTTTAGTTTCACTTATTTGTCAAACCAAGTTAAAAATAAATTTATACATTCATATAATTACCACATTTATATATTTACCATATATATATATCAATATATATTAATTGTATATTTTCTTATTAGTTCATGATCAACTCTTTCGGTTTTATTAATTGTATATTTGTTTAATAAATATAGAAATATATATATATATATATACATGTATAAATTTATTTTTAATTTGGTTTGACAAACAAGGAAAACTTTAGGATTACGAAAATAAAAAGAGCTCGATGAACAAGTGAAACTAGAATTAGACAAAGTTTAAAAAAAAAAGTGATTTTGGTATTTTAAAAATTCCCTTAATTTTTTTTTCAAAAAGCATTTTTTAGTAAGGGTAAAATAGACTTTTTGAACTTAAAAATGAAAGGAGTTAGAAGGTTAGGGGGGTTTTTGAAGGTTTTAATACTTTCGGGGGTAATTGATGTGGGGTGAATACTTCAGGGGTGGTAACTGTATTTAACCCTTATAATTATATCTACCAAAAATAAGGTAAAAATAAGATCATATTTTTTAAACAAGTGTAATAGAAGAACACATATTAGTAGCTGGAAACAGTAGCATGTGATAAAAAAAATAAATAAATAAAAATAAGCATGTGGGTGTTCATCATATTGTGTTCAGATTTTGCTATTAAATAATCAGTCCAAGAGTCCCCTTTTATTTTTCCCCATACTTTTGCTTGAAGATTGCATAAATGAAAAAAAAAATATAGAAAAGATTAAATTAGAAATAAGTTTGCCAATTTCTGGATGACAGGTTGTTGCATAAAAGTAAGACAGGTCAATTGTTTGATGTCACCATGTGGGTGGATATATATGATGTGAAATTTTATGTATGTATAATGCTAAGTACTAGCAATATTATCCTGACAAAATGTCAGAAATTATAATATGTCTATATATGTTTGGACTTATTTTGAGAGAAATAATTTTTGCTTTTCAATCTTAAATTCTACTTATATGTTTGCTCGTTTTTAATTAGATTGTTTTTCGGGATTTAAATTGTACTCATCTGCTGCGGAAAAAGATAACAAATAATCCCACAAAGCAATTAAATTATTTTTCCGGGATTTATGAGTTTATGTTTTTTTTTTATTTTTTGTATAAATTCTAATAGAAGTGATAAACTTTTTGGTCTTGTTATAATAATGAGTTTTATTATTTTAATAATGCCAACTTCATGTCATAATTTTAAATCCTCATTTAATATTTTATCATCAATATTTTTCTTATCATAGTGGATATAAAACAAAAAGGGCTCCGAATTCTAAAAATAATATTTAATTTTATGAAAACAAGTAAAACAAATGAAATGTCAATAAATATCAATACACAAAAATTCACAATTCATTAAACGGAATAGGGTTTTATTTTATCAGATAAACTTTAAGAAAGATATTTCCAAAATATGTACATGTCCATAATGTAATGAAAAGAAAATGCGAGGGTCTAAAAAAAAAAAAAAAAAAGAGAGAGGGTCTCTTTATAAATCTCCAGAAAGTTGAAATAAAGGCATCTAAAGGCAAAAGAGAACATTATGGCTTTAACTTTCACTTCCTTCTAGGACAAGAATATATGTCTTCATGTAAAGTTCAAAACGAGGCATAAGATGCTTTTTAAATTGGTTGAATCTCATTCTATCCACTTGCTAAGTGGAATTGCAGTGATCAAATTAAATAATATTTTGCCAAACTTTGGCAAAAAAAAAAAAAAACAAAACAAAAAAAGAGTCGTTATTTATACAATGAAAATGATTATTTACCCAATACAACGTCAAATATGCTTAATTTGTTTTTACACATTTTCTCTGGTCATTACGATATTTTTGTGGTAGTTTTTTTTTTCCTACAAAAAAGCATAATATTTTATATGAAAAGACATAATGAAACGATTTTTTGAAAAAGGTAAATTTTATTTTAATCCTTGACATTTGAATTCAACTTTAAAATAGTTAAAAAAAAATCAATCCACTTCAAATTAATCATTCTAATAGGTAATTTTTCTATCTTGTCCCTATACAATTATATTTTGATGTAAGAATATGTGCCATCTGATTCAAGTAGGCACTCTACTAGAAGGGTTAGGGGTTTTATACCTCATTATTCAACATTTAACTGACATATTCATCTTCTTATTTATATTATAATTTTAGAAGATTTTTTGTTTAAACATATTAGCTATATATTTTTTAAAAAATTTAATTTACTTTCTCCAACTTATTTATTCAAGTTATTTTTTATTTGAAATATTCAATAAATTCACAACAATATGATCAAGTTATTATCTAAATAATTGCCCAATGGTAAGTTTTTTCAATTTAAAAAAGGTTATATTTTTCTAAATTCATGAAGTAGGGACCAAACAACAATTTAAAAACAAAAAAAAAAAATCTACAAGAATAATATGAGAAAATCAACAATTAGAGGAACTAATTTGAAGCAAACTAAAAAAAAGGGACTATTTTAAAATTAAAATCAATATCATGGACTAAAATAAAATTTACCATTTTTTAAAAATTTCTGATTGATTTCATTAAAAAAAAAAATCTAATAAACTAAGGACTCACATCTTAATAATAATATTATAAAATTAAAAGTAAGGCTGTGAAAAAACCAAACAAGGACGTGACTTTCAATGTAAAATCATGAATTATTATGCGAGGAATTTTAGAATGAAAGGGTTAGCTCAACTTGGTTACCTAACCCGCGGTGACAGGTGGCGGTGAGTCGTTTGTGAACAGAGTGCACGCTTTCTCTCATTCAATTGGTCTGTCCCCTCCCCTTCTATTATTGATGTCACTAAAGTTGGGTTCTACACTTTGTTCAAAATGTTAATAACTGAAACTCTAATTTAAATTATGTGGATATTCCCAATTTAAATGATTTGCTAAGTCCAACATAAAAATTAAAATAATTAATTTATTATCTATTCTCTTACATAATTTAAAAATATCAAATTTGTTGCTACGAGACTTCTAAATTGTTTTTTCTCCCTCTGATGATACTTATTTTAATTTAGGGAGAATTACCGTGTCACCCCCTGAGATTAAGTCAAAATACTCAAGCACTTCTTATCTTTTGTGAAATTATAGTTGCATCCTCTGAGGTTATATTTGTATTATAATTACACCTCCATTAAAAATCAAAGCGTACACAAATACCACTTGAAAAACATTATACTAACACCCCTTAGGGGTGTAGCTATAATTTTACAATAGATATGGGGTGTTTGTATAATTTGAACTAACCTTAGAAGTGATCAATATAATTTACCGTTTAATTTAATCAACATTTTGTTTTTTCAAATAGTGTTTAACCTTTTAGTATACGTTAAAATTGTGAAATTATAAAACACGACAATGCATGACTGAGCAATTAATTTGTGAAGTTTTCTTTTTTTAAATTCAATAAATCCCAAAGACTATTTCCTTGTTTGTATGTTTGTTTGCCTAATGTTTTCGGCCAAAAAATGATTTTTAATTTAGAGTAATTATTAGATAAAAATAAGTCAAGTTGTGATCCCATGTTTTCGATAGCACGAAAATTTGCTTATTCAGTTTATGAAAATTAATTGAGAGCTTATAATATTTTTTATAATAGATTAAACTGTTGTAATTATGAAATCTGAAAATAATATGAACCACACGTTACACGTAAGTACATTAACAAATTTAATTTATAGATGCTGGCTATAGTGGTTGATTAAAAGTAGATTGGCAAAGAGATAAAGGGGAATAAAGTATATAATTGGGTTAGAATCGTTCACAACTTTTATCACTTTCTTAATCTATTATTTCAAAAAATCTATCATTATCATATTCACTTTATATATTTCGTCTCTTTTGAATATTATTTTATACTTACAACTACAAAATTACTACAGAGCTTAACCAAATATTTTTTTCATCTGCATATAAAATGAATGAAAAAAAAAGTATCTATCAAAACTATCCGTTGCAAATGACTGAATATCTATGCAATTTTTATTGATATATATTTTGGAATTGAAATATTAACTAGCTAAAACTATTTCATAATATAATGAATACTATAATATGTTAAATGTGTATTTTTTCGACTGAGCTACTTAAAAAATAAATAAAACTAAAGAATTTCATGAAATAATAAGTAGTCAAATTTTGATATGAGAGTAGGTTGCAATAATAGTCAAATATGAGATCACAACATACATATATGTTTTTTAAAATAAAAGCGACGAACTATTAGTATTTAAAATAAATCTGTACAATCATTCTAATTGAATGTCAATCTAACAAAAACAACTACAATAATTATATATCGATAACAATATCAAATAAATTACATCCAAACAACACCTACTACTACAGTAGACAACATCTACTATGCAGTAGACCAGCATCTCATACATTGATGAGATTCAATACAGATAACAATATCAAATAAATTACATATAAATAACACCTACTACTACCATAGACAACATCTACTATACAATGGAACAACATCTCATTCATTGATAGGATTTTTTAAAATTATAAGACCTCAACTTTAACCATTATATGATGCCCATTTTGTGCAATAATGCAAATCTTATCTTTTATTTATTTTGGGGATACGTTCCCTCGAAATAGCTAATGGCTAATGCAACCAAAAATTCAAATTTTAATTTAATATAGTGTATGATTAAAGTGAAAATAAATACCTTTTTTGTCTGGAGGGTAGAAAGGTAAATTGAGGAAAGGTGAACTTATTTTCAATTTCATTGTCGCCAGCAATAAACCAAACATTCACACGATCTCTCAGGAACACGAAAGACCCCTATTCCGCTCGCTCGCTCGCTCTCTCTCTACACCAATCAACTGGCCTAATTTGTAAGCCTCGCAAACCCTGGTTTCCTTCTCTCTACCCGACATGGGTTCCAAAATCTGATTTATTTGTTGCTGAACTTTCTCAGTTTTTGGTGTTTTGTGTGATGTTGTTTTTTTCTTCTTAAATTTCAAATGCTTTTTTGTTCCCCATGTGAATTTAAGAGATTGAGATTATCGATCTTCAGTTTTTTGCTGTGAATTTTAGTTTGTCGTTTCATTTTTGTTTGTTAATAGTCTGGGCGGAATTGCTTTTGTCATTTTTACGAATTTTTATTCTTTTTCCTCCTGGGTTTAAGATTTATTTATTTTTTTCAATCACTAATTTACCTGAAATTTCAGGTGAGTTGAGAAAGTTATAATTTGATTAGTGTTGAGTAGGCACGGATCGCTGTATGTTTAGTTTCTGATAATGCTGCTGTTAGTATGTGCTTTAGGACTCGTGCCTCGCAGATTTAAATTTGAAGTAAGGGTTTTTCAGTTTTGATTTGGTAAATGCTGGAACCGTAGATTGAAGTTCTTGATGATCTAATTTTTGTGATTCAGCTTCAGTTTATTTTATATTTCTGTGTCGTTTGTGAAATACTTTGAAATGACTGGAAAGCTGTCTTAATTGCCTTGATTAGTTGAAGAATTTCATTTAAAGGAGATAATTGATTGGGTTATGAGAGCTCGAGGATTAAGTATGAATGGACCTATGTGCTGTATTAGTTTTATGGCTTTAATTTGTTTTGCAGGATTGTCATTTTCCGATTACAAATTCAGATTTATTAAAGTGGCCTATGCAATATTTTTTTTTCTATAGTTGCTCAGGATTTCGGTTTCTGCCAGTGTGTGACCTTTGAGTTGGGGAACTTCTTTTATCACAATGGGAACCTCGCTTCGCAGGTTTGTGGGAGCTGCACATATTGGTTTACACTGCAAAGTGATTCTGCCTGATGTTTTTAATCCTACATTTTCTGTCCATATGCAGTGGGGTTTTTAAGAAGTCAAATGATGGTGCGCGACTTCTTATAACAACAATCATGGGCATCGTGTTTGGATATTTTATAGGCGTTTCATTTCCATCTGTTTCTTTAGATAAGGTATGGGCCAGATTTTTCATAAGTTGTTCTATGGACTATGTTTGTCACCCACTTGGGTAATTTTTTGTAATCAAACTTCTATTCGCAGATCAATCTGCCTTCAAGTCTAATATCATCTCTTGATATGGCCTTCAATGACGATCGTCGTGCTGTTAGTCGTAGTTTTCCTGAAAATCTTGGTTCAAGCAGTACTCCTCTAACACCCAAGGTAGTTCTTGTGGTCATACATCTATTCATCTGGTATCTTATGTTGCATATTTGAAATTTCGAAGCTTTTAGACTTTAGTAATTGCAGTAGTTCATCTTTTGATGCAAATGCTAGATGATATGGTTGTCATTTTATTCATAAGAACCGACTCATTAGTAAGCTGGATGGATAATTATTTAGCAACTGATCCATATAGTCTCCTCCGAATTGATCCTTTTTTTGTGTCCACGAAAAATCTCTATTATCCTTGGTCCAGCGCCATAGCACTAGCCACTATGAATAAGATTTCTTGTCCAAGTCATAGTCTTGGATTACTTTTGGATTTCCTAGTAGATATGGTAATGTCATACACCTTTTGTGACCCATGCGGCTGCACTTGCCCACTCGCGTTGTGTCCAGATCGTTTGTGTTTCAACTTCTTTGTCTTGTGTGGATGACACAAGTAGCAGGAAACCATTGCTTCTAATGATGTACCAACCATTCATGATTAATGAGTGAGAATGGGATCAGATGTGTGAAGGAAAAAAAGCTTATTGCATGGTTTTGCTGCAAAGGGCACTCATAAATATGTAGGCTTCTCACTTGAAGTTATATCGTTAAGCCGATTAATCACAGATTCTTCTTATTGATACCAAAAAGTCGTAGAATGATATGACAAGAGTCACTATTCTAATATGTGAAGCAATAGCCCTTTCTTTGGCAATAGTCCATATTTTGTTCCACAAGACTTGCTGTTCTGATCAAAGATAGATCATATTGTTACATTACAATGAGCATTATGAAATGGATCTATTGCATCATGATGATAGGTCTTGTAGTTTGATATATCAGCAGATGTGAGATGAAGGAAAAAAGTGAGTCGTTGTTCATGTTACCATATATATGTGATCTCTGCACACTTGTTTGAGTGTTTTGCTGTTTTCCTGTGTGACCGGCCTTTTTAGAGTGTCAGCTCCACAGTCCGCTGTAGCCGTGTTCGACTTTGTTTTCTCTCCCTCGTATTACTTTCTACGTTATCATGATTCTACTGAATAAGTGAGGAAGGAAAGAAAAATATTCTTTCTCCTGGATTCGGTGTTCTTGTAAGTTGGATTGAAATGATATCCTATCTAGTGGATTAGGTTAATTCTGTTTCAGTTATGATGCCATTTACTTAAAATGGATTTTGGGGCAATTTTGCAGAGTTTTAACTATTCAGGTTGGTTGGATTGTGCACATTTTTCCCATGTCTTTCTGTGTATTTCATTTGCCTCTTAAACAATTTATCTTGCTCTATATTTTCACTTTTTTGATCCAGTACTCTGATTTATTTGTGTGACATATATAATAGTGCATTTTGTACTGTATTCTGTTTGGTTTTGATGTCAGCTTAAGAATAATTTTTATCCTAATTTTGTCTTTCAGATATATGTTCCTACGAATCCTCGTGGGGCAGAATCGTTACCACCAGGAATTGTTGTCTCAGAATCAGATTTTTATCTGAGAAGATTATGGGGTGATCCGCGTGAGGTATGGTTTGAAGAACGTGAAAATGGGTGATAGCAATGATATCAGCTATAGGTTCTTCGTCTGCTTTATGCTGACCTTTATTTGTTGACTTTTGTTGTTGATACTGATGTCTTTGGTTAGCAATGTGATCAGAGGATTTGCTTTAGTATGAGCTTATTTACATTCTTATTTTTTGTGCTTATTAAATCTTCTGTTGTATTTATGTTGTCTCTTATTTGTTTGCTGTAGTATTTGTTCATTATGATTGTTTTATGCCTGTAAAATGGATTAGAATTGTTCAGTTGCGGCTTTCATGTTTCATCTTTTCCCTTGATGTATTGTCTGCTTCAATGTTTCAGCATGGTTTGTTAGGTTTCGTCACGTAAGAAAACAGATTATTGGAGTCTAAGCATATATTCAAATTCTGCGGCCTTGCCTCATAAGTTACATAATTTATGCTGAGATTTTAGTGAATAGGATTATGCTTACAGAGTTCTGTAACTTTCAGGATCTGAGAAGGAAGCCGAAGTACTTAGTCACATTTACAGTCGGTTTGGAACAAAAGAACAATATTAATGCAGCTGTGAAGAAGGTGACTGCTGTTTATAATATATCACATCCCAAGTAGATTTCCTTTTGTTCAAATCTCATTACGCTAAGACAATATTGCAATGTTATTGTAGTTCTCTGAGGATTTTCAGATAATGCTTTTCCATTATGATGGCCGGACAAGTGAATGGGATCAATTTGAGTGGTCGCAGCGTGCCATACATGTCAGTGTTAGAAAACAAACAAAATGGTAAATTCTCAGGTCATTGCCAGCTTTTGGTCTTCTTTGATTGTTCCCTGATCTTATTTTCTAGAGCCTATAAGATGTATTTTGTGGAAGGATTGAAGTTTTTTGTTACTGAGTTGCAATGATCTTTAAGCTGATAATGAATAGCTTGAGAACTTCTGTACTGAGGTGCCAACGCTTTACATCATTAGTTTAAGTATATCCAGAGACTCGACATTTCAAATTGAATCTACTAGAAAGTGATATTTGAGGAATGAAATGATCTTTAACCTGATAACGAAAAGATTGAGAATTCTGTACTAAGGTGCCAAAGCTTTACATCATTAGTGTAAGTATATCCAGTGACTTGACATTTCAAATTGAGTTGACTAGAAAGTTATATTTGAGCATTGAGACCATCCTCTAAGCATGTGCTGATGACTGTTCTTTGTCTGTTCTTATAGGTGGTATGCAAAGAGATTTCTGCATCCAGATGTTGTAGCTGCTTATGAATACATTTTCATTTGGGATGAAGATCTTGGAGTCGAACACTTTAATGCTGAGAAGTAATTATCAGTTTTTATAGTCGTTAATACTTGACACATCTTCTATCATATGTTGTATAATTTTTTCACTCCTAAACTGATGCATGACTGTTGCTACACACTAGGTATATTGAATTGGTTAAGAAACATGGTTTAGAGATTTCCCAACCTGGTCTTGAACCAAACAATGGACTGACATGGCAAATGACGAAGAGGCGAGGTGATAGAGAGGTTCACAAGTAGGTTTCCGACTGACAAACAATCCCCCTACCCTTGTGCTTCTGCACATTTGTTACTAGAGCTGAATGAATACTGATAACAGGGATACTGAAGAGAAACCGGGCTGGTGCAGTGATCCACATTTGCCTCCATGTGCAGCGTATATGCTCTCACTCCCACTATATAGATGTGCCTGCGTGTTGTCCTGCATTTATGTTTGTATGCATCACAAGCATGTATGTATGTCCTCAACTCATCATGCCATCAAATGCATTTGGGATATAGACAGTTATCTCTAGTTAGTAAGAGCACAGCTTGGAAATTGCATCCATTTGAGAGGGGTGGGAGGCTCTTTATGAGATGGAGAACCTGGAAAATCTGGATTGTTACCGCTCTCTTATGGTCTTTTAGGTCCATTTCTTGATGTGTTGCTTCTTGGTCTGAATTGTTTACCTTGATTTTTCAGTATTTGACTGAGTGTATTTTTATATGTGGTTGTCAGGAAAATCATATAATTGTGCACAAACATGTGTGGATTAACTGAATCTAGTATGACTCTATGACATCCAATGAGAATACTGCGAATAGGAACCATTAAGTAGTAGGTTGATGTTTTAAGAGATGCAATATTGTTAGTGATATTTATTAAGAGAGCTAAGGAAAATAAAGATTAAGTCAAATGGATATGATATTTATCTGGATTTCTAGTAATTAATAGCTCTTTCAGAAGGATGATAGACTTTAATGCTCATTAGCTCAGACATACTCAAGTTCATTCATGATGATTGGTCTGCAACCATATGTTGAGAAAACTCGTATGCTTTGTCATTAAACCTACAAGATTCTGCTGAGCCCATTTTCCTTGAGATTTTGCTGTTACACTATGATAATCGTTCTCTCCTTATGCTTTTCTCCAGCTTTGTGGAAATTATGGCTCCAGTGTTTTCTCGTGAAGCTTGGAGATGTGTTTGGCATATGATTCAGGTAGTTTCACTTTCCATGCACATACAATCTGCTTCCCCCTGCTCCCTTTTTCTTATGGACTGAATCTGTTCATGATCAGAGCATTCCACGCTTCAGTTGCTTTTGTTAGCCTGTGGTTCAACATTAAGTTATTTTAATATCAATGTTTGCAGAATGACTTGGTTCACGGATGGGGATTGGATTTTGCGTTGAGAAGATGTGTGGATGTTAGTCTCTCTCTCTCTCTCTCTCTCTCACACACACACACACACACACACACACGGAGACATACGCACACACACAGCCACACATACACTCACTGTCACTTTCTGTCTCTCGGGAAGTGGGTGGTACTACCAGGCCAACCTCCCGGCCCCCTATAGGAAGAGGAAAATACAGCACAAGTAAAATGACAATACCCAAATTGAAAAGATAAGAAATAATGTAAATCGAGAATGGAATAGTGTGTTTCTATGTCAGATGTAATGGGAGGAATAGGATATGTCTTGTTCTAACTTTAGACATCATGTTGCATAAGCTAATTCATGGAGGACCATGGTGTCCTTAGTCAAAATCTTCTAATCACTTTTAGCTGCCATGCAGCCTGCACATGAAAAAATTGGTGTTGTTGATTCCCAGTGGATTGTGCATCAAGTAATCCCGTCACTTGGAAATCAGGTCAGACATCAGAACTTGCTAATGTCTTGCGTTCATCATGTTTCTTGGCGCTTCTCTAAATTTTTTTATGCGCTTGATGTTTTAAAGTCATAGTGCATATTCTAAAATCAACTTCCACGATCATATCTCTGAGCCAGTGCTTTAAATGGCAAAGGCAAGGGGCAAAGTGTTCCATTGGGGGGGATTAAGCCGAGTCATGTGGCCTAGGCTTGTGAATTTTGATATTTTATATATATTAAAGAAATAGAGAAAAGCTTTAAAAATTAAAATAATGAGCTAAAATATTTAAAAAATTGTAGGAAATATTGTGTAGAGACATCTTGATTGAAAATGCATATATAAGATAAATATTCTACCATCACAGCATAATCATAGCGAAACATATAGAAATAAGATAAGTATTCCTTAAAAGCAAAACAATATCGATCTGCATTAAATATAAAAATGAAGTAGTAAAACAGATCATGTTATCTGAATTTTTTGATAGCATGAGAAGTTCAATGGTTGGAATTATAATACTAACCTTAATGTTGAGCTTATATATGAATTTTAATCACAAAGACAGTGGCTGCCAATCTTTTTAATCTCTTTCAACTTGTACAAGAATTTCTTTTAGACTTGTACTCTTTCATTTTCAGCCACAAAGTTAATGTGGCCAGTGCCCTGTTAATTTAATTGAATATGGACTTCTATTATTCCAAGTTAGTAGTGGTCATAGATTTTTATTAAGATGGACTAAAAAAGTCCAAATGAGCATACTTTTAGCTTTGAGGATACTGGACGTACCAAAGTTCTGTTTACTTCCGTTTTCCATCAATGCCTTTTCCCTGTTTTATTTCTTATTTGGTTTTTGTCCCATTTGCTTGTTACTTGTAGCCAGTCATATTTCTACTTGTTCACTGATTTCAAGCTTTGTTATAAAATGTCTCAGGGCGAGTCTGATAACGGGAAAGCTCCGTGGAAAGGGGTATGTGAATCCAGAACTTTGTGTATCTTGATTGAAATAATAACTCTAGCATTCTGACCCTCATTGCATAGCTTGATAGAGCTGTATTTTGTTGCCAATTCACAATGGGATGGCAAAATGGGACCTTTCCCCTATCTTTGAAATGTTCAGAGTTTGTTGTGGGCTGTTCTAGCTCAAGAGTAGCAGACTCGGAAAACAAAAGGCTGCTTCTCTTTGGAGACTTTTTCAGTGATTTACATGTCTTCTTGCTATTTGTATCATACTTTTTTTTTTTTCCTCAGGGAAAGATGAGTGCTGTATATGGTTTATTGTCCATGTATCTCCCACTGATACGAATAATGACTCAGCTGATGTGGTTTTCTCTTGTTAAAGGTACGAGATAGATGCAAAAGCGAATGGGCGCTTTTCCAGGATCGCTTGGCCAATGCGGACAAGGCGTATTTTTCACAGATTGAGCACCGCTAACTATAATCTGATCTTGATGGATCTTGTACATTGCTCTTCTTTTCCTCCCTTTCTTGTTGAGCGGTGTTTCTCCTCACCCCATTCTTTTATGCGAGTTATCC